>JAWZYV010013516.1:0-381812 GCA_038373885.1 Cheiracanthium punctorium
GAAATTACTCAAGGAGGGGGCGATTTTGTACCTGAAACAGGGGGTAGAATGCGCAAAATCATTTTATAATTAATTAAGATAATCAATTGTACCGACTAATGTAATTAATTATTTTATTGATAAAATCTATATATGAGCGATGATTTAAAAGGCCAGGGAGTAGTACCCGCAATACACCCCTTAGAAAAAGGCTATTTAATTTTCATTATACATTTTAACAAATTATAACAGATTTTTGGACTTCGCCCAGGAGGGGGTGATCGCCCCCCTGCCCTCCTCTTGGATCTGCGCCTGCATGGGTGTCGGCAGAATATTTTCATGGGAGAACAAATATTACTTCAACTTATGGCTATCATACTAGAAAGAACAAAAGAGCAGAGAAAACAAACAGAATATAAAAATCCAGGGATGGGGGAGGGCAAGAACCCGCCTTGCCCTATGCAGTCGGTGTCCATATGTGTTATTATATATAACATCTTAGGAAAACTCACTCAAACACAAAATAATAGGATTGTGAAACGGTATGCTGTATTGGAAACTTTTGCTTATTGTGTAGAAAAATAGTATACAGTGATCTCTCACTTACATATGCTCTCTTTTATACATATTTTAATACATACATGAAGTAATCTTTGCCCCTCCTGTAAAATATTCTGCTAACACCCATGCTTATGCACGTCGCAAAAGAAATGTTCTTGTTCACAGGGGTGCAAAACATGTCCAAATGCACAAATGAGATTTGAGGGAAACTCTGAAGTGTTGATGAAATTTTTGTCCTGAGTGTACTTCTAGAAAAGGAAAAAAAAAATTTGTCTTGTAGCAATGCAGTTGTTATCAAAAGAGGGTAGCGATAGCAAGGGCGGCTCCAGACTGAATTCTCGGAGGGGGCCATCGAACTTTTTACTTAGGTCTATAAATTGTTCAAAATGCAAATTGAACGGGTGAATTCGTAAAATATGCGAATCTAAAGTTGTAAAACAAAATTTCTGAGGGGGCCATAGGGGCCATGGCACCCTCACTGGAGCCGCCCTTGAGCGATAGATAGTCCCTTAAACTAGAATGAAAATATGCTTTGATTTGGGGGGAAATTTTGGACAAAACAAATTTTGTTCTGGGGAAGTATTGGGCCCTACAACTTCCTGCACCCCTGATTATTCAAAAAGTACGATTTTTGACAGATACTACTTATTGCAAGAATTTTACCTTTTCTATCAATTTTCTATTTTAAATCATTTTTTAGAAAATAGTGCAAGGAGTATAATGGAATTTGGTTAAACCATTTAAATTTTCTCGGTGTCCATTAGAAGTTGTGTAATTTATAATATATAAAAAAAAATGTTTTACTTGAGAAAAATAAATGAATAACTTATACTCATGTGTTCTTCGGTGTCGAACGTCGTCGGTCAAGGTCAAATTTCCAGGAGTTTCTTAGGAGACCGGATATCCGGTGTGTTAAGACCCAACCCAGTTGCAGCTGCAGCCCAGCAACCCTTATTTGCAGCTTGCCAACTCATTGCACTTAAATGTATATTACTTAATTTAATCGTTTAAAATTAGTATAAAAATATAGGGAAATGTTCTGAAAATTCCTATGTTTAGCGGACATACGATGTTACCACAAAATATAAACAATATATTTCCGACACTCTTGATTGAGTCGAAGTGAGTCATTCACCTCTTTCTTCTTTCCCTTTTTCATTTTAGTCGTACTTATTTCATAAACTTTGATCTTCTTTTTTTATATTTCCCTTCCTTAGTCTTTCATTTTTTTCTTATTATTTTGCGCCATTAGGGTCCTCTCCCAAGGCATTCGCCCCCCCCTTGTGTTTGTCCTTTCTTTGACGTGGATTTATAAGCGGTTCCTCGTATCAAGCACACAAATCCGAATACATGTTCCAACAACAACAACGAAGTTACGATATCTATTGCAAGGAATATTATGTCGTATTAATTGCTTTCTTCGTTCTTTATTTTCATTTTTAATAACAATGGAAATCAGTAAACTTTCTCTAAAATTCCTGACATTGAAAGAAAAAATTGAGGTTATCAGTTTAAATAAGTCAGGAATGAGTGCACGGTCACACTTTCGCCTTAAAATTTTGTCAAAAGTATCCTATTACCTGAATTTAAAGACTGACCCTCCTTAAAGACCACATTTTCTTCGTTCCAGTGGTGGTCTTTAAAAACAGGTTTCACTGTATTCTTATTCCAAAACATTTGAAAAACTGTGTCAAAATTGCATAATTTCTGTAGTGTTTTTTTTTCAACATGGGGGGGAAAAACTCTCAGAATTTAAACATGTTATCAGTGTATATGATAAATTTTTCTTTAGTTTCACCCCTAAATACTATTTTTATAATAACTTTTCCAAACATTTTGTGGAATATTTATAATAGTTAGTATTTTAGAGGGTTATGTGAAAATGGGCACAGAATATTTTTCTGGCTTATAAATATGGAAAAACAATTAAGAATTATTTTTCTTTCCAATAAAGAAAAAATATAGAAATTTGTTTATTTTAAGAAATATAACTATTCTCATTATTTAAAGATAAAAATTAAATGTATTTTTCAAAATTACCTTTGTAATCTCTAATTTTGTCATACTTTTGCAATTTTATTTGAACTATGTTTTTATTCCAGTTGGAAAATGATGCAGAAAATTTCATGAGGCGCAAGGAGTACGAATATACCTCAAGAAAGGAGTTGTACCCCACAAATTTGATTGCCAAAAGCCCCAGAAATCAGCATGCCAGCTCTGAAAGGGCTGCTAAGAGGCAGAAGATGCAATTAAATGATTTATTAAATCATCCATTGACTTCCTCTGTAGCAGACATTTTGGAAGAATGTGAAGATGAGATAGAAGATTATGGTATAAAATATTATGAATTTTATGCTTATATACACACACGCAATGAGCATATGCTGTTGTCTAAACGATTGGCAGCCAGGGGCGTAGCCAGAAATTTTTCATGGGGGGGGGAGTTACGACTACTACAACTCATATATATATGTATACGTGTGTGTGATAATGTAGTGAAAAATATACATTTTGTATGGTAAAAAATTCCTCATGGGGGCGGGGGGTTATGATCCCCATAACCCCCCCTTGGCTACGCCCCTGATGGTAGCAGTAGCGTAATGGTATTAGGTGGGAAACACTTTTCAATTTGAATGTTTAAGTTTTCGATTTAAATTTTAAATAGATACGTTTTACTTCTCAAATTATTGAACTGTATTACAAATATACTTGATAGAAATAGTTAACATTAGTATTGCTACTTTCTACCGCTGTAAATCATTGTTTTACAGATACTAAATCCTGTATCAGAAATAACTTAATTTTCACAACTGTTACATAAAAATTCTCAGAATATGAATAATTACTAATAATAAAGTATAATAACTCAAATATCAAATTTATAACTAGGCATAAGTTTGAAAAATTGTACTGATCCTAACTAAATCGCTGGAAAAAAGGGCAAGATTGTGCACAAACTAGAATTCAGGGATGTTAATTCTGCGCCGAGCTGCGCCGAAACACAAATTCTTGCGCCGAACTGCGCTTTTAGCTGATTTTTGCGTCGTTCTGTGCCGAATACGTCATTTTGACTCTTTCAGGGTGCGCCGAACTGCGCTTTTAGCCGATTTTTGCGCTGGTCTGCGCCGAATACGTCATTTTGACTCTTTGTTAAATTTTTGCCATGCTCATTTATCTTTTAAAGCGTGTATGGAAAGCTAGTTAGCAGTAAAGCAAGATTCGAACTGCGTACGAAAGCTGCATTCTGAAGCCATTCTACCCGCCCCGGATCGGACCAGTCGGGCTTTGTTAGTCACCTCAATCAGGGCCGGCCAAATAGGCAAACAAGTAATCATCGCAACGGGCACCGTTTTTTGTTTATGAAGGGGCACAATTTCATACTTAAAATCATAAAAGCAATTTTGAAAAAAGTAAAAGGGACGTCTTTTTCTTCGTTTGCAGGGTGGAGTGGGTGTCATGTACCGCAGGGCCGCCCCTGATCTAAACCAGACCGGTCCGTAAAGAAAACAGTATATTACGGTGACGTCCCAGCCCCTAAAAAATCACGGTTTATGACCCGGCCCATAGCAAGAATGAAAATTGGAAGCAAGATCGGTTTAGAAATCAGAATCTAGGCTGTCTGAATTAATAGAATATTTCATTTCAAAATAATCCGGAAATCCGCTGCCAGTGGTGTAGTCGCGGGGGGTAGAGATCTGTGCGGGCCCAGGCTTTTGCAGCATGATTCATTCAAGGCACAGGCTGACCTCAGCATTTTCTAGAATGGACCGGAACAAGCATATACTCTTAAAGACGGTCCTCTGCGCTTCCAAAATCGAGCCTTTCCGGAAATTTTTGCTCTCCTAAAATTTGGACAAGACCAAACGATTGGCTTGTGATTCCTCCCCCCCCCCTCCTTAAATCATGATTAATATACGAGCTGGACCGGGTCTGAATTTTTTATTTTGATTAAATGCTGGGCTGGGCTAGACATTTTCGGCCCGTGAAGATCATGAGTGGGGAGATGCCGTCTCACTACTTTTTCATTTGAGCTTATGTCAGCAAAAGTAAGCGTTCTTCACTTTTTATCATGGACTCATGATTTTTGAGTCTTCAGTTGCGAGTGTTCCTAAACCTTTTTTCTTAAAACTACACCACTGTTTTTCTTTTTGTGTGTGTGCAGGCTCTACGAGAGGGGGCAGACGGGGCGACGCCCCTGGGCCCGTGTTCAGCCAAAGTGCGTCCGCAAATTTTCAGAATGTGTTACGAATTTCATTTATAGATCCATAATTAAAATCTTTATTTTAAAATAGACTAAATTTTGAATACATAATTCTAGAATGATATAAACGGCAGAAATGTTAATTCTACCATTTAAATATTAGTATTTTTACAACCTTCGAACATGCATTAAAAGTACCATTGCATATAAGTTCAGGGATCACTCTAGAAATGAAAAAGGGCAGGGTGCACATTACAGAAAAAGGGCAGTGTTTGGGAAAAGGGCATATCATATCACACAAAAAAGGCAACTTTTGTAATTATTGTCTACAAACACATAAGGGTAGCTTTTATAAACATACTTTTATGTCCGAAAATGTGTTTTCTTAATAGCAATTTTTTAAGCAAATGATTAAACAAATTCTGAAACCAAATTTTTTCACTTAATGAAATCTACACTTTTACAAAAATTGTGTAAGGCATCCATTATGCTTTATTTCAACAACAACAACAAAACAAAAAAAGCATAAAAAAATTAAATTTTGTAATTGCAAAATAACGAGAATCCGGTTTTGCCGACAAATTTTTCATAATCACGCCAATTTTCGGACCCGAAAATGACCAAAAACATTGTTTTAGATTCAAATTTTATCGTATTCAGCGTCACTGCAACTTTTCTCTCTGTATATATGCTAGTCTGCAACTAGTGGAGGGAAAACGGGACACTTGCCCCAGTCATAGTGCTGTTACGTCAAAATTGAAATGGAAAGAAGGGAGCACCAAAACAAAGGTTTGTTCCGGGCGACTTGACCTCTAGTTGCAGCACTATATGCATAACTTTTGGAAATATTCTGTAATAAGCACGCCAGTTTAAATAAGACGTGTCCGAGGGAAAAATAAATTGCAAGTGCACGACATAATAAAAAAAGAGGGGGTGGGGACGATAGTATTTCCTATCGTGGGCGGTGGCAAAGGATTTTCTAAACAGGGAAGAAGTCTTACAATTATTGTTGTGTAATATTCGTAATTACATAATTATAAAATAACTCCCGACCTTTCAGGGATCGGAAAGAATTTGACCCTCTTGCACACATTTTTAATTTCCCAATCGATGAATTCAAAATAGTCTCAATGGCTCTCCCCACTGCGCATTTTCGCACTGTCCATTGGGCTTTTGCTGAGCGTGTAGTACAGTAAAAATGAACATCCCAGGGGCGCGTGCCCGTGCAGTCGACGAGACTTGCATTCTCGCAATCGTCGACGATTTCATTTTTTTGGAGGGGCTGCAAAATAGACACAAATTTTGTATTGACAGTTCCCACCCCTATCTCCACCTAAAATAGCCCTATACATGAGCGCCGGCAGAATATTTTCCAGGGGGGGGTGCAAAGACTACTTTAACATATGGTTACCATGTTGGAAAGAGCAAAAAAGCAAGGGAAAACACTGCATACAAAAATCCAGGGGGGGCATTGCCCCCCCTTGCCTTATGCTGCCGGCGCCCATGGCCCTATAGAATAATCATCAATTGGTCATCAATTTGGACCCTCTATACATGGGCGCCAGCAGAATATTTTCCAGGGGGGGGGGCAAAGACTACTTTAACATATGGTTATCATGTTGGAAAGAACAAAAAAGCAAGGGAAAACACTGCATACAAAAATCCAGGGGGGGCATTGCCCCCCCCCTTGCCCTATGCTGCCGGAGCCCATGGCCCTATAGAATAATCATCAATTGGTCATCAATTTGGCCCCTATGCTGACCGGAAATTCGATATTTTAAAGTAGTATTTCCTGACTGCTGCACACCCTGTCAATGAATCAATTTTTCCCTATTCTTTTTAGTACATTGACGGGGAGGAGTGTGTGTGTGTGTGTGGGGGGTGTTACCCAGACTTCCGTAATTGCCCTTGTCTTGAACTTTCCGTGCACCAGCCAGCCGTAAGTTTGGACGAATGTGTTTTGAAAATCTGAAAAAATAAACAATAACCAAGTGGCGTTTATTAATTACTTACAGCATTTATAAAACACGGTAAAGCGCCATTTACAGTAGGAAATAATTTATTGTTATGACTACTCTTCTGGATGACAGATTGTTTCTCTAATGAGATATTTTATGACCTCAAGCTACAGTGAATGGTTTTAACCCTCTCCTCAGGTCGGGAGGGAGAAGAGCGGCGACTGAGCAGATGCCCCCCCCCCCTCCTCCTCCACACATCATTGATAAGAGAATAAACAAATCAACTTCCTTGTTGTTGTTGGAGAGAGGCTTTTTTGGGGTTTAGCCGAGCGCCAGCAATGGTAACGAGAATCAAAGAGAAGGGGAAACAAGGAGGGGTGGAGAAAAGGAGAGCGGCATTTTGATTGAAAAAAAAAAAAAAACAAAGAGGGCGGAATTTTATCAAGAAAAAGGGCAAGGAGGGCGGCATTTTACCGGAAAAAGGGCACCAGGGCGGGCCGCCCCCCTGAAACGCTCTAGAGTGTTCCCTGCATATAAGAAATACATCCCTCCCACTCTCTTTCCATTTAGCATTTATATGAAAACCATTAAAAAGAGCACTTTCACACACACACAAAAAAAAATTCCTTCCGTCCATGTAAATCCATGTATTGTTTTTACCAAGTTGCTGATAGCATAGCCTGTATGCACCCTTTTTTTTCCAGAGCTTTCCTAAAGTGCTTTCAAATAGTGTTTTGCTTTTAGCAAATGGTGTTTGCTTGCAAACTTTGCTTTTCTTGTATGCATTTATTGTGTTCCTAAATCTTCAATTTTATGCTCCAAAATCATGTTAATTCTGATCTCGAATCTTAGTTTTCCTCTCGGAAACTATTTTTTTCTGCTCCCAAATGGAATTTTTCTGCTCCCGAGGTGCTCCCAAATGGAATTTTTCGGCTCCCAAATAGAATTTTTCTGCTCCCAAATGGAATTTTTCTGCTCCCGAGGTGCTCCCAAATGAAATTTTTTCTGCTCCCGGGGTGCTCCCAAATCGAGTGTTGGAGTTAACATCCCTGAGAATTCTTCCCCCAACTTTATTTTGTTTTAATAAATTTTACCTTTTCAATTATATGAAAAATGATCCAAAGATCAGAAATAATTAAATAATATATATATACATATATACACGCACATATTTTGTAATAATGAAGAAAACAGAGACCTTTCAGTCTTTGTTCCTTTGATTTCTGCTGACAAAAAGTCTTTGTTGTTTTTAAAAAAATTTACAATCATTTCTTCAGTAATCCTCAGTAAATTGTCACTCTGTGCTTTCACGCATCCTTTTATAATTGTTCTAACCCTTGAATAAAAAGTTAACGTGAACTAATACAGAAAATATCTGAATTCGCTTGATTTCAAATAATGAAACCAAGGTGCTCAACGGGGCTTGTGACGTCAGATCTGGTCAGAGCAACCGGAAAGCGTTTCGAGTGGTTGGCCACTTCCGCCAAATTTCAGTGATTTTTAATTCCAAATAAATATTTTTTAAGTGTCCTTTCGATAATTTTTCTTTGAAAAATGGAATTAGGAAGACTTTTTCTTCATAATTAACAAGAATATTAATGTTTTTTTTTCAGTACTGCAATTGTCCATTTAGGGGACCTGGGGCATATGCCCCTCTTGCCCCTGCAATAATCAGTGCCTGGTTGGGAGCCCTCCTTGGCTATGCAACTGGGAGGGGCTGCAGATCCCGACCTTCAAAATAAAATCCTGTCTATGTTACTAATATAAACAGAATTCCTCAGTCCATTCGTATTTATTGTACAATATGAGGGATTGTTCATTAAATTATTAGGTACTTATTTTGTTCATTTGCCTTATGACCGATATTGTTTTTCTTTGTGGGCTGAACATGTACGGAATTCAAGAGCAGAATATAGAAGTTCCTCTATGAATTTTTAAACAAATGTTTTAAAAGATTTTGTGAGAATGTCATCGTCCTCTTCCCCCTTATGTTTGAAAACGTGTCCATACTGTATTCCAATTTCAAATTCTGCTTTTAAAAGTCTAATTAAAAATTCAAAAGATAGTGCTGCAATAACCGGTTTGACTATTTTTGGCTAATTCTCAAAAGCCATTTGGCTATTTTCATAAATTTGGATCTGGCAACCCTGCACATGACATAGGGCGTTAAATTGAGCTCTCTACCAGTGTTGCCAGATCTTGCGACTTTTTGCAAATTTTGCTACTTTTGAAAGCATCATGCGACTAAATTTTATGACTGCGATATTGCTACTTTCTTAAAAAGATTTTGCAAATTTTAAGTATTTTTCAGAAAAAACTTTTTTTCTGTTTTATAAAAACAGATTTTATAAAAAAATGTTCAGTGTCAATGGAATATCCATTGATATTGAACATTTCTGGCTTCTAACAACAGTCTTACACTTTTCTCTCTTTCTCCCTCTCCAACCGACCCCTCCTCACTCCCCCACAAAAGACAAACACACAACACACTTTCACAGAGAGAGGAGTGGGGTCAGATCAGAGTTACTGAAAAAAAGGGAGGAAAAGAAAAGAGATTTTCTTTCTTACCTTTGTTTTAGAACTGATTTGGTATTTCAGTCAGTTGTTACTTAAATTGTTTTGAATAGAACATCGACAATTTATGAAGTTTTGTAGGTGGGGGCTGCTAGTTAGAAGATTTTAATGCACATCCATTTTTTGGAAGTAAAATAGGATCTTTTTCACTCATTTCTCTGAGGTGGATTTATAAGTGGACTTCAGGCCAGGGACACAAATTCGAAATACAAACATTGATTTCTTCTTTCTGGGGACTGTGTGTGTGTGTGTGTGGAGATTGGGGGGGGGGGGGTTGACCCTTTCTCCCTCTCCTTTAAGATGGCCTTGGCATAGAAATTATAGGAAATGGAACTCAATTTAGATTTCAAAATTTTTTACCTACAAAAAGAAAAAAAATCACGTGTCAATTTGATATGTTTATTTTAGACATGCGGAGCTGGTGGTGGTGTGAGGGGGGGGGACTTTTATGTGTAAAACTACACATCAAAACCAATGGACCATCCATACAAATCGGCATAATGATTTTCCAGGGCATCACTTGATATGATGTCACCTTTGCGACTTTTTGCTACTTTTCTATCAACCTCTTGCAATTTTTGTTCAAAACTTTCTGGCAACACTGCTCTCTACAAACCTGCTCTTGAGATTGGCTTGCTTCTAGCCTCCCCACAATTCGCCACCTCATTCCATCATCTAAACGTTGGTAGTTACTAATTTTGACTGTTACAATTTGAAATTAACCTATTGCTATTGCGGCAAAATAAACATCAAGAAGTGTTTGTGGAGGTGTGCTAACGAACGAAGTGCATCTTAACTTATGCATGCTTATAAAGCCTGTTTCTCTACTGGCTCTGCGTACACACACTTGTATGCTTATGTATTTGACATACAAGATTTGCATTTTTGTCTAGAAGCAGTGGTTTTACATTCAGCTTAGTTCTGTTCATGAAATTCGATAAAATATCATGGGCGTAGCCAGGGGGGGCAGCTGCCCCCTAAAAGGAGCTAATTATAGGGTCTAATTATGGTAAACTGGGGGGAGGAGCAGTTGGACTCCATGGTCTTCTTGCCCCCCCCCCCCCCAATGAAAATCCTGGCTACATCCTTGTAAAATATGCAAATTTTCTTAATTTATTTCACCAGTGTTGATTTGTAAAGCAACAAAAATTCTCTTAAACCATACTACTGGAAGTCAACACAATCGGTTGCAAGCCATATCCACATCACATTAAGAGTGCAACATCACACAAGAAGTAGACATTATTTTTTGTGTAAATAAAATCTACCTCCGCGGAAATTGAACTCTGGATCTCAAGGCTATGAGTTAACGGTGAACCAACTTTGTCACACTGGTCGTCGAAAAAATTGTTAACCTGTTTGAGAAATAATTAGGGGCCACCACTCACATGTTGCCTCTGGGCCTCCACACATCTAAATCCGGCTCTGGATGTGATATCTGTTTTTTGTAGAAGTGTTTATTTAGATCCTGGTGTCCTTCTTCTTGATCTTTTGGGTTAACAAGAGTTACATGTAAGACTTCATTGTCAGTGACAAACAGTTACATTAAATTCATTTTATTTGAGTTATATTTGAGTAGTTAATTTTTTCCAACTGTGGAAAAGATTCACATCATAGATCTAACCAAGAAAAAACTGATTGCTCCAATATTCTCTGCTTAAAAAGTGACACAAATTTGTAATTTTCTTCTCACATTAAATTATCTTTATTTCAGACTACTCCTATATCTAGTAAGGGTTATCCTGTTGAAGATTATACTGTACAGACTGAAGAAAGTCTACCTGTTGTCTGTGCAGAGAATTCCACATGACAGAGTTAAATCTTGTCAGAGAAAAGAAAATGAACCTGTTGTATTTTTACAACGTGGACTTTTGACTAGTGCTACTGACTGGGTAATTAATTTTCTAGAAGAAAAATTGGGTAATGCCCATTTCTTTCTTTCTCTTCCCTCAAAAATTAATATATTTTGAACTTTTCAGTTAAAAAGCCTAAGTAAAGTTTGTCATGTAGTACTATCTTTAAAAATATGTGAATACCCTAGAAATGCCGAAGGGTTACTTAATTGTGTAGGGGGGGGGAATGTCTAGTAGATATTTTATTTGAGCATTTTGGAAAATTTGTAAGTGAAAAAAAATGTATTGCTAGAATTTTTCCCGTATAAAAATCCGTTTAGCTGTTGAAGTAACCTTTATAAGTAATCTTATGCTGATATATATATTTTTGATGTACTGAGTACTCGGTGTATACTTGGTACTCAGCTAAATTTTGACCGAGTACTCGGCTGTTACCGAGCAGTTGCAAAAATTTCCTTATTTTTATATATTAATTGAAAGTAAATGAATTTATACTGTACAATCTCTGAAAATTAAGAAAATTTAAATATTATATGCATCAATTCATAAAAACAATTATATAATATACTAAAGTTTTAAGAAAAGAGTAATAAAAATAGTAATAAGAAAAACCTCTAATGTGGAACTACTACTTTTCAAAATTTAGCTACATACCTGTGCAAATAAAAATAAGTCACTTTTAAAGCTGTAGGAAAAGATTACTTTTTTGATAATTACATAGTTTGTAGAAAAAGAAACGAACACTAAAATGGTATTGAAAAGATTTAAGATTTTAATAATTAAATTTGATATATTGCAAATTGTGATGCAGAAACTTCAACATGTTCAGGAGACATCCGATATTGTTTGTTATTGTAAATGTTTCCTGCTCTCCAAAAAAATGTGCTCACTATAAGCAGTGCTGGAGGGTGCACACAAGAATTTTTTGGCTAGTTTGCACAAAACTGGATTCTGTTTATTATTTTTCTTCCACGAAAAATGGACTGTCAGTTTTGTTTAACAGTTCTCCATGTAAAAAAGTCTATTTCTCTTTTGACTTTTTCTTCAGATTCAAACATTGAAGAAGTGGCTTGACTGTAACTATTGCAAATTTTTCTCTTGTGATGCTAGAACTTCATCAAAGCACTGCCAAAATGCAGAACTTTTTTCTGGCATCTTTTTGTCCAGATCATCTATATTGACCACATCACTTCTTTTCTCCTTTTTTTACGTTAAGTGTGGGCATCCATTTCAGTGTCATCTTCAGGCATTAGTTCCAGAGCTTTGCTGTGTAATAAGTTTTTAATTTCACATTTGTAACTTTCTGTGAAAATAATAATTTGAAACGAGGATCAACAGCATTTAGAATAAAATAATGTAACGATCATTCATTTCTTCTTCAATACTATTCTGTTGGTGACTATTTTCATTTTCCTTGTTCATGTTCTTCACAAAGGAAAATTTCTTTTCCTGTTCTCTTTTTAATGTGACTTTCATCATACCAAAACCATAGTGATCATTACTTTTTCTAAGAAATGTCACAATGTTTTAATAAATGGTATTACTTCAGATATTATTGACTTGTTTGAGCTCATTAGTGTAGTTATTTCCTCAAATGGCAAAAGCAATTTCAATATACTTTCTAGTAACTGCCATTGCACTGCAGTAAAATTTAAAATGTTGTTTTCAGTTGTATACAGGCAAAGAGGCTGCTTTAACTGTAGCAACTGTTTCAACATATAATACGTTGAGTTCCATCTTGTAGAGATATCCTGGTTTTTTTTTTTTTGGATTCATGAATAGTTCCAATTTCATTTTTAAAATTTTGAGCATGCTGCTGAGGAGTGATTAGTGTCTTACTGTATTTCTAGCTATTGCTTACCGATCAACAGCTGCACGTTGGGATGATAAACTTGCTTTTACGGCAAGCTGCAAGGTGTGAATAGCACAAGCTATGCTTTTATTACCTGTATCATCACATCCTTTTGTCATATTGGTAGCTCCATGTCTAATTATTAAGTGTTCAACTGCATCATTAATATTCAAAATTTCTTTTACAGTGGATAGCATATCTTTTATTTACTGTTCTAGTATGGTGACCTGGAAAGTGTGTCACATTCAGCAATGCATGCTGAAAATTAATAGCCAATGTGCAGTGAAGAAACTTTTATTTGTATATGAACAAGTCCATATATCACTAGTAAAAGAAATATCAATTACATCTTTTAAGCTAGATGCAATTATCAACTTGCATCATTCATAAATGTCTGGCATGACTTTTTCTGAGAAGTATTTTCCGCTCGGTATTGCATAGTTAGGTTTTAATTTGGACATCAATTGCTTAAACCCAAGTATCTTCAACCATAGATAGAGGTTGTCAATCTACTGCAATCATCTCACCAATACTATAATGAATTTCTTGGGATCAAGAATCATTAATATCCCATTTCTCATTCTTGCCTTCAAAAGATTCTTTTAAAGTTAATTGAATAGTTGAAGATGAAGAGGATGGTAATGAAATCTGATCTGTGTGTTTGGAACTAGAATATTCGTTTTCTTTCTGTCTAGATGAAAATTCTGTGAAGCATTTTATTTTTACATGATTGTTCATGGGAGTATTACTTGCTGCTTTTCCTTTACCACTTCTTGATAATATGCATCCACAAAGATTGCACCTCACTATTTTAACATCTGAACATTGCTTTTAAAATCTACATATGTCAATATTTCACACATTTTTAAAAGTAATGTTTGTTTTATTTACTTATTTGGCAAAATAGTCATTAAAAAGTGCATAATTAATTATATTTTCAATTGAATTTCTGTTAATTTAAGACAATTACAAGATTTCATTTCAAAAATTGCAAAATCCCTCATTTGTACATCAGTGGTTCATTTTTTCTTGCAACTACTCGGTACTAGGCTATTCAGCCAAAGTGCTACTTGGTACATCATTAACATATATATATCCCAGAGTAGTTTCAACGAGGACTACGTGAAGTTTTTTTTTTTTTTTTTTCCTGTTCCATCATTTTATCTATGAATTATCAGAAATAATGATTATCAGTGGGATTTATCTTTTCATTCTAGCTGTAAAAATTAGTCAAAAATTTTCTCACTATAGAAAAGTTACATTTTAGGCACCAATAACTGTGCTGTTTATTATATAAAATAAATTAGCCCTTAAGAAAAAGTTCAATGGCTAGTAGATGAAAAGTTAATGGCCATTTTAACCATCATTTTCAGTTCTTCGGAAACACTGGTTGCCAGGTTTTGCGTTTTCTTTATATTTTGCAAGATTTTTTTTTGCATTTTCTACCTTTTTTCTGTTTTTTCGTTCTTCATAGAACCTTTCTTTTCTCCAGTTTTTTCATGTATTACAGTAATCATCTGTAACAAATATTTCTTTTTTTTATGTATTTGATTTCTTACTTAAAATCTATACAGCATAGATATTTTGTGGTACTTTTCATAATGTCAACATAAGAAATTTATCCCCCACCCTTCTTAGGCAGATAGCTCTCATGCAGCTTTGCCTTAACCAAAAATAAACTTGAAATAGATAGCCGGTTGCAACCCGTGGCATATTAGCATAGATATCCTCATATGAAAAAGTTCCTATTTTGTCTTGAAATTTGTTTTTTGACGTGTGCCAGGTAATTTCACCCATACAAAATACATATATGCTGACATGTCAATATTGTCGTACAGTTTGACTTACTTTTTGCAATACTTAAAAAAGAAAGTAGCAAGCCTTTTGTTAGTTAAAAACTTACTTTATCTTCCTGGGATGGCAGCTAAAACATAATCAAATACAGCACATAAAAGCAAGCTGTACTCTCGAACCGGTCAGTATCACTATTAGCGTACACTATCGATAACACTAAATGGGAACATGCTACTTGCATATTAGTCCATTGCAAAACCCAATTACTGGCAGGGCAATTGCACAGGGACCACAGATTTTAGGGGGCAAAAAATCTTATATTTTCCACTTTTAAAATTCTATATTAAAATTACAAAACAATAAAAATTCTTAAAAGTTTTTTATGCAGTATCTACAATGAAAATAATTCAAATTTTCACTTGTATAAACTATTTTTGATCAATATTTTTTCTATTCATTGAAATTCTCTAGTCCAGCAGTTCCCACCCTTTTAACATTGTCCTCCTCTAACAAAGGATTATTTACGATGGTGTCCTCCCCCCCCCTTCCATTACATTTCTTAGTAGTTTTTTTTATTCTTCAACACAGTGGCGGCTTTTCAGGTGAAGTGCCTCTTCACCAAGTATTGTAAGTAACAAAAAATTGTTTAACGTGAGCAAGCAATAATACTTTTTCAAATTTATTCTGTAAGAATACACTTAAAATTCTGATGGAAGCCCAATTGCCGTAAGACTATGTTCTAGAACATGTTAGCTTACTAGCAGTGAAGCCAAACCACCTTCCCCTTCCCTTCTCTTGCCACGGCCAAAGAAAGTTTCAAAGACTTGTGTCACGATTGGCTGATTGTTAAGAGTCATGTGGTACGCGGGTTTTGACGGGGTGAGTTGTGAAGTGCTAATGAAAAATTATCTCTTCTACTGCACTTATTGGGGGGTTGCCATGGTAACCTCATATGCTTCATTCAGTTTTACAGCTTTACTTTCTATCAGGTGAAGAGATCCCTCAGAAAACGGTCTGTCTCCAAGTGAGAGAAAACCCAGCCTAGTGGATCTCCAAGAACAAATTTGTGTAGGAAAATGAAACCACGTGATCTGTTTGCGATTTTGACATATGAGATTTTTACTACTGTTGTTTGAAAATTTTAGAATTTCTTCTTGTGTTAATTTTAATGATAATAATAGTTAGTTTCTTTTCTGTTTATTCACCTTCATTCTGTTTCCTGTAAATGATATGTTCTGTAATGTATTACAAACACCATTTAGTCGGTGGAATGATGACGATAAAAGGGATGTTCTTTCTCGTGGTCGACCAATGGAGGCATTAGGAATTAATGCATCGCTGAAAGATAAAAAATTTCTTTCCGCAGAAAGGCTGTGCCACCACTTAATTACCATGCTTAATGGCTGCATCAGGTGTTTTTCATAATGTTTCGGTATCAAGTTCTTCACCTATTTTTTTCATCATGAGCCTCCACTGCTTCAACAATGAACATTTAGTCATCTTTTCTACGAAATAATGTTAACGATAAAGTTTGAGTCAACATTTTAAGTGAAAATAGATGTGTTTTAAGGTAAAATTAAGATTTAGTAAGAGTTTTTTTTAAAACATGCACTATCATTTGCTCTTTGCCTGATTTTTTGCACCTCCCCTGCAAACACTCTGTGCCCCACTGGTTGGGAACTGCTGCTCTAGTCCATAAAGTGCTTTGACATCATATAATTTGTTTATTTTAGATTAAAATTTTTTCTTTGGAGAGGGGCCGGAGTTAATGTGATTAAAACTTTTCAGAATATACACATACAAATCATATATACACCTTTTGTTTAGGAAAGGGTTGGGGGCTATCATTTGGGGTCCAATTTTTTTCTTTTGCCAGGGCTCACATTTGCTCTGAAGAAGCTCTAGCCAGTTGACTATTTTTGTCAATTTTTTTTCTCTCACAAATATCTATGAAAATTTTTACTTATCAAAATGAATAATGTCACTTTGGCTTGATTGAGAAGCTAATTTTTAAGTAAAGCCTCACCACAGCACAGTGGTTATGTCACTGAAAATGATAGATGGCTGAAGTGTGAAGGTCCTGTGTTCCGGTCTCATTGCACGACTGTCGATCTGACTGTCTTTTCTTGCTAAGTTTTCTCTTGATGTAACGTGAATACGCGTTAGAACCCCTTAGAAAATCCTCCTACCAAGGCACCACTCATCCTTGGCAGATCGCCCTAGCATAGCATTCCCATAAACAAACAATTTTTAAGTAAAAGCAGATCTATCTCATTGACACCACATACGGTCAGGTGGAGGAAAATGGTGAGAAAATTATGTTTTTTTTTTTTTTTTTTTTAAAGATCCTAAAATCAAGATGTTAAATTTATGTTATTTAAAATATTAAGGTATATGCTGGACGGAAATTAAAAATTGATGGAAAACATAGCATTATTTTTTAATGTTATCAAAATACCTTTAAAAAGTGTCACTTTTAGTTAGGCAAGTATGGCTACCCCCATTTTCTCCATGGTGGGAGAAAATGGAGGTAGTACAAAAGTACCTATCGTAAATGCCGGCATATAACGCACACCTATAATTTTAAACTTCATTTTTTAATTTTTATGTATATCCTCCGTATAACGCACACCCTTTACTTTGCAATCACAGACTTGCCCTATGGAATCCAGAGAGTCTTTGGGGATATGTTCAGATCGCATTTAACGGATAATACAGAGAAATTAATGAAAGAGTGTAATACAGACATGACAGTTATCCAGGCGGATTAACGCCATTAGTTCAACCTTTAGATGTGTGTATTAATGAACCATTATAAGGAATTTTAAAACAATTTTGGAATACGTGGATGTTAGAAGGAGATAAAACATTTACGGAAGGAGGTGAAATGCGTCATGCCAGTCTAGAAATAGTGTGTGAGCAGATAATACAAGCATGGAATGAAATTAAACCTGATATAATAAAAAAGTCATTTAAAAAATGTAGTATATCGAATAATCTAGATGGAACGCATGATAACTAATTTATTTATGGATCAGAGTAACAGTGATAGTGAAGATGAAACTGAATTTGATCATGTGCCTGAAAATATTAACGGAAGATGAATATTATGAACTTTTTATGCTGTTAGATAATGAAAATTGAAGTTCATAAGGTATGACATTTCTTTTAAATAAACAACATTCAGGTACATGTAGAAATCTCATTTTTTATGCTCATCTTTTCCTTATTTTTAAATTTATCATTTTTATAACCGGCGTATAACGCGCACCCTTAAATTTCGACCTTATTTTTTGTATGAAAAGTGCATGTTATACGCCGGAATTTACGGTATATAGTTTTAATAAAAATCATGTTAATGCTATGAATGAAAGAAAAGACTCAATTCAATGTATTCTTAATATACGTCAAGAAAAGATGCACAGTAAAGGATTATTTCAAAAAAATATTTAGCTAAAGAAATAATGTCCACGATTATCAAATTGAGGTTCACTCAGTTTATGTCAAACGTTACTTGGGGGTAAATGTTAGGCTGGGGTGTAAGCAGGCAATGGCTGATGGAGCTGTAGCCACCCCGAAATAAGTAAACATAAGATATAAAAAAGATTATGTATTTTTGGATAAATTTGAATGTTTCTCTTGAAAAATTTCAGGTTCTGCTACGGATTGAAGCCAACTTTAATATTCTCACAATGTACCTTTCTCCAACTGCAAAGATTTCAAATTCAATTTATGAGTTTATTTTTTGTTTATGTTTTCAAGTCCTTTTTTTTTTTGCAAACACTTTTGTAGGTGAAGTAAAGAGGTTCCATTAACCCCCCCCCCCACCTTTCCCAGCCAAAAAGGATTTTTATATCAATTTTTAAAAGCTATATTGCATTCTAGTTTTTTGAGTTCTCAGGCACCTGCAAAAAATATTCTTGGCTGCTGTACTGATACCATTA
The DNA here is from genome assembly GCA_038373885.1 of Cheiracanthium punctorium. Classification (NCBI taxonomy): domain Eukaryota; kingdom Metazoa; phylum Arthropoda; class Arachnida; order Araneae; family Cheiracanthiidae; genus Cheiracanthium; species Cheiracanthium punctorium. The sequence continues at coordinate 18,717 of JAWZYV010013516.1, forward strand.
AATTAATTTCTACAATAAGCAGTTAATTAAAATGTGAATTCTAATGATTATAACTGTTGTTTTAGGCATATTTAACTAAAAGAGAAATAGAAATGTCAGTATCATATAGAACTTTGCTAACCATACCCCAATTTTACCCCAGCTCAGAAGAAAAATTTTTAAAAATAGGAATTACAATTTATTTTAAATTTTTTTTATATAATCCAGTTCTTTTGAAATCTTTCTACTAATATGCATGAAAACATAAATGCTTAATCTAATTACAAGGAATCTAGAAGGAAAATTTTCAATATCACTTGTTAACAGGCAGCATGTTTAGAGAAAAAACAAGAAGTTTTGCACACATTAATATTGTTGAAATATCCTAAAATTTCATTAGAAGTACTTGTTACGTTAAAATATATCTTCACAGAAAAAATATTGAAACATCTAAATTTTTATGGTTAAAAAAAGTATTTTTCAATATATCCTCAGTTACCCCCATACCACCATTTTACCTCACCCGACCCTATTTATTTCTAAAAATAAAAAAAAGTATTACAGTACTGACAATTGGGAAAATCAGATTTAACTTAGTTTTTTTTTTTTCATTACCTGGAAGGTGAAAATGCTTTTCAGGCAAGTGATCATGAAATAAAAGGAATAAAGCCTACTCAAAGCTGTTGTAAAGCTATATTTCTTCTTAAAAAAGAAGCTCTCTGACTGGCATGATTACAGCGAACTGCTATAAAACAGAGACCAGAATTGATTAGTAGATAAGGTATGTTTCTTCATGACAGCTAGTACGAATTTAAAGATTTGTGTTAAGCTGTTACTGATTGGATGAGATGTGTTACCACTACTACATACCATATTTAGCTTATGTGGCAACAAAAGATCATTACCCGGTTTGGTCTTTAAAGCATTATTGAAGATAGAACATGAATTAAAATGAAGATTTTAAAAATCTCTTGGTTCATTCTGCTTCACCCCAAGCAAGGACCTATTTTGAAAAACTGTCACATTTTTTTAATTGTCATACCAAAATAAAAATTTTTAATTTTATTTTCTTTTATAGGTTTTGTTTTAGCTGATGTCTGGCTTTAGCTATGATGTCTGGCATGGCAATATAAGAGGAAATACATATTCTAAACAACATATAAAATTATCTCCAAAAATCTTAGAGTTTTGGAATTTTAGGTATAATATAAATTGTTTATTTTTGGTCCATTTTAATGTCAACTTATTTTAAAGGTATTTAAACTTTAAGAGTAATTTACTGCATTAAATGTGTGTTTGTGAGTTGATTAACCTTTTACAGGTCAATGTTCCCAGTTGGAAACATCAAATTAAAAATTTATACAAAAATGAAATTTTATCAATATTGACTTGAAAAAATTAGCAGATAAAGATGATTTGATTTTTTGAAATAGAAGTTTATATTCTATCATTAGTGGGAAACTGGATTTAAAAAATCATGACAATAGCCATTTTCATAAATTTTACAGAGCTACCTTGATACACCCCCACCCCCTTCAAACTTAATTCATATCTTTACTTAAATTTAAAAATAAATCTTTTATTAATTTGTAATATTTCACTTATTATTTAAACTACCCGTCAGTATATTCCGTTTTTAAAACCAATTCAAAAGTATAGTCAGAAATGACCCGTGCTCCTAACATAGTGAAAATTGTATACAATATTGTTTCCTATTTAAATGACTAATATCCTTTAACTAATGCATTAGAGAACAAAATATACAGAGATGCTAACTACTATGGGTTCTGCGTAGTATCTACGGAATTATTCTTGAAAATTTGGTTTCTCACAGACTACAGAAAAAACGTTATATTTTTACGGAAGTTTAAATAAAAATTAATTTAATCTGTAACATTTTAAAGCTAAGTTCTTTTAATGATAAAAAATAGCACCAAGAATTAGGGCACAATACCCAAAGTCTAAAAATATCATCAGATGCAGTCGGAACCCAATTTGTAATCAGATCCTGCTGAATTAAAACACATTGAGTCTGGACTTCTTTGGAGCCTCTTTCTTCCCACCTTCTCAATCTTTACATTTTCCCCCTTTTCTGCTTTTGCTATCAAGCTGCACTAACTGCAAAAGCTCCGTTTCTACTTACTTTAATTAAAATAATTTTTTAATAGTGTATAATTTAACTTTTCTTATTAGTCGAAGGAAAAAAACAAATTTAAATTTTGCCTATGCGACTGACTATGGAGAAACATCGAAAACTACTGAAAATATTCACAATTTCTACTGAAAAGTCTCATCGAAGGTTGGCAACTCTGTGTTTATTTAAAATTTTTAATTCCTGTTTCCTTTCAAAACTGAAATTTATTTCAGACAATGCAATAGAAGTAAGCATACTAATTAAAGATAAAATTTTTCCCAATATTCAAACATGAAAAACATATTAATGTCCATATAAAGACATTTAATTTGTAAAGAACGACTGATTTTACTGAGTGTAGGTAAAAATGCCAAAGAATGATACTCCATTCATTCTTTAGCATTGTTCGTCAACCAATAAAATTATAACTGTTTTTTAACTTATTTTCATAGCTGATATTATAACTAAGCTAATGTAATCATAACATCTTCAATTTTATTTTATAGTTTAAATTTATGAGCCATTACATTTATTTTTTAATTTTTAATTCACATTACATTCCAAAAAATGCATTATATTTAAAAAGTATAATAGCAGTAAGCATACAAAAAAAAAAAAAAAAAAAAAAATCTTCCATTAATCGGACATAAAAAAAACATATTAATGTAAATCTAAAGACATTTAATATATCAAGAGGGGGTAGTTTTATTTTGCCCAGGTAAAAATGCCAAAGATTGCAGCCCGTTCATTTTTTAGCATCCTTAGTCCATCTAGGAATTTTTTTAACGTTATTTTCACTGCAGACAGTTTAACTAAGCAAACGTAATCATAAAAGGTACAAAGCTATTTTAAAATTTTAATTTATGAGCTATTAAATGTATTTTTGACATTTTAAATCTACGTTTGCTTTGTATCCTATAAAAAGTGCTGTTTATCTCCAAAAATACTGTTGTGGTAAGCCTGTAAATTAAAAATAATACTTGTCTTATTAATCAGCCATCTAAAAGATATTAGTGTCCATCTAAAAACATACAATTTGTAGAAAAGGGTAATTTTTACTTAGCACATTTAGAAACAAAGAATGCACCCTGTACATTCTTTAGCATTGTTCGTCAATCAATTAATTTATACCTGTTTTTGAAGCTCTTTTTTTTTTCATAGCAGACATTATAACTGAGCTAATATAATCATAAAATGTTCGATTTATTATAAAATTTAAATGTATGAGCCATTACATGTAGTGTTAGGTAGTTTTTTAATTTTTTATTCATGTTTCCTATCAAAGGTATTGTTAATGTTAAGCTTCATGCCTTAATCTTAGCCAATTATCTTGATGGAGATAATGTTGCTGTTAAGATTACTAAGAATGACAAAAGCGTGGTTCTTTTGTCTGCTTATCTTTCTTTTGAGATTAGCGATCCTCTTGCGGTCAGTGCAAATCTTTGTTAGAACACTGTATTGCGAATGCTAAGCTTGTCATAGGCTGTGATGCTAATGCTCACCATACTATCTGGGGTAGTACTAATTGCAATCCTCGGGGTGATGAGCTTTTGGATTATATTTTAATGTAATTTGATTGGCATAATGCATTAATATATTAACGTAGTTTAAATTCGCATTTTATATTCTTAATAGGGGTAACAGAACTACATTTGGTACCAATAATAGAAGTGAAGTCCTTGACATTAGACTTTGTAATGGTCATTTTTATGACTTTATTAAGAATTGGCATGTATCAGATGATGTTACTTTATCTGATCATAAACTAATTCTTTTTTCCATTAAAGGACTCCTCTGAGACAACAAGAGTCAAGTTAGGAACCCGAGCAGGGCTGACTGGGGTTCCTACAGGAGGCAGCTCAAACATTGTTTGGGTAACATCAGTGGTAAGTTATGTTCTCCTTGTGATATTGATGACACCGTCTCCGCACTTCATATAATGTATCTTGTCTGGTGAGCACGGTTGTTGCCCGGAGGCGGATTCCTTTGTGGACGACTGTGCTCACATACTTGCATAAAAACTGCAGAAGACAACTACTTTCAATAAAGCTAAGCAAGCCAATTGCTTTTCAATAAAGAAATTTGCAAGCTTATAAAGCTTCTCTCACTAACTTTAACAAAGCTAATAGGAGTGCCAAGAAATCTTCTTGGCAGGATTATTGTAATAACATCATTGTCTGCTTCTGCTAAAGTTGTTAAACTTTTGGCTAAAGATAAATTCTCTAATCTTAACTGCGTTAAGATGATTAATGGTCACTTATCTGAGTCGGGCAGTGAGACTTTTTCTGAGATGTTTGGGATTCATTTCCCGAACTGTGTCATTCTTGACCATGTGTGTACCCCCTCTCATGCTCCTGCTCCTGTTAGTGATAAAGAGGCCTGAGATGTTGCATGTTAGATTGTTACCCACGATAGGGTCGTCTGGGCTACTAAGTCTTTTGGACCTTATAAAACTCCTGCTATGGTATGGATGGTATTATTCCTATCCTTCTTAGGGAAGGCATTGCATTGCTTGCTCCTTTATGTAGGATCCTTAGGGTATGCATTGCTTTAAAATATGTCCCCAACTTGTGGAGACACACTTGTGTTGTTTGTATCCCTAAGCCTGGGAAAGACAACTACTTTGAGGCCAAGTCTTTTAGTCTTATTAGTTTTTCTTCTTTTCTTTTAAAGGCTCTTGAAAAGCTTATTGATAGGCATATTAGGTATACACTGCTTGTTCATTCCCCTTTGACTGTGAACCAGCATGCCTATCAACCTGGCAGATCTACTGTTACTGCTCTGTATGATCTTGCTTTTACTGTCGAGAAAAGTGTCTGCCGCTTGCTGTCTCTCTTGACATCGAAGGAGCCTTTGACAGGGTTCCCTCTGACACGGTTTTGTCTGTTCTTGTTTCCAAGTGTGTTGATAAAGCTGTTTGTCAGTGGATTGACAATCTACTTTCGTAGAGGTTTATCACTGCTTCACTTCTGGGGGACATCTTGGTGGCACGTCTTTTTGCTGGTACTCCCCAGGGTGGGGTTCTTTCACCTTTATTATGGTGTGTTGTAGTGGACTCCCTGTTGGTAAAGTTATCTAGCATTTGGGTCCATTGCATTGTCTATGCTGATGATATTTCCATTGTGGCCAGGGGGCAAGTTTGGTCCTGAAGTCACTGCCTTCATTAACTCTGCCTTGAAGGTGATGGAGAGCTTGTGTTGTGATACTGGGCTTTCTGTCAATCTCTTGAAGACTTGTTGCTTTTCCTAGTGTGAAGCATTTCAAATCTTTCTGAGATTTCCTTTTTTGGGGAGCCTAATGCTTGTTCCTCTTCTGTGAAGTTTTTGGGGGTGTACTTTGACTCCCATTTGGGGTAGAAGAATCAGCTTGATTACTGTCTTGCTAAGGCCAAACGAGTCTTTTGGGCTTGTAGGAATGTTATTGGTAGGACATGGGGCTTGAGTCTTGGGTGTATCTATTGGATCTATATCATGAATATTCGTCTCATTATCTCATATAGGTCCATTGTTTAACTCTTTAGATCCCAGCCCCGTGAAAATCTCTTACCCTTTCTTTCCCAAGGAAACAGCCGAAAAATGTCTTCCCCCATCGGAGGAATGCGGTTCCTTTATCACTGAGTTTTGAAAATTCCGAACCTCCCTTTCTTGACCAGCAGTTAGGGCGTAAGACCCCCTATTGTGCTAATCCGTAGTGATCTATTGTAAGTGCCACGATGATTGATTAGAGGTCGGATATGCGGATTACCCGTTTCCCCCTCTTCCTTAAGTTCCCAAACCTCAAGGGGTGTAACCTAATCAATAACTCCCGAGTCGGGAGGGAAAGCACTGGTTCCAATATGGCTGGGCCGTTTCGGGGACACATATGGGCGAGCCGATACGGTCCCTAAAGAGTTAATGGTCTAGATTTTCTTTAGTTTCTTCTAGAAAGGATCTTAGACGCATAAAGAGGATGGCATGCCTGGCTATTACAGGATGCCCTCCATAAAACTCCTGCAATCACTGAATTGCTGTTAAACCTCTTGCCTCTACATTCATATATTGAGGCTGCAGCCCTGGTCTGCAGAAAGAGGCTTATGGATCTGGGATACTGGAAGGGTTACTCTTAGTACCTTTCTTGGGTGATCTTGATCATTCTATGCTGGCTTATCCTTTTTCTGGCATGCCTTCTGACAATATGCTTGTCAGGCATGTCTTTGATGGATCTTTCTCTGTTCATTTCCCTTTTAGAGATGATTCGCGAAAGCCTTCTAATTATAGTAAGGACAGGCGTATTGTGTGGTACACTGATGGCTCCAAGCTTGGTAATCGTACTGGGTTAGCGTATGCTATCTTTATGTACAGTGTTTTTTGCTTAACCCTTTAAGCGGTCAATTTTTTTACCGAAATGCTTCCAAAAAAGGCATATTTTTAAAGGCATATGATGAAATATTCCCGCTCTCTGGCTATTTAGAAAAGCCCGAATGTAAAGCATTTCAGTTACATGGACAAGCCACACCATCTATTGAAAAATATTAGTACTAAATAGTCTCTTCACAATAATGAAATATAGGCAAATCAGAAAAGTAAAGGAGAAAATATCGATGCCTGTACGCTATACGGGCAAACTGCTTAAGGGGTTAAATGCTGGGTACTCAAAGAAGCATATTTTTATCTGTTCTGACATTAGGGCTGCTTTGCTGGCTTTGCAAAGACCGCTATCTCTTCCTTCCTGGCATGGGACTGCTACCTGAGGCTTTGCGAGCTCAATCCTCTCAATAAGGTTACTCTTTATTGGGTTTCTGGCCATTTTGTCGTTCCTGGCAATGAGATGGTTGACTTTCTTGCCAGGTCAGGCTCTGGTTCCTCTTTCATTGCACCTAGGCCAGTTTTCGGCATTTCCTGCAAATGCTACAGGGATACTGTTTTTAGCTACTTTAGAAAGGATCAGTATTCTAACTTGTCTGAAGTGTAATGGCCAGAGACAGGCCAAAGAAATTAATCTTGGCTTTCCTGGTGATAGATGCAAGAAACTCTTGTGTCTCAGCAGGGCTATTGGTCTGTTAACTGGGCACTGTTACCTTAAAAGACATCTTAACATAATGAGAGTTGTCAATGATCCGACTTTTCGGAGTTGTCTTCAAAAGGAGGAAAATGCTTTACACATTCTCTGTGAGTGCGAGTATTTCTCTGCTTATAAATTTGAGCATCTTGGGTGCCATATTATTGAGCCCTTGGAGCTTCACAAGATGTCTATTAGGTCTATGCTAACGTTTGTATCTGCTGGTGGGCTCTTTTTATAAGGTCTTCTCAGGACTTTTCATATTGCTTGGGGTTGGTACAATAGACCTCTGGTCACGGTGTCTGGCCCTCTTGAGCCTCCCCTCCTAGTCATAAGTCATAAGCTAAAATAATCATGAAAGATATTAAACTATTTGAAAGTTTAAATTCATTAGCCATGATGTATATTTTTGACATTTTTAATTCACGTTTCCTTTAAAAAACTGTTATGTATTTCAAAAATACTGTTGTGGTATAAGCATGGAAATAACAAATAATATTTGCCTCATTAATCAGCTATCCTAAAAGATATTAATGTCCGTCTAAAAACATACAATTTGTAGAAAAAGAATGTTTTTTACTTAGCACATTTAAAAATGCTAAAGAATGCAACCCCCATTCATTCTTTAACATTTTCATCAACCAATCAATATATAACTGTTTTTTAAGCTTATTGTCATAGCTGACATTTTAACTAAGCTAATGTAATCATAAAATTTGAAATTTATTTTCAATTTAAAATTTATGAGCCCTTACATGTAGTTTTTTAATTTTTAATTCATGTTTCATTCAAAAAGATGCAGTTTATTTCAAACAATACCATAGCAGTAACCCTACAAATTAAAAATCAAAGTTTTCCCCTGAATCAAACATAAATAAAAAAAAAACTTATTAATGCCCATCTAAAGAGATTTAATGTGTAAAAAAGTGATAGTTTTATTTTGCGCATTTAAATATGCCCAAGAATGCTTTCCCATTCATTCTTTAACATTTTCACGAACCAATCAATTTATAACTGTTTTTTAAGCTTAATTTCATAGCAGACACTTTAGCTAAGCTAACATAATCACATTTAAATTTATGAGCCATTACATGGAGTTTAATTTTTAATTCACATTTTCTTTCAAAAGATGCAATTTTAGACAATATGCTAGGAGCAAACTTACTAATGAAAATGAAAAACAAAATTTTCCCCATTAATCAAACTCAAAGAACATATTAATATGCATCTAAAGAAATTTTATTTGTGCAGGGATGCTGCACCTGCGACATTTGCGACGAACTGAGACAAAACCGCCGGCCTGTGCCATTTTGCGACATTCGGTACGATTTTGGCCGTATTTGCGCAATTCTGCGCCAAAACAGCAAACATGAGTAATTTTGAATCTGACTCACGGGAGCGTGCACTGCGCAACCACGTGTTGAGTGTTGTGCCGAACATTCCGGTCCTCAAGATAAACCTCTGGACCGTATTGGAGAAAGAAAAGCTCCCGGTGTAAAGGGGGGTGGGTGGGTGGGTTGACAGTTGAGTTTCCGGTCTACATTACACCTACTGCAGCAACCACGCTACGTATCTACCCGATATCTTTGCTATCGGATGCCTCGATCTACCACGTGGGGAGGAAAGAAATTCGTTTCCTCTTACTGCCTCTTCCCCCCCCAACTAGCCGATATCCATCCAAATACGTCATTCGAAATTAGGCGATCTCTACCTGAACGCATTATTCCTTTGTCTGAATGGATTAACTGCACGTGATGGATTCAGTGTTGCCAAATCTTGAGACTTTTCGCAAATTTTGCTACTTCTGAAAGCATTATGCTACTGAATTTTAGGATTTGCGATTTTTCTACAACTTTACAACCAATGGCTGTGATGTCACTTTTGGGACATTTTACTACTTTTCTAGTAACGTACCTCTTGCGATTTTAGTTCAAAATTTTCTGGCAATACTGGATGGATTAACATTTCATGAAGTGGTGCAATAAGGGCATGTTAGCTTTTTCTTCTCTAGTTTTTGTGTTAGCTGATCAAGTGAGAGTGACTGAAGATTTTATAAAGAATGGCTTCTAAAGGTAAGCATATTTTCATTGTTTAGTTTCCTTAATATTACGTTATTTTAAAAATAAATTACTATACTTCCGATTTTCTTAATAAAGGCAGCCATGATTGATTTTCCGGAATAGTGTCTTTTGTAGATTTCGGCGATAAGTATTGTGCTCCGCAGCACCCAAATTCAACCTCTTCCCATTCCTCTTGAAATTGAATATTTTTCTCTTGATATTTCTTTGTTTAAAACTGGATGCCTTTAAGAATACAAATTATTTACCCTAATATAAAATTTATTACAATAGCTAATACAATAGTTTTTTTTCCCATCCGTATTAATCCTTAATTTTTTAACCTCTACTTCATAAGAGTAAAAATTGACCTTTATTTTTAATTTAATTCCTTTTTTCTTTTTTTTTTTTCTATGGACTGCTTACGGCATGGGAGTTTTCTGCCTACTCGATATTTTTACTTTCCGAACATGTACCATGTAAGGAAAGTATTGTAATCATGAAAAAATTCGACTTCGAGATTTTGGTGTTTTTACACGTTTTGAGGGCTTCTGAATCCATTTATGCTATTTTTACGAGATGTATGTATGTATGTGTGTGTGTGTGTATGTGTGTTTGTGTGTATGTGAGTGAACACGATACCTCCTGAACGGAGCATTCGATTGAGCTCAAATTGGATATATATGTCATAAACCACCGTCGCAAGACCGGTATTGATTTTGGTGTGTATAGGACTTATAGTTTTTCTACAGGGCTACGACAAAGATTTCTTTTACATTATGGCCTAGGGGGGGGGGGGAATTTCTTGAAAGTGCGCTAGCGTTTAAACGGTAGATTCGATTGAGCTCAAATTGGGTATAAATGTTATAAACCACCGTTGCAAGACCGGTATTCATTTTGGTGTGTATAGGACTTATAGTTTTTCTACAGGGCTACGACAAAAATTTCTTTTACATTATGGCCTATGGGGGGAATTTCTTGAAAGTGCGCTAGCGTTTAAACGATACATTCGATTGAGCTCAAATTCGGTATACATGTTATAAACCACCATCCTAAGACCGGTATTGATTTTGGTGTGTATAGGACTTATAGTTCTCCTAAAGGGCTACGACAAAACTTTCTTTTATGTTATGGCATAATGGCATATGGGGAGAAATTCTTGAAAGTGCGCAAGCGTTTAAACGATGCATTCGATTGAGTTTCAATTTGGTATATATGTTTGAATTATTCATCGATTAAAATTTATTTAAGTGCTTGGTAATGATCTTAATCGTAAGTGTTCGGAAAGTAGAGTGGAGTCACTCCAGATTTTTAAAATTATTATTAATTGTGAAAATCGCAGGTTTTATGTTCCTCCAGTCAGTTTCAATCTTTCTCCATCCATCTTGAGAATGAATATTTTTTCTACAGCCTTCCATTGTTTAAACTTCTGGTGCAATGAGAATAAAAATTGCTCATTACTTTTCTGGAGATCCATATAAAGCCGCAGTTTTGTTTGTTTGTTTGTTGTAGCCTTCCATTGTTTAAGCCTCCAGTGCCATAAAATTAAAAAAATCATCCCCATTTTACGTTTATTTTTAAAAATTTATTATTAAAAATACAAAATATCCCTTATATAAAATTTATTACGATATAGCTAATACGACATGTGAATTTAAATCTTTTTCCATCCATATTTGATCATTAATAGTTTAACTTTAGCATATTTTTTAAAAACCTATAGTGCCATAAATAGTAAAAATTCACCCTTATTTTATACTTATTTGGTTGTTATTATTTTTTTCCCTATAGACTGGTTACAGGCATGTACATTTCTCCTTATTTACTTTAAAAAAAAAAAAAAAAAAAAAAAAGATCGCGCGTGTGGTGAAAATCGCAGATTCTCAGTTCCTGTCAAATTTCAATCTTTTTCCATCCATCTTGAGAATGAATATTTTTAATACAGCCTTCCATTGTTTAAACCTCTTGTGCCATGAGAGTAAAAATACATGTTTACTTTTCTGGAGATCCATGTAAAGCCTTGGCTTTCTTTATATTATAAATTGGCAGAAAACTCTTTTTATTATGCTCTTTTGTTTCAATCTTTTTTCATCCATTGTCAGAATGAATATTATCCCTTGTAGCTTTCTATTGTTTAAGAATTTTTCTAAAAATTTCACGGTGTTTGTTTTTTCCAGCAGTAATTAAATATTTATTTCCAGCATCTCTCAATTTCAATCTTTTTCCATCTGTCTTGAAAATTAGTATTTTTCCTTTAGCATTCCTTAATTTAAATCTCCTATGCTGTAAGAATAAAAATGAACTCCTATTTCAAATTTAAATTACTGATTTCAAAGAAACCAGTAAAGGAAAAACTTTCCTAAATAGAGCAGGTTCAGACGCAAATTAAAATGATGTGAAATAGTTGAAACAAAACATATTTTGTCAATGAAAAATAAAATATTTATGAAAGCAAACCAAAAATGAACTAAATATGTTTTTTCCCTTTTCTTCATACATTACATTTTTCTAAAATAAGCTCCACTGGCCCCAGCTCTGGAATTTTTCGTATAGTTGGTAAAATAATCAGCCTATACACTCCAACTTGCCTAATAAGCTCCACTATTTTTGTTTATTCATGCACAGTTTCCTCTTTTTTACTATTTTATTAGTGGCATCTCTGATACGAGTAGGTTGCTCAAAATTATGATTTCATGGAGTTCTTATGCATACTTCTTATATTTTTTAGGTACCAGATGTACCAAATTTAATCATGATGTGCTGGAAGAGAAGGACTCGAATGGAGACTTAATTAAAGTCTGGTGCATGCCAGGGTCAAAATCTTCGGAAGCAATTTGTGTGATATGCGACACTGCAATTGACTGCTCCCAGCGTGGTTTGGCTTCTGTAAAACGACATGCCTCTAATGTCCAACACATAGAGAAATGTAAGAAAAATAGGAAAGAGGATGGAAGTCTGAAAAACCACCTCAACTACGGTTTAGCTGTACAAACAGCAAATCTGGAACTGTTACTGTCCTGTCACACCAAGACAAAATTTTGTCGTCAGAAATACTTTTTGCATTCAGTGTACTTAGTAGCAATGTCCCATACACTTATGGGGATGTTGCTACGTCACTGTTTCCAAGAATGTTTTCTGATTCTACCATAGCAAAAGATTTTTCTTGTGGGCGTACCAAGCTCTCTTATTTAATTTCGGATGGAATTGATCCCTACTTAAAAAGTAAATTACTGGATGAAATTGTGAAGTATAATGCATATTATAGTATACAAATTGACGAAACACCTATTACAGAAAAAAGATCGAAGCAATTGGACATCAATAAAAGATTTTTCTTGTGGGCGTACCAAGCTCTCTTATTTAATTTCGGATGGAATTGATCCCTACTTAAAAAGTAAATTACTGGATGAAATTGTGAAGTATAATGCATATTATAGTATACAAATTGACGAAACACCTATTACAGAAAAAAGATCGAAGCAATTGGACATCAATATAAGATTTTACAGTGATGAAAAAAGAAAAATAATATCAAGCCATTTAGAGTCATTCCTTATTGGGCATGCCACTGCCGAAATTCTATTTAATAAAGTAAATGATGCTCTCATGCACTTGCCTGATGGTAAACTTATAAATCTGTTTAGCGATGGACCAAATGTAATGAAAAGTTTGAAAACCAAAATGAATGAGAAATATCCCAATATGTTAGATATTGGATCGTACAATCTTCATGTTTTGTACAATGCTTTTGTAAAAGGTTTGGAAAGTTTTGGAGGAGATGTCGAAAGTTTAGTGATAGATTTATATTACTATTTTAAACGTTCAGCTGCACAGTCTGAAGATTTCACCAAAATTCAAAATAAATTAGATTTCCCTGAACATTTTCTACTACGTCATTTTGACAGTTTCAAAAAATGTTCTTTATCTGCAAAAATACTGTTGTGGTAAGCCTGTAAATTAAAAATAATATTCGTCTTATTAATCAGCCATCTAAAAGATATTAGTGTCCATCTAAAAACATACAATTTGTAGAAAAGGGCAATTTTTACTTAGCACATTTAGAAACACCAAAGAATGCACCCCGTACAATCTTTAGCATTGTTCGTCAATCAATTAATTTATACCTGTTTTTGCAGCATTTTTCATAGGAGACATTATAACTAAGCTAATATAATCATAAAATGTTCAATTTATTATAAAATTGAAATCTATGAGCCATTACATGTAGTTGTTTAATTTTTTATTCATGTTTCCTATCAAAGGATGCAATTTATTTCAAACAATACTATGCAGGAAGCATACTGATTAAAAATCAAATTTCTTTTAATCAGACATAAAAAACCAAATTTCTTTTTTTAATCCGACATACAAAACATAGTTATGTCAATCTGGAGACATTTAATTTGTAAAGTGGGTCGAGTTTCACTTAATACATGTAGAATCCCCAAACAAAGCAACCATGTTCATTCTTTAGTATCGTTCGTCCACCAAGGAATTTATAAGTGTTTTTATGCTATTTTCATTGCAGACAATTTATCTAAGCTAAAATAATCACTGCTCTGGTCCTACCAACTAGTTTGTTAAAGCTAATTGCTTTCTCTTCCTTCCTGCTTTTGTTATGGATTGTATTAATGTGGCTCAAATTAACCTCCATCACAGTAAGGGTGCCTCCTCCCTCTTGTTCAAGCAGCTTGCTGATGGATTGGTTGCTATAGCTCTTGTACAGGAGCTTTGGACTCTCAAGGGGAAGATCTTTGGTCTTAATGTTAAAGGTTTTAATATATTGTATGATATTACTGCTGTGAGGCCTAGAGCCTGTATTGTTGTTAATGTTAAGCTTCATGCCTTAATCTTAGCCAGTTATCTTGATGGAGATAATGTTGCTAATAAGATTACTCAGAATGACAAAAGCATGGTTTTTTGGTCTGCTTGTCTTCCTTTTGAGAGTAAAGATCCTCTTGCAGTCAGTACTAAATCTTTGCTAGAACACTGTACTGCAAATGCTAAGCTTGTCATAGGCTGTGATGCTAATGCTCGCCATACTATCTGGGGTAGCACTAATTGCAATCCTCAGGGTGATGAGCTTTTGGATTATATTTTAATGTAATTTGATTGGCATAATGTATTAATATTTTAATGTAATTTAAATTCGCATTATATATTCTTAATAGGGGTAACACACCTACGTTTGTTACCAATAATAGAAGTGAAGTCCTTGACATTAGACTTTGTAATGGTCATTGTTAGGAGTATTAAGAATTGGCTTGTATCAGATGATGTTACTTTATCTGATCATAAACTAATTCTTTTTTCCATTAAAGGACTCGTCTGAGAAAACAAGAGTCAAGTTAGGAACCCACGCAGGGTTGACTGGGGTTCCTACAGGAGGCAGGTCAAACATTGGGTAACATCAGCGGTAAGTTATGTTCTCCTTGTGATATTACGGCACTGCCTCTGCTCTGACTGGGTCAATTTCTCTTCATATAATATATCTTGTCTGGTGAGAACGGTTGTTGCCCGGAGGCGCATTCCTTGGTGGACGACTAAGCTCACATACTTGCATAAAAACTGCAGAAGGCTTTTCAATAAAGCTAAGAAAACAGATGATTGGCAAGCTTATAAAGCTTCTCTCACTAACTTTAACAAAGCTATTAGGAGTGCCAAGAGATCTTCTTGCCGGGATTATTGTAGTAACATTAATGATTTGTGTGCCTCTGCTAAAGTTGTGGCTAAATATATATAAAGATATTTTGCTAATTATAATATTGTGCGGTACACTGATGGCTCCAAGCTTGGTAATGGTATTGAGTAATTGGATGCTATCCTTATGTGCAGAGTTTTTTGCTTAAATGCTGGGTACTCGAGGAAGCATATTTTTATCTGTTCTGACACTACGGCTGCTACCTGAGGCTTTGCGAGCTCTATCCTCTCAATAAGGTTACTCTTTATTGGGTTCCTGGCGATGAGATGGCGGACTTTCTTGCCGGGTCAGGCTGTGGTTCCTCTTTAATTGGACCTGAGCCAGTTCTTGGCATTTCCTGCAAATGCTACAGGGAAATTGTTTTTAGCTACTTTAGAAAGCTTCAGTATTGTAACTTGGTTTAAGTGTAATGGCCAGAGACAGGCCAAAGAGATTAATCTTGGCTTTCCTGGTAATAGATGCAAGAAACTGGTAAGTCTCAGTAGGGCTATTGGTCTGTTAACTGGGCACTGTTACCTTAAAAGGCATCTTAACATAATGAGAATTATCGATGATCCCACTTGTCGGGGTTGTCTTCATAAGGAGGAAACTGCTTTACGCATTCTCTGTGAGTCCGAGTATTTCTCTGCTTATAGATTTGAGCATCTTGGGTGCCATATTATTGAGCCTTTCGAGCTTCTCAACATGTCTATTAGGTCTATGCTGATGTTTGTATCTGCTGGTGGGCTCTTTTGATAGGGTCTTCTCAGGACTTTTCATATTGCTTAGGGTTGGTACAATAGATCTCTGGGCACGGTGTCTGGCCCTGTTGGGCCTCCCCTCGCGATCATAGGTCATACATAAGTCATAATCTAAAATAATCGTGAAAGATATTAAACTATATATATTTTTAGAAAGTGAATATATCACTTCCCCCCCCCCCTGCCTCAGCTCTGGAATTTTTCGCATAGTTGGTGAAATAATCAGCCTATACACTCCAACTTGCCTAAGATATTAAACTATTTGAAAGTTTAAAGTCATTAGCGATTATGTATATTTTTGACATTTTTAATTCACAATAAAAATTCACATAAAAAAATGTTGTGTATCTCCAAAAATACTCTTGTGGTAAGCATGGAAATAACAAATAATATTTGCCTGATTAATCAGCTATCCAAAAATATATTAATGTCCTTCTGAAAACATACAACTTGTATGGAAGGATTGTTTTTTATTTAGCTCATTAAAAAATGCCAAAGAATGCTGCCCCATTCATTCTTTAACATTTTCATCAAATAATCAATTTAGAACTGTTTTTTAAGCTTATTTTCACACTTGACATTTTAACTAAGCTAAGGTAATCATAAAATTTCAAATTTATTTTTAATTTAATATTTATGAGCCCTTACATGTAGTTTTTTAATTTTTAATTCATGTTTCATTCCAAAGGATGCAGTTTATTTCAAGCAATACCATAGCAGTAATCGTACAATTTAAAAATCAAAGTTTTCCCATCAATCAGACATAGAAAAAAACTTATTAATGCCCATCTAAAGCCATTTAATGTGTAAAAAAGTGATAGTTTTATTTTGTGCATTTAGATAGGCCAAAGAATGCTTCCCTATTATTCTTTATCATTTTCATCAACCAATCAATTTATAACTGTTTTTATTTCTGACATTTTTAATTCACATTTTCTTTTAAAAAAATGTTCATCTGCAAAAATACTGTGGTGGTAAGCCTGTAAATTAAAAATAATATTTGTTTTATTAATCAGCCATCTAAAAGATATTAATGTCCATCTAAAAACATACAATTTGCAGCCCCGTTCATTCTTTAGCATCATTGGTCCACCTAGGAATCTTTTACTATTTTTTCAAGTTGTTTTTATTGCAGACACTTTAACTAAGCTAATATCATAAAAGGTACAGAACTATTTTAAAATTTAAATTTACCAGCCATTAAATGCATTTTTGACATTTTAAGTTCACGTTTCCTTTCAAAAAATGATGTTTATCTCCAAAAATACTGTTCTGGTAAGCGTGTAAATTACACAGAATATTTGTCTCATTAATCAGCTATCCAAAAGATATTAATGTCCATCTTAAAATATATAATTTGCAAAGAAGGGTGGTTTGTACTTAGCGCATTTAGAAACAACAAAGAATGCACCCCGTTCAGTCATTATCATTGTTCATCAACCAGTTAATTTATAACTGTTTTTTAAGCCCATTTTCATACCGAACATTATAACTAAGCTAGTGTAACCATAAAATGTTCAAATTTATTTTAAAATTTAAATGTATGAGCCATTACATGTAGTTTTTAAATTTTTATTTCATGTTTACTTTCAAAAGATGCAATTTATTTCAAACAATATCGTAGCAGTAAGCGTACCAATTAAAATTCCAATTTCTCCCATTAATCAGACTTAAAAAACATATTTATGTAAACTAGAGATATTTAATTTGTAAATAGGCTCTAATTTCACTTAGTGCAAGTAGGAACACCAAAGAATATAACCCCGTTCATTCTTTAGCATGGTTGGTCCACCAAGGAGTTTATAACTGTTTTTATCTTATTTTCATTGTAGACACTTTATCTAAACCAATGTGTAACACAGTGGGAGATGGCTCAAATAGAGGAACAGGGTTCTGTCCTGTCGCAAGGCCATTTGTCTAGCGGTCTGGAGTTTTGGGCAGTTTTCTCCAGATGTGATGCGATTACGCGCTAGATACCCAGAAAAGTCCTCCCCCAAGGCATTTGCCCCCCCCCTTGTGTTTGTCCTTTCTTTGACGATGATTTATAAGCGGTGCCTCGTGAGCAAGCACACAAATCTGAATCCATGTTCCAACACAACAACTTTATATAAGCTAACATAATCATAAAAGGTATTAAACGATTTTAAAATTTAATTTAATTAGGCATTACTTGTATTTTTGACATTTTAAATTTACATTTCCTTTCAAGAAATGTTCTGTATCTCCAAAAATACTGTTGCGGTAAGCGTGCAAATTACAATAATATTTGTGTAATTAATGAGCTATCCAAAAAGATAATATCCATCTAAAAACCTACAATTTGTAGAAAAGAGTAATTTTTACTTGGCACATTTAGAAACGCCAAAGAATGCACCCCATACATTCTTTTAGCATCATTGGTCATCCAATTAATTTAACACTGTTTTTTCTAAGATATTTTCTTAGCAGACACTCCAACTAATCTAACATAATTATAAAATGTACAAATTTATTTTAAAATTTAATTTTATAAGGTATTACATGTATTTTTTTAATTTTTAATTCATTTCCATGTTCAGAAAATTATGTTTATCTCCAAAAACACTGTTATGGTTAGCATGCAAATTATAAATAACATTTGTCTCATTAATCAGCCATCCAAAAGGTATTAATGTGCATCTAAAAACATATGATTTGTAGAGAAGGGTAGTTTTTAATCAGGACATTTAAAAATGGCAAAGAATGCACCCCGTTCATTCTTTAGCATGTTCGTTATGCTTATTTTTATAGCTGACATTATAGCTAAGCTATTTGTAGGCAGAGTTGTAGTGGTTAAGAAATAATAGATTAGATATCTTGAATATTTATTTGGATCTAGGATAAATCTATATATGTACATTGATTACATTAAGAGGGTCTATTCTGCCACGTTCGTTTAAGCGAATGTTTGGATTTGTGACATCATTCAAAACTTATCTGTGCTGCATCCTAATTAACGAACGTTCGAAACAGACCACAGTGTGCGGAAGATGTAGCAAATTCCAAACAGTTTGTCCCAAAACGTTGATGTCACACAAGCAGGAGTGATGATTTTTACGTCACTTCCTATTGATTATAGCCAATGAAAATTCGGCAGACGATTTTCAGAAAGCAGTGATAACTTGTAAACTGTAACTAAAGGAAAAAATAGAATTATTTTCCAAACATTTACTGAGTGAGTTAGTTATATGCTGTGCTGTCGAAGTGATTAGTTACACCTGGGTTCTGGGTACTCCAAGCAAACTTATTTCCATGTTAATTTTAGGAAAAAGGTTATTAATTGTTTGATAACTTTAATATTTGACATAAATACGGCATTTCAACTCATTTTCAACTACAGTGCAGTAAGTTTTAACTCTTGTATGAATTTAAAGTAAATTGAATGTCTATAAATATTATTAATTCTTTGATAATCGTTGAAATCATCTGAGCCTAACGATCAGAGAACGTAAATAAACATCATGTACCTGTAATGTAGGCATTTATTAGTCCTATACTGGTGTTGTATTATATTTGTGTGTTTTTTAACTTGATAATGAATATAGTTCAACACAAATAACAACAAAATGTGTATTAGTTTTGTTTCATAAATTATTTATGAATTTATTGTGTATTTTGAAATGTTTTATGTATCATTTTACATGATTCCTTGTTATATAATGGATTAATCATGTTTTGTAAATAGCGATCTGATCAGTGAAGATAATATTTATACATTGAAGCAGGCCTGGACTGGCCAGGTCGGCTGGTCGGTGATCGCCGAGGGCCCCAGGCCCAAGGGGACCCCGGTGAGGCATTCAAAAGTGGATATATAACTTTATAATAAGAGTAATTTGATTATTTATTTTCCAGCAATCTTATGCAGTGACGCAGCGGAGGATCCCAGAAACCTCGCGACAGAAGGGGCCCCCCTGAAAAGTCAGGGACCCCTAAATCTCTAAAATAGTTAAATGTGATTTTTAGGCACGTAAGCCTAATTTTCAAATATTACATATTCTAATACTCTATTTTCTCTGAATTCCTCAGTAAGAGGCAGGGCCTGATTTCTGGGAGGGCATTCGGGGCAAGTGCTCGGCCCCCCAAATTGTCTTTTAAAAACTTGTAAATTTTGAAAAAGTTTTCAAAAGAGGGGGGGCCCCCAATGAAGCTTTTGCCCAGGGCTCCCAAATCGACAAATCGGCTCCTAAAGAGGCCCCTTTTAAATCTGTAGCCGAGGGCCCCCCAAGAGAGCCAGTCCGGGCCTGCATTGAAGCGATTTTTTTCAACAATAAAAACTTTATTTAATGTATTTTCTTTATAATATCATCTTCTTTTCTTTATAATATCATATTCAATCATTTCTGTATTATATGTATTTTCTTTATAATAATGCAGGGTGCGTAGCGCCTTGAAAAGTGCTTAAAAGGTGCTTGATTTTAAAAATTGTTTTCAAGCACTCTTGAAAGTGCTTATTTTTTACGTAAATTCCCCTAAGATGCTTGAATTTGCAAGAAAGTGCTTATTTTTTTCTGAGCTTCCGGCAGAAACCTTTTATAAACACTACGCCGCTAACGAAAACTTTTCCCTCCCATCCCATGGCTTATTCATCTTGAAACCGGAAGAGCATGCCTAAAAGCAGGTGCAGGTGGTTCCCTGTTGACCATGACAATAGTAAAGTTGACTCACACTTGCAGCCATAAGAGCCAGTCCGGGCCTAATTGTTCTTAAAATACTGAATATCAACCAAAAATAGACTGTTGCGCCCGATGTGAGTTTAATCATTCTTCCCCCTCCCCCCCCCAAAAAAAAGTTCATCTATAAGTTATTTATTTTGTGTTTTTTCGCTGTGCGGCTTTGCGCCTTGTGAAGGAGACCGAATAAACACTGCCTTATAGGAGTAACTGGCAACCTCGGGAAACACAGAGTGCTTTTAAAATAAATCCCTATGTTATAAATATCAAAAGTAATAAATGATAGAAACATCGAGTTGTTGTGCAACATTCAAAGCTTAAAACAAACAATTTGCTACGCTCACTATGTAATCAACAGCTGGCCATCCACGGGGAAAAAAAAAAAAAAAAAAAAAAAATTGTTTACTTTTGACTGGAGCCTCCTCATCAGATCACTTCCGAACTTTTTGAGAATGCAGGTGCGAGTTTTTTTACGAGTTATTTATTTATTTCTAGAAGCAGGTATAGAAGCATTTATTTCTTGCGAGCAGGTTTTTTACGAGTTATTTATTTATTTCTAGAAATTCGCCTTTGTGAATATAAAAATTGATATGTTTTATATGAAATCTAACACTGATTAATTCGAAAATGGAAATCGTAAGCTTCGTAAAATAGTGGTAAATACTTGAAAGCATTATATGGGAAGGGGGATAAAATGAGATATTTTTACCATTTATCCCCCCTCCCGAAATATATCTTAATGCGATGCTTCTTTTTTTTTCGGAGGTGGGGGGGGGGGGAGATCGTGGATGCGGCGTTTCTTCCATAAATTATGGTATTAATTTTGAAATTTACCTATTCATACTTGCCAATTTATGTGCTTTCAGTTTGAAGATAGCACTTTTTCACTGATTTTTACGATTTTATGCGAAACTGCCGATCTTTTACGCTTTTCCCACGTATTTTTACGATTTTATGCAAAACTCCCTTTTTTTTACATTTTCGACCGATTTTTGCGATTCTACGCAAAACTTTTTAAATTTGGAAGTGTTATAATTTCAGGCTTGTTCCACTAAAAAATAAGGTGGCCACCCAAAAAATTCAGGCCATTGCAAAAGAGCTTAGAGAAGCTGAAGGGGGAAACTGATTTTTAAAAAAATTTCTAGAGATAAACTGAGATAAAATAAATAAAATTAGTTGAGAGAGACAAACTTGGAAAAAAAAAATGAATTTTAGTTGAGACATACCGAGGCAAAAAGGAATTTTAATTGAGACAAAAGGGGGTTTTGATTCAGACAAAAAGGGATTTTGATTGAGACGATGCTGAGACAAACTGGGGTTTCAGCTGTAGCATCCCTGAAATAAGCTTAAATTGTTTTCATCTGTTGCAGGGGTATAGCGAGAGTGTTCAAGGGCGTAGCCAGGATTTTCATTAGGGGGGGGGGGCGGACATGGAGTCTAACCGGAGAATGTCCGGTTTGTCATAATCAGACCCTATGACTAGCTCATTTTAGGTGGGGCAGCTGCCATACCCTGCCTCTCGCTGGCTACGCCCATGAGAGTGTTGCTGATTTGGCTGCAGCCATCCCCGAAATGAGTGAAAGTACGGAGAAAATTACGTATTCGTGAATAATTTCAAAAGCTTTTTGAGATTCCTATGATAGTGTATTTGAAAGTTCCCCTTGATTTCAGGAATTTGAGGTTCAATTGAAGACCCAAGCCAAATTTATTTATTTTTCTATAGTGTGTTTTTCCAACTTCAAAGATTTTAAACTCATTTTATGATTTTTAAAAATTTTCTTCCTTTTCTTACTCATTTTTATATGCAAACTTTTTTAGGCTAAAATTTGAAGGGAAGGGGGGGGGGGTTGCCAATCTCTAGTCCCCCCCCCCTCCATAACAAAAAAAAAAAAAAAAAAAAAAAAAAAAAGAAATATACAGTAGAAGACCCAAAATCTGCATAGCTTGGTTCCAGACCTTGTGCAGATTTTAGAATTTTGCGGATTTTTGGTCATAATAGGAAATTTATTCTATTTCTCGTCACCCCACGCAGAAAAAAAAAAAAAAAAAAAAAAAAGATCAAGAGAAACAAATCATGTTACTTATTATCAGAATCATAATATAAAAATACAGTGGAATAATACAATATACAAAATTATGAGATTATAGTTCAACTTATTTAAACATGTATATTCAATAGTAGTTTAGGACTTTGGGATATTCTAATTATATATATATATATATATTTTCATTATTTCCTGTTCTGTAACACAGCTTTGCTGCTCTACAAATCTGAGATATTTCTTTCTCAGAGCCTAACCTTAATTAAATGTTATTTTATCAACTTTTTGATCATCCTCATTTGTTACTGTGTCATGTGATCATAATTGAGTGTTAATTGTGTCACTGTCAGTCATTTCAAGAATATCAATGTTACCATGAGAGCTCACAAACTCTTAAAATATTTTTTTCAAGTGGGAATAGCTTATTCAGTTTTACTTTGTGGCTATAGTGTAGTTTTCTGAGCTTGCGGCTGGCAGGGCAGATTTCATTGTTTACATTGAATAGACAGTGCGGATTTTAGAGCCTTGCAGATTTCGGGTAGGCGGATTTTGGGTCTTCTACTGTATATATATATATATATGTTATTGATTTTTATAAGCTATACTGCATTCTAATTTTTAAGTTCTCAGCCACCCCCTGCAAAATATTCTTGGCTACGCTATTGATCTGTTCCATGTATAATATTTAAAAAAAATTGATGACGACGTGCTTGATTTTCCTCAAAAGTGTGCTTATAAAGTGCTTAAAAGTGCTTGATTTTTAGAATGAAATTTGACTACTCACCCTGTAATGGTATTTAATTTTGTAATCGGTGCTAGATTATTTAAATGCATAGTTACTGTGAACTCTGTGTCATGGTGTTCTTTTTCATAGAATGGGCCTCATTTGAGAATTCTAGATATGTAATTTGTATTGAATATAACTATAGAGTGCTTATCATCATTGCAAGTTTGCCTGTAGTTTGATTATTTTTTGTGAACTTCAAAAGATGAAAATTGTTTATTCACCTTATGTTTTTTTTAAACATACAGTATATTACTCGTACGTACATATATATATATATATATATATGTTTCTTAAAACTGCTCAAGTACCATGGTATGTATGTTTCTCATTTCTTTATTACTTTTAAGATAAGCTATATAGTAGAATTCTTAAATTTTAGTTTCTAAACATTTTTAAAGGACTAAAACATACGTGTCATGTAGCATGTTGTTTTTCAGTATTATATAATGTGTGCATAGCTAAGCTAGATAATCTTTTTTATGAAAATTCTTTCATAGGTAAGAACATACGAATTCAGAGACGATTTTATAAATTTGCTGCTTGAACAAAAGGTCTACCTATAGGCTGAACCAAAGCACCATCTACTTTACTGTCATTGTAGGTTATAGCCTTGTTAGCCTACTTAGAAATTCGCAACTGCATGTGTATGGTTATAGCCTTGTTAGCCTACTTAGAAATTCGCAACTGCATGTAGTATTTACTAGCTGGATTCTGATCGTTGGAGCAGATATTAATTTAATTCTGCTTCATGTTTGGAATCCTGCTGGTGTATGGCTACTTAGTTATATATATTATGGATTAAAGAACCTTGCAGTTAAAAGAAAACTCTTTAGGTAAGTTATTTCATTACTGTCATTTAATAATTAACTTGCTTAAAATACAAAGAGAAAATAAGTCTTGGTTAAGAAAAAATTTTATCTCTTTCATTTACAAAAAGTTACACTTTTGTAAATATAAACTTATGTAAAATGCCAACTTATGTCATTTGTTTCTGCCAAGGCAAATCAGTATATTTTTAATTAAGGATAATAGTTTAGTTTAATAGTTAATCGTGAAATTCGTCTGTTATTTTATGAAAGATATTTTCTGTTGTCGTTGATGTTGTCTTAGTTTTTCTGATAACTCAAAAATCTTTTGTACTTTTAATTTTCTCTTTATTTATTTTTTATATTCTTTTATTTGTAAATATAGGTCATTCTCATTCTTCTTGAGTGAAAATGCATTTGGATAACACTGAAGTTCGAACTTTAGTTACCTGCTTTGAAAACTTTTAAAACTTCTTTTAGAAACGAATTTTCAGTTATGAATTTGAGATTATTTTTTAAGGTAATAACGGTCCGTTAAACAGCATGATACGAATAAGTAATTTTAATAACATAAAATATGCCTATTGTTCAGCTCTGGAAAAAAGGCACTTAATTTTTCGAACAGGAAAGTTATATATACCAATCGCTTACGAATAACAGGCCCGCAGCCAGACGATTTGACTAGATGGAGGCAGTATCCCAGCCCCAGGATGGCTATGTCTTTTCAATTGTTTTCTTCTCCTCCTCTCCCGCCTCGGTGAGGAGTGTTACGAATCCTTAAAGTGTTATCCTTAAAGTGTTACGAAAACACATTTCTGGCGATTTCATTTACTTTATTGTTTTTACTAATTTAATTGCGTATGTTAATAAAATTACAGTGCAGGCAAAAAGTCCTGAACACGCGCAAGTTTTTGTGGTTGACTTAATTTTCATTAGAAAATTTTCGCAATATCTTAACTATTGCTAGTGATTCTAATACAAAGCTGAAAAGTGATTATAATTTCAGTTCTGTCAATCTGTTCTATTCGTCTGTCCATGTTCTAACAGCCGTAAATATTCATCGACTACTACGAATTTCTATATGTTATTCCTATGCACTGTACCATGTACCGTATTGAAAATCGTGTATGTAGAATTCATAGAGCTTTACAGGAGCACTCAAAATAAATGAATACATTTTGCTTTATGGGCAGTCATTGTTTAAAGCTTATTTTAGGGACATTCGGCTATTTCAAACAGAAGAAAAGCCGACTATGGCAGAATGGATAAAACACTTAACATAGCAGATGGCTGAAGTGTAAAAGTCCAGGGTTCTGGCCTACAGCGTGGCTGTCGAACTAACTGTCTTGAGTTTTGGGCATTTTTCTCCTGATGTAACGTGAATATACACATTTGAACCTCCTAAAAAGTTCTTCACCCAAGACAAACCAACCCCCTTTACAGATAGCTCTAGTGTAGCTTTGACTTAATTACAAAATCGATCCGTCAAACGGAACAAAATTGTTATATGTTATTAAGAATTACAAAAGAGAGCTCTTCATAGCGTCTCTATTATTTGTAGGTCCTTTACAGGAGCACCCAAATGTATAATGAATAGATATTTGTGAAAGTGAAATAAAAAACAATGGAGATTTTTATAAATGCCCATCTATCATGGAATCACGATGTAGATTTATGGTCAAGGAAAAGGGCTATCGGATTGAACATTTAAAAAATAGTCATATTTTAAGCATATCAACTATATCAGGCCTCAAAACGTTCTAAAAAAGTGTAAACACCCTCTGTATATCAGTTAGAGCACTGACGGACAGACAGACAAACCAAAATCATAAATACTCTTCAGAAAATTTTATATTTCACATGACAAAATGTATTAAACACACAATATTTAATTTTTAGTATTTTTTTAACTCTAGAAATAATACAAATATGATGGTAAAAGCAATCTAGAAGATTGGTATGTTGTTGGTCACCAAAATCAGTGGCATATATAGGTTTATACTTCGGGGGCGGGGGGGGGATCCGGTATTTAAAATTTTATTTTTACAGTAGTTAATATAAATGTTTTAAAATGCTGATTTTTATAAATATTTTACATTTTCTGAGGGGGGGCCGGGCCCCTCGCCCTCCCCCTCGAAGACGGCACTGAGCAAAATCCTCTGGGCTCTGAAACTGGCGGCTTGAGTTTTAAAGCTATGCTGAAAACGCACAATCTGTCGTAAAGCTTAAAATTCCCGGTCGCCAGTCGCCAGGTGGCGATTCCCAGACAGCACATAAGCTTAAGTCAAGCTTGACATTTGGCTTGGCAATGCAAGCTTGGCTTAAGCTGGATTTTAGCTTTCAAAGTGCGCAGTGATGGCGCCATCTGTGAAAGAAAATGGACATTAATTGTCTAGCATCCTCAAATTTGCTGAAAGTTCGTAAAAGATGTGTTTTATTTTATTACCAGTGCCATATTACGGGCAGGGCAAACGGAGCAACTGCCCAGGGCCTACTGATCTTAGGGCCCAAAAATCTTAGATCTTACACTTTTGTAATTTTAAAATAAAATTACAAAGGATAAAAAAAATTCAGAAGTTAAATAATTTTTTTAATTATAAAGTATGAACAATGAAAATAATTCAAATTTACATTTGTATAAATTAATTTAAACTTATTTTTAATTCTTCGAAATGCTCTATATCGATATAGCATACCAATATGTAGGAAAATAACCACATTTGTAAAGAGAATTTTTAGCGTTAAAAAATAGCAAAATTTTTCAATTATTTGTTATTTTAAAAAATATTTACAAAAATGACTAAAGTGTCTGTATTCCATACATGTTAGCAACTGTGATATAGCATTTCGAAGTAACGTTTAACTATCTGTTTCTTTGATTTCAGATTACTTAACACAAAATTTGTGTTAAGTAAGTAAACCCATTCTTTATTTCCAAATCTGGAAATTCTTCAAAATAAAATACAATTATACTACGAAATTGATTTCAAAATCAGTCGTTTGTCTCTATTTTGGCCAGCAGTATTGCTCAACGATGAGTGTTGCGATATTGAAAGTTTTAAAACGTGTCCTGCTTTTAAGTTTATATTATGTTTATTTCCCTATTAGTAGAGTCTATAAATCACACATAACATTATTTAAATTTTGATTCATCCCATGGAAAAATAAAAGAAACTTATCAGCATCGCCCATACTTATCGATCTGGCGTGACAACAGTCACTTCAAACTTTAGTCATAGCCGCCCGAGGCAATAATGGCCGAGCGGTTAGCACGCGTTCCTTCCAGCCTACAGTTCCAACACCATCTATAAAGGGGGAATTATATTATAATGTCTAAATGCTGCTTTTTTTTATATAGGTCTGCGCTCTTCATTTCAAGGATGAGGATATAATAAGAGAAAAAATGTTTTATGACAAAAATGGTGCCGCAATTACAGTTCCCCTGCAATATCCCAGGCTGAAAGATACTGCAGTTCCTTCTCTTTTTCCTGGTTGTCCAAGATATCTATCCAATGCGACAGTATCTAGAGAAAATCCTGAAGAAAAAAAAGAGGCGAATGGAGAATAAACAATTACAAGAGGCTATAAAAGCTAGCTTGCAGTCTGAAGAAGAAGAAAAGAAAAAATTACATTTCAAAACTTTTCTCAATTTTGTGACTCTTTGGAAAATAATGAAATCCCAGACTTATGGAATATATTATTGAAAAAAGATCAAGCACTCTTCATAGTTGTAAGTACAGACATTTTCCCACATATTAAGTGCTCAGTAATTGTTGATAAAAATCTTGAAGTTACTGCATACATAGGTGATACATAATACTGCATACATAGGATACACTCCCTTGAAAACGTACTTAACAGAAAATTACCAATTGATTTGCGGGATATAAGAGTTCTTACTAAACTTTTAACTTATGTTCATTCTCTAACTGAAGATGAATGCTTTAATTATGCCAAAGATGCAACTGTTAATTTTTTTTTACTTATACTTGATTGGGTAAATTTTTAATTTATCCAATCAGTTCACTTTTTGGTTTTAGTTATACACAAAAAAATATTTTTTTATTGAATAACATAACTTTCATTTAACTATGTAAGCAGTTTAGTACTTCTATTTTTATCAACTATTTACTGTTTCATGTAGTGTACTTACAATAGAACATATTTTTCACTCTTGTGTACTTATAATGATAACCGTTGCACCATTTATTTGAATTAATAATTAAAAATACATTTTTCAGCACCTGTAATTATTATGGTCTGATTGTTTTGTACTACTGTGACAATAAAATATTTCGTTTATTTTATTTGTTGAATTTATTTATTTTGTTTACTTATTTTATTGTTACTTTGAAAAAAATAACTAAATATTTTAAATTCTATTTTCTTTATTCAAATAATTGAAATTTAATTAAGAACAAAGAACAAAGGAAGGCAAAATGAAATTATGAATATCTGATCGCTTGCTGATTGAAACTACAATGTGCTTTAAATTTATATATAAAATAAGACATTGAAAAGCGTACAATCTGATAATTATTATGGAAAAATTTCAAAATTTCTCTTATTTTACGCATTAATACTTTTAAAATGTAAAAACATATGTTATATCCCAATAATTATCTTTTAGTGACAAAATATAATTTTTTTTTCAAAAATTTTAGCTTATCTTGTTCGTTTGTATATGACAATTGCGTCAATGAAAGAAATTGAAGTGTTTATATTACTAGGGATAAAAATATACAAAGTTCTACTTCTTTTAAATAATGCTGTTGGGCATGTATAAATTAAAACTTTGTAAAATTATCAACAAATCTTTCTTCGTCAAGGTTTTTCTTTTCTTTTTAAAATTTGCCATAAATGCCTGAATTTTTATACTTAAGAATTCTTAAATAAGTAATCAGAAATGATTTTAAATAAATGAATGCCAAAAATGCAATATAAATGGTATTGATATTACAAGTAAAATATTGGTAAGTAATTTACATTATGCTGATTTTTCGAAATGAATTTAAATACACATCCAATCTTTAATTTTTCTGATAAGAAGTCTTTCTCTATAAATAGTTTTTTAGAAGGCTTGAATTGTTATCTCGAAAAACAATCATGAGTATTCAAAACACTATATATTCTGCATAGTTTCCTCTTGAGCATTGCAGCAAAACCACTTAACTGAAGTAAAGCTTTAAACTGAACGATCTTCATCTGGTGACGTCACAAACCAGTTGTAAGGCCTGATCCTTTAGAGACGGTATTGACAGTTCCCGGGATCGAAACAAGCCGTCGACGTTTGATGGAACAGATTAAAATAACTTAAAATTTCAGCATAGAGGGGGGAAAACGCGCGGAAAATAAAGTATGTGGGGCGCGTTGGCCAGCGGGCGCGCCGTGTATTTAGAAAAAAATTTTTTAGGAAAAATTTTTAAGCTTGAAATGTCCAGCTTGATTCAAGCTTGAAATGTCAAGCTTAAGGCAAGCTGGGCAAGTGTAAACTAGAACACTTGATTCAAGCTTGCATTAAGCTTACAGGCTTGAAATTTTCAAGCTTAATTCAAGCTTATTGACTTGATAAATCAGGCTTGCTGTGCTGTCTGGGTTAAACATTAAATACTGGCGATTTACGAAATTCTAACTACCGGCCAGGCCAATATAATGGTGGAGCTAGAAAAAACCGTCAACAAATCGCACATCGCGGCGGCAAAATCTGTCAACAGATCGCACATACGCACCTGCAAAATTCGTCAACAGATCGCACCGTTTTCATCCCCTTCTGCAGTGTGTCCCCCTCCCCCCCTCATCGAGCGGACCGAACCACCGAACCCAATCTTCATTAACAATTTATTAATGCTACAAGAGAGAGATATTGAAGAAGAAAAGTTAATCATTATTTAAACGAGCATGCATGGCGCAGAAGCTCAAATACTTGCATGATTTGGGGGAAATAAATTATTACTAACTGCATGCCATACAATTAAGTTTTCTTTTTCTTTTTTTTTGAAGTAATCAAAATAAAATAGGAGAAGTAAAAATATAATGTTATACTAAAAATATCGGGAAATGATGATCGTCCTCCCGGAAGAGGGGGGGGGGACATATTTTTTTCACTTCTTATTTTACAAAAATTTCTGATTTTTTTCTGATTTTTTTTTTTTTTTTTTTTACAAAATTGCCTGTTTTTTGCCTAGGACTGTTAGCAGGTATGTATTATGGAGTTTTCATAATAGTTTTACCTTACACTAAGTAATTTCAGAATTAAATTTTAAAAAAGCACATATATTTCCTAAAAATCTCCTGGATTTTTTTCTTTGACTGTTGGCAAGTATCAATGAACTTTTCAAAACAGGACATCAAAATAAAACTAAAATAATTTTCTGAATAAAAAGACTTTTGTTCCTTAAGACTTCTGGACATATTTTATATTTAAAATATTTTCCCTTCCTTTATAATCTTACCGCCCCCCCTCCCCACAACCAAATGCTCCCAAGTCTTGTGCACTTAAGTACACAAGCAATGTAACAGACCCTGTGTCTCCTTGTCATGAAGTATGCAAAAGTGCTAGTGCAAATATAATGAGACGTTTCTTTGGTGAAGATGGATCTGGAAAGTAGACTATGTGTTTGCAGCAGTAGCGGATTCAGGGGAGGGGATAGGGGGCTTCAGCCCCCCCAAAAGAGATTGCTAAAGGGCAACATTCTGCTTCATTATGCACTTTGAATATGTAAAGTGATCTTTTTTAATCACTTAGCCCCTCCCAAAAGTTTTTACAGTGGTTTAGACTAAAATTTTGCTTTATTGTATATTTTGTTTGGATGAAATAAGCTTTTTTCAAAATTTAGCCCTCCCAAAAGAGAATTTCTGGATCCACCACTGGTTCGCACACTGTTGACATTTTAGATACAACTTTCTGAGGAGTTAAAATGAGTATGGAGAAAAAGAACTTGCAGAATTCTGTACAGTTTTTAAGCTTCAGAAAGAAAGAGCACTTTCTGAGTGGCTGCAACTGCGGAAAATAATGTTCAAAAAATTTAAGCAAGTCTCCCTTACTGCATTGCTTGACAAACTACAGGCTGATAGTTTTAACAATATGCAAGTAATCACCCAGGTGATAAAAATAATCCTCACTCTCTCTCCCAACAATGCAGAAGTTGAGAGGATTTGGAATATTGTTGTAAACATTCTACAACAACCAGAACATGTCGATGAAAAAAACTATGTTAGAAAACAGATTACGCATAAAATGCTCTATTAGACGATTTTGATCCAACTGCAGCAGTTGAATTGTGGTGGAGAGATTCAATTGGAAGAAGACCCAATTTTAATGATTAAAATTGTATTGTAATAATGAATCTCTGCAAATAAATATCTGATTTCATAATATATCTTTGTAAATAAGTAACCAACTACAAGTGTACCTCTATCTAGGGGGACATTGGAATCGATCACCATCCTTGACTGCGTGCCTAAAACAACTGGCCATTAAAGTTTATGAGTCTACCGGCCTGTGGCTACTAACCAAAAATGGGAATTTTAAGCTTTAATCTGTCGTATATACCTCAGTAATGGTAAAACAAGATTTTTAAATTGTTTAATTTTTCCAAACTTTTTCTTTCATTTTTTAAAATCACTTTTCTGTCAATTTTTCGAATTCGGAATAAGCGTTTAATTTATGTGGGGGGGTTGTACATTTTTTCTGGGAGAGCACTGGCCCTAATTTTATCCCCCCTGACTACTGGCCTGACGTACACTTTAATTAAAAGTATGCGTAAGGGGCCATCATATTTAAAGATGCACCAACTTAATTTTTACGATAGCAGCAGCTATATTTTACTTCATATTTCTAAAAATTTAGCTCATTTTAACATCGAATAGCAATTTTCAATACCTTTGAAGTAAAAATTAATGAGTTGCTATCTTCTAAAATTTCCCTCTTCCTATGTTAAAATATTTTTTCATTCTATTAATATCCTATCCCTTCATGCCTCTTCGCGCTCTTCTATCACACTGATAAAATAACATCTGTAAAGCAGCTGCCGCCCTTTTGATTTGAAGCATTTTCAACGTACGGATTCTCTAACGCCACGATTTACTTGGCGGGTTGAAACGTATGCTAGAATGTAAACATACGGCAGGAAGAATCCACACCTAAAGCTCTACCGTACCTTGCAGAATACCAACATACGTTAGCAAGTTATGAATGACATTAATATGATGTCACACATCCGAACGTTCGCTTAAACGAACGTGGCAGAATAGACCCCAAGGATGATAACAAAAAAGGGGAGCAGCGTGCAAGCTGTCTTCCTCTGTTGGAGGTGAGAGTGCAAGAAGAGGGTATTATGGGTTAGCCAAAAGCTGGCTGCATTTTATGGCAATCCTAGGGATGGGGAATAAGCAGTGATCGCGCCAACAATCCCCCTCTCAGTGCTTATTACCTGAGATTAGATTAAAAAAGTTGAGCCCCCTCTTAATTAAAATTTCTTGAATTTTAGCACAAATATAATTAGCATTTACATATAAAATTAGTCATGCAAACCAATTAAATTACAACAGTTTTTGTGCTTAGTTACATTTAACCCTTTTGTTAATATACATCTGCAGGCATATTATTTGAGCTTGATGATTAACATCTATTTCACCATTCTCAAATGTTTCTCGAACAAAATGTTCATGTATGTCAATATGTTTTATTTTAGAATGATAAACGGGGTTGCGAACTAGTTTTTGTGCAGACTGATTGTCACAGTAAATGATTGTAGGGGCAGTGACAGTCTTGTAGAGAGTTCCATTAAAAAACGTCTTAAATGACCAGTCTCTTTTGCTGTCTCTGAAAGAGCCATATATTCGGCTTCAGTATTCGATAATGCAACAGAACGTTGCTTTCTGGATTCCCATGATATCGGTCCATCAGCATATTTGAAGAGGAAGCCAGGGTAGGACTTTTTATCATTTATTTCGGATGCCCAATCTGCATCAACATAGCCTGTTAGTGGCTCTCCGGTACGTTTCAATGTTAGAACTTTGTCTTGAGAGTAGCCTTGAAATATCGCAGTATTCTTTTTGCAGAATTCCAGTCAGCTTTACCAGGTTTGTTGTTGAATTGGCTCAGGAAATTTACTGCATGCGTTATATCTGACCTTGTTGCTATTGAAAGATACATTAATGAACCAATTAGTGAGCGATATAGTATGTTTTTTATTTCGTTTTTCTCTTCTTCGGATTTGGTACACATTTCTTTTATTAACTTTCGACTGTTATCCATAGGACTTGAGATAGGTTTAGCACCTTGCATTTTAAATTCTTGCAGAATATTTTGAATATACTTTTTTTGACTGATAGTTATTCTTTTCTTATCTTGCTGAAATTCGATTCCTAAACAATAATGCAATTTTCCTAAGTCTTTCATCTTGAAGGATTTTGATAATTTATTCTTAATATCTTCATAATTTTCTCGATTATTTTAAAAGCAATAGGACGGCCAGAATTAAAATCTTTAAAATTAGATAAAAACACATTAAAAGCCGTCAGTAGCACTATACCGTGCTACTGACGCCTTTTAATGTGTTTTTATCTACTTTTAAAGATTTTCTCGATTATTTGTCATAATGATGAGGTCATCAACGTAAACAATTATGATAGTTTCAGCTATAGCAATTTTCTTGTGATATACGCATTTGTCTGAATTCAGAGCTTTGAATCCTAGCATATTTAATTTTTCGTCAAACTTCTTGTACCATTGTGTGCCTGATTGTTTTAATCCGTAGAGGGATGGATCGTTTGAGTAGATAGTCTTTGTCAGAGTCGTTTTCGAAACCTTCTGGCATTTCCATGTAGATCTCTTCTTCCAAATCTCCGTTTACGTATGTCATCACGAAGTCTGTCTGATGAGTTGTTAATCCATGTTCCACAGCATAAGCTATTGCCATTCTTATTGAACTTAGTCTGGCAACAGGAGAAAAGTTTTCCGTATAGTCCAGTTCTGGAATTTGAGCACATCCTTTGGCAACTAAACGAGCTGTTAGTTTTTCGATGGTTCCATCTTGTTTATATTTTGTTTTCAAGACCCACTTGCAGCCAATTACTTTCTTAATTTGAGGTCTTTGCAAAAGTTCCCATGCTTTTTCTTTGACCAGTGCTTCATATTCTTCATGCATTGCGTCTTTCCATTCTTTCTGATATTTTCCTTTTAGAGCTTCTTGAACTGTAGAATTTGGTTCAATATTTTCCATGAATATTGTAAACTATCCGCTTTATACGCTTGTCACTTTGACACAACGTCCATATTTTTTAATGAAAAATCATTAACACAAATCCTAATTAATATTGTCTAAATTTAAACTAATAATCTATTCTAAATTTAATTTAAAAGTTTTTAATAATAACTATCTTTAAAAGCTTTTAATTTTCCTCTTGGCCTTCTCAATTACAGCGCATTAACGTACTTCTAAAGCATTTCTCTCTTATCAGCTGCTTTGAAATAAAATAACAGTTATCGCCAGTTTTCTCTCCTACTAAAAGAATAATCATAACATCCCTTCGCTCGCATATTTCTCTGCTCCGCTGAAACAGATGTGTCTCTCTTGCGGTTTTGCCCTGATGCGCAAGAAGCATATTGCTCGAAAAACACATGTTAAAATTGTTCCAGAAAAATGGAACTCGATTTTTCTATAGCAATAGTCTAACGGTCATTCTTTAGCAGTTGCGGAGTTGGTACTTAATTGGCGAGGTCCTCACTTTTAAGTGGGGAACCTTCGCCACCGGAACGTAGGCACGAAATGCCATGCACGCCATAATAATTTTTAGAAGAATGCTTCCCCAGTTTTCCTTTTTTATTTGAGGGTGTATTATAAAGTTTCAAAATGTTGATCTTTGGTGTAAAAATAAAAAGATATGACTAAAATGGAGATGAGTCCTGTCAATTATTTATAGTCGAATTACTGATTTTTGTTCGCAAAGTTTGCGCTTTGTGTTCCAGTTTTCTGCGTGCTCTCCTCAAAAAGAAAAATGAAACGACGAGCGCTAGGAAGACGGATGCCTTTCCGTAACAACATTATGGGTCAACAATTAGTTGACCACCTCCTTCTTTTCTTTTGTGAACCTGCTTTGATGTACCGCTATCTGTGATGATTCCTAGCATTCTCGTGAAATCGGATTTAGTTTGCTGGCGTTCAAGAAAAATGAATGTGGTGTTGCTTTAACTGAAATTTTCTTCTTACAGTGCTACATTTCGCTGACGTATATCTTTAATACGCAGTATGGATGTCGACACATTTTCTTTATTTTTAATACAGTGACGCGATGCTCTTCACGATTGTTCATACCAAATGTGACAACGATTTACATACCTACCATCGTCTCCTTACGATCACCGCCTTCCACCGAACATCTCCATATGATAAAAT
Organism: Cheiracanthium punctorium; assembly: GCA_038373885.1. Classification (NCBI taxonomy): domain Eukaryota; kingdom Metazoa; phylum Arthropoda; class Arachnida; order Araneae; family Cheiracanthiidae; genus Cheiracanthium; species Cheiracanthium punctorium. The sequence continues at coordinate 54,087 of JAWZYV010013516.1, forward strand.
TGGTGCCGGTGAACCAGGCACGTTCCTTCCATCAACTATGTGCTAAAATCGTCGTGATTTTCGTGCCACAGAGTGTGTTTGTTTTTTGTGTTGCGGCGTGGTGACGAAGCAAAAGAAAAAATATTGCGTTTAAGAGCTCTCCATTTCACTTCACGCTTTTTTTATTTTTATTTTTTACTGGGATCCCAACCTTTTTTTTTTTTGAATTTTTATTGTATTATGTGTTAACACCCTTTTTTTTTTTCCTTTTACGAGTGAGTGTTCATATAAATATACCTAGTATTATAGTTTTCATGCATTATTTGAATTTTGATTACAGTGATTGATGTTATTATGATTGATTTTTTTGCTATAAATATATGCATATATATATTTCATAAAAAGTAATTTTCTTCGAAATAATGAACGTTATTTATCTTATATTTTTTGCATATATCTAAATAGTTGATTGTTTCTGAGTATACTGCTGATCCAGATAAATAAATTAAGCAGATTTAAAAATGTTTATTTGTGTACTTAGAATTTATAAGTAGCAATTTCATATTTTTATCTGTGCATAATTTTAACTGAGTACTAAAAGTATAAATAAAATAGCCAAATCGACAAATATGTCCAATACAGCCATTCTTAATATTTTGCCTTTCCAAGGAGCACCTCATTTATTGGAGTTTTTCTTTAATCAAGTAAAGGTCATACAGAATTTAAATAATTGGGATGATGCACAAACAAAATTATTTTTGAGTACTAAGCTTTCAGGTGCTGCTCTGCAATATTATGCAGAATCTCCTTTTTTTGCTGAGGCAAAAACTATTAATGAAATTTATGTACAATTTCAAAATTTCTTTGGAACTAATAATACTCAGGCTAACATAAGCCAGTTACATAGTCTAAATTTACTTCCGAATGAATCCATGCTGAATCTATCCCATCGCTTAGATCTAATTACTAAGAAGGTTTACAGCAACATATCTGATAAAGAAGCGTTAGATACGATAAAATTTAATCATTTTCTTAATGCAATTCCTCGTGATATCAGAAAAATGTTACAAATCGAAAAAGTAAATAGGTATGATAAGGCTGTTTCCCGAGCTCATGAATTGCAGCAAATTAATTCTGCTAATTCCCCACCTCGAGCTCAGTCCTCCCAAATAAGATCATTAACCGAAGAAGTAAACTCGCTAAAAGAGCAAATCAATAAACTCGAAGATGATAATAAGAATAATGTTTCCGATAAACACAATAACTCTAAATTTCAACGCAGTGATCCTTATAATAGACAATTTCATAACAACTATAGAAATATTCAATATAAATCTAGGCCTAATAATAGAGCTTTCAAAAATTCCAACAACTATTTTCCTCGACAAACAAAGGCAAATAATTTTAAGAAATATTCTATAACGTGTCAGTTCTGCTACAAAAAAGGGCATAATGTCCACCAATGTTTCAAAGTGAAAAACTCTTTCATTCCAATTCAGCCCATAGCTCAGCCTAATCCTATGTTCCAAAATTTGCCTACTCGTAATGCCTCTCAACAAAATGTGGTATCACAATTTCCTAATACGAATGCAACTTCCTTTTTACCACATAATGATCATTTAAACTTCTAATGAGAACTCCTGGTGCTGGTACTCGAGATTCTCAAGTGACTTTACCCCAACGAGCTACGTCAAAACTTCCACCTATGAGAACCCTAGCCCCCGATGCTCGAGTTTCTCCAATGACTTTTCCTCATCGAGACTTTTTCTTCACAAAGATCAACACATACTCAAACCTTGCAACCTATAAAAATTTGTAAGAATTCTGAATCTCAAAACTGATAATTTTATGATGGATGAATGCCAAATTATTGCAAGTGTCTCCGATAATTCATTTAAACTTCCTATTATTCCAATTCAACTACATGATAGTAATATTCCTATGCTCATAGATAGTGGCTCATCTTTATGTATTTTATCACAGAATGTTTTTAATGATTTAAAACATGCAATTAATTATAAATTTCTTTCACGTTCTGTTAAAATTAGTACAATTAACTCTGAGATTGCTTTTTCTAGTTGTGTTGAAATTTCATTCAAAATAAATAATAAGCATTTTAGACATCACTTTTTCATCACCAATGTGACCATTTCATCTCAATTTCAGGGTATTCTTGGATTTGATTTTATTCAAAAATTTAATTTACAATTAAATCCACATTCTGGAACTGTTTCCGTTGGTGACGTCCTTGTTCCCTTAATGAAAAATCAGAATCTGAACAGGGAAATTCATACAACCAGTGTAAATAACATGACTAATTCTGAATCGCCTATTACACAAGAGTTAAGTAATGATATGCCTATTACAATTAAACTTGATAAGAAAATCATTTTACACCCCGATGACTTTCAATATGTAAAACTTAATCTGCATAACTGCCCGTATAGAGAATTTTTGTTTGAACCTAATATACAATCATTAAAACTAGAAATTTATGATTCAATACATTCCATTACTAATTCTGATATTAAAAATCCCCATTTTTATATCTATGTAAAAAATAATTCTGATGAAACCATACACTTAAACAAAGCAATGAGTATTGAAACTATAAGTCCTATTGAGGAAGCTCAATTAAATATTCACACAAATATGCCTGATGACCATGTCAATCTTATTACTGCCTCTGATGAAATAATTCAACAAAGAAAGAATGAGCTTACAGAAAATGACCTTGAGTTGAAACATTTAACTTACAATGAACAAAACCAAATAAAAGAAATATTAATGAACCATTTTTCTGCTTTTTCAAAATCTTTGAAAACCTTGGGACACACAGATAAAATTAAACAGCAGTTATCATTTATAAATAAATTCCCAATTAGGACTTTACCATTTCCCATACCTCAATCCTTACAAGATGAGGCTCTGAGACAACTAAATGAACTGCAGGAAGCCAGTATCATTGAAAGCACTCCCACTGAATGGGCATCTCCTATGCTTTTAGTAAAAAAGAAAGCTCTAGATCCTAATTCTAAACCGAAATTCAGACTGGCACTCGACTTAAGACTTTTAAATGCTATCTTAAAACCATCGGCTTACCCACTACCAAAAATTTCTACAATCATTTCTAATTTATCAAACTATAAATATTTTACTGTTTTGGATTTATATAGTGCATATTGGCAAATTGACTTACCTCATGAATACAGAGATATTATTGCTTTTACTACACCTTGGGGTACTTTTCGCAGCAACCGCCTTGTTTTCGGTTTAAAAACTGCTGCCAGGACATTTCAAGCTTTACTAGACAATATCTTACAAGAGTCTGAGGTTTCTGGAGTTATGGCATATCAAGATGATATTGTTATTGGTTCAAATTCTTTCTAGGAAACTCTTCAAAAACTTGACGCCTTACTTAATACTCTAATCAAAAATAACATCACTTTATCCCCAAAGAAATGTCAATTCCATCTTACCGAAATAGAATATCTGGGCTTTCATCTATCAAATCATAAAATTTCACCAATTTCCTCCAATATTATCAAAATTACTGGTTTTCCAATTCCCAAAACAAAAAGACAACTTAAACGCTTTCTAGGAGTTTGTGGATTTTATCGAAATTTAATACCTTCATATGCTGAACTAATATATCCTCTTGTCCAGTTAACTTGTCCTAAACAAAGTTTTCAATGGCTTGACATTCACACTGAAGCATTCAATAAACTACAGAAAATTTTCTTCACTAAACCTTTTGTTTGTTTACCTGACTGGTCTAAACCTTTCATTTTGAATACTGATGGTAGTCATCAAGCAATTTATGCTGTCATTCTACAAGAGTTTAATGGTGAATTGCATCCTATTTCTTACTTTAGCAAATCATTATCTAAATCTGAAAGCAATTATCCAGCCATAAAAATTTAATTAAAGGCTCTACATGACTCTGTTTTAGCATTTAAACATTTTCTATACAATCGAGAATTTATTGTTATGTCAGACAGTAAACCATTAAAGCACTATAGAAAAACTACTTCTCCTGCTGATCTCACTACAAAATGGCTATGCGAATTAAGTGAATATACTTTTAATTTCAAACACATTCCTGGTAAACAAAATCTTTTGGCTGATTACTTTTCACGTCTTGAAGAAACGCCACCACACCATTACATAAATTCTCAGCCAAGTACTTTAAATTTAAATAATGATGTACTTCCTGTCATTTATGATGCAATTTCTGAAACACCTGATAATTTTGAACATATTAATTATTTAAATGTCTCACAATCTTCGCCACAAGACCCACTTTTAGAAATTTCTTGTAAAACATTTCATGATGAACAACAAAAAGACAAAACTACTTCAAAAATTATAAATGATTTGAAATCTAATAACAACAGCAACAACAATAAATGTTATTTTCTACATCCTCATAATAAATTATTGTACTATGCTAAAGAATCTTCATCTTTGGAAATTCATCCTACAATTGTTGTTCCTAACTCTCCAAAGAAAAAAGTTTTGGCTATTGCCCATTTACCACATTTTGGCATTGCAAAAACATATGAATTTCTTCGACAGCGTTATTTTTGGTTTGGTATGTATGCTGATACAGTTAACTTTGTTAATTCATGTACTAAATGCATAACTTTAAAATCTCATGCTACTCCACCTATTCCTTTGCAAAATAATCACATACCTGAAAAACCTAATAAGTAATTTCCATGGACATTCTTGGACCTCTAAATAATGGAAAACATATTCTTACAATAATTGATCATTTTACTCGTTTTCTACAGCTCTATCCTTTAAATTCAATTACTACTGATGCTGTTGCTAACTGTTTATTTTCATACATTTCAACGTTTGGCAGACCTGCCATTATACTTACTGACTTAGGTACTCAATTTACTAGTGCTGTGTTTGAAACCTTTAACAAAGTTTTTGGAATTAAATTAAGACATACCACTTCTGGACACTCACAGGCTAATTCAATTAGTGAGAGAATCAATACCTCAATTAAATCAACTGTAAATGCTCTAATTCAAGATGGTTATAACTTTGCTCATGCTATAAACACTCATGTGAATATGTATAATGCTTCTACACATTCTTCTACTCAATTTTCTCCTAATGTAGTACAATTTGGAAGAGAGTTACCTATGATTTTTGACACGTATGACCCACAGCTACAGTTTCATTTAGATAAAGCTCATTATCTGTCTCAAGTAATGTCCACCCTGAAGCGAATTTATACTGACACATATTCTAATCTAAAGTCTGCTCAATATGAACAAAATTTAAAGAAAAATTAAAATGCTAAGCTTAGATTTCTTTTCCCTGGTGATATTGTTTACTTAAAGTCTAAAGATAAATATAATAAACATCTTACTGGACCTTATAAGGTTATACAAAAATATTCTCCTGTTATTCATTCAATTCAATTATTAGATAATCCTGACACTTCAGTTCGCAAAATGCATATTGATAGGTTAAAACTTGCTCCTCCTCGAAGGTCTTTACTTAACGACTTGCCTGTTATTGACAGTCACTATCAGGTTCCTACTTCACACTCTTATAATTTTAGGCCACGTAAAAATTAATTTAACATTTTTTTTTGTTTTTTTTTACTGGGCACTTTCAATGCGAACATCCTGATCAACTGTTTGTATTGAACCTGTTCCTTCTTCTTTTAACTGCTGTAATATATTTAAAATAATTTTTAATTTACCATAATTCTCTTGTGACATGTTTGTGCGACAGTTTAAATTCCCCAATGTGGTAAACATTGACAATTTTTTTTTCTTCTACTGTCCTATCCCCCCTTCACCTCTAGTAATTGGAAGAAATCCCGTTTGATGTGAGTAAAATCAAACTATTGCATTCAATTTTTTTCATATTTTGTCAATTGTTACTGGACTGTGTCGTTGTGCGACTTTAGGATTTCCACTCCTCGACCACCCTTTTCTTATAAGTATTATATTCTGTGATCCTTTCCCTTATTTTAGGAATTTTCGATAGAATTTAATTACTTTTTCTCTTTTCAGCTGATTAGCATTTTTCCTTTTTGCTTTCCTTTTTTGGGAAGCTAACTCGGCAAAAAAATTAATAAATAAATAAAATAAAATAAAATAAAGACATCAGTAAGTTTGTGTTGTTTCTATAATGTGAAATATGAGATAAAGTAAATGTATATATTTTGTATGTCCTTTTTCTTTCAAGATGGCAATTTTTTTTTACATTTTAAATTAGAACAATGCTGTATTGAAATCCTTTTGAATGGCTAAGGGTGATACCACTTCAAAAAAAATCAGAGCTCTTTCCTTTTATATATAACGAATCCCAGGTTACTCTTTATTGAAAATTTTATTGAATTTTTGTGCGAAATATTATCTTTATTTTGATATCAAATACTATTGAAATATGTATATGCAAGAACTGTTGGCAATCTTTTTCAGCTGACAATATCAGCAATGCAAGAACCTCAGCACAGTTTTAGATTTCGTGATTTTTTTAGTATAGACTGAATCATGTAAAATCAAGACGGGCAATTTTAAGGTTTTATGCAAGAACTTTGTGCAATTTTTTAATATTACTGGGCTTTGAGTGATATACTGTTTTAATATTTATGCTGAACATGTAATTTTTTTCTGAAAACATGGGGGAGTATATGTCACGCTGACACAACGTGCATATTTTTTAATGAAAAATTATTAACACAAATCCTAATTAATATTGTCTAAATTTAAACTAATAATCTATTCTAAATTTAATTTAAAAGTTTTTAATAATAACTATCTTTTAAAGCTTTTAATTTTCCTCTTGGCCTTCTCAATTACAGCGCATTAACGTACTTCTAAAGCATTTCTCTCTTATCAGCTGCTTTGAAATAAAGTAACAGTTATCGCCAGTTTTCTCTCCTACTAAAAGAATAATCATAACATCCCTTCGCTCGCATATTTCTCTGCTCCGCTGAAACAGATGTGTCTCTCTTGCGGTTTTGCCCTGATGCGCAAGAAGCATATTGCTCGAAAAACACATGTTAAAATTGTTCCAGAAAAATCGAACTCCATTCTTCTATAGCAATAATCTAACGGTCATTCTTTAGCAGTTGCGGAGTTGGTACTTGAGTGGCGAGGTCCTCACTTTTAAGCGGGGAACCTTCGCCACCGGAACGTAGGCACGAAACGCCATGCACGCCTTAATAATTTTTAGAAGAATGCTTCCCCAGTTTTCCTTTTTTATTTGAGGGTGTATTATAATGTTTCAAAATGTTGATCTTCAGATGGTGTAAAAATAAAAACATGTGTTTTTATTTTTACACGTGGACTAAAATGGAGATGACTAAAATGGAGATGAGTCCTGCCAATTATTTTTAGTCGACTTACTGATTTTTGTTCGCAAAGTTTGCGCTTTGTGCTCCAGTTTTCTGCTTGCTCTCCTCAAAAAGAAAAATGAAACGACGAGCGCTAGGAAGACGGATGCCTTTCCGTAACAACATTATGGGTCAACAATTAGTTGACCACCTCCTTCTTTTCTTTTGTGAAACTGCTTTGATGTACCGCTATCTGTGATGATTCCCAGCATTCTCGTGAAATCGGATTTAGTTTGCTGGCGTTCAAGAAAAATGAATGTGGTGTTGCTTTAACTGAAATTTTCTTCTTACAGTGCTACATTTCGCTGACGTATATCTTTAATACGCAATATGGATGTCGACACATTTTCTTTATTTTTAATACAGTGACGCGATGCTCTTCACGATTGTTCATACCAAATGTGACAACGATTTACATACCTACCATCGTCTCCTTACGATCACCGCCTTCCTCCGAACATCCCCATATGATAACGCTTTATCCGCTTTATATAAGGTGATCAGGTGATATTCCTTTTGTTGTTCTAGGGGATATTCTTCACGATTCTGGATCTTCTGTATCGCTATTTATTTCTTCATTTTCTTGTACAGTTTTTTCTTCTGGTACTGGTTTTCTGGAATTATTTGTTCATCTTCATTTTCATCATTCTCTAGAAGGTTAATCGTAAATTCTTAAATCGTATGCGTTGCGGACTTCCGTTTTCTCGACTTTCTGCATCTTCACCGGGAGTACATTCATTTTCTATGAATTTTACGGATCTGCTTACAATTATTTTTCTTTCTCCAACGTATATTCTGTAACCTTTACTTCTTAAATCGTATCCGACGAAGGTTCCTTCAATGGCCTTTTCGTCTAATTTTTGTCTCTTCTGTTTGTGAAGATAAGCGTAAACTTCGCTTCCAAATATTCTTAACCCTTCAATGCATGATTTTTTATATTTTTACCAAACATTTTTTTTCTTCAATATCATGGCTTAAATACACGTGAAAAAATATTTAAAAAAATATTTAACTATTTTTATTGATTATTTTTTGAAATTTTAGGTTTGATGCATATATGAATCGTCATGCATTTAGCGCTAAAATGCGAGTCACAATAAAAAATTATTTACTATCACATAATTGACAAAATTTTGCATAAAACACCTAATTAATTATTGTTTTCAAAGGATATTGATTTTAATTGAAATTTTTAATTAAATTTAATTAGTAAAATTGTTAACAGAAAAAATGACAATAACAGAATAAAGAAAAACAGATAAAATGACATGCCAAATACTTTGTACTTGATATACATTCATTACTATCAAATTTATGTTGAATGAAAAATTTTAAAACAATTTCTGCCCTTGTTTAGACATAATGCTACAGCAAATTTTTCGCATCCAATAAATGTTTGGAACTTGCAAGTTGGCACTTTACAGGGAGTGCGGTTTTCATTCCATACTGGCATATGTTCAGTTTTGTCCTGTCGAACACATGTTGGAGGAATATACGCTGCAGGACCTCTTTGCCTTTTCACATTGTATTCATTCTTCTGTAAAAGGCTACTGGGTCGTCCCAGCTTCACAACAGAACTTTCACCCATTCGGCTCCCTTAAGTGTTTTAGTCCGACTGCAAGCTTACACTGAAAGGCGGCTAGTTTTAACAAATCATTGGGGTCTGCTCCATTTTCTTCTGAAACTCTTTTATATAGCAGCCACGGATTTATGACTGCAAGGTCTAAGAAGTGATAAAACAGTCTCATGTACCACTTTCTTGATCTCAGAGTTATTTTATATCTCCCTATATGACTATCAACCAAATCTACACCCCCCATATGTTTAAACCCATATGTGATAAACATGACATCCACCACATGGTATACCTCTGCTCAAAACTAGTGACAACTTGCTTATGTTGGCCTGCTGAAATCGATCCTTATGACACTTATCACTGCTGTTTAAAGTTCCATGTTTTTGGATCGATAATAGGGTTTTGGTAGATAAAAATGTTTTGGGTCGACAAGAACTTCACATAAAAAAATATTTTACTTTGTTAGCAATAGCACAATAATAATTAAAAAATGCTATATAGGATTTAATACTTTTAAAAGGCTATCTTTCTCCATACATTTTATTTATTATTAGATAAATGATGATTATAATAGAATTAAAGAATCAGGAAAATAGTACTTAGTATAGTTATAAATATTACAAATTGTAAATAAAGGAATTTTGAAATGTAATATATATATGTATATATATATATATATATATATATATATATATATATGTATATATATATATATATATATATTACTTTGTGAGCAATAGCGCAATAATAATAAAAAAATGCTATATGGGATTAAATACTTTTGAAATGATATGTTTCTCTATACATTTGATTTATTATTAGATACTGATGATTATAACAAAATTAAAAACAGTAAAATAGTATTTATTAGCCAATTATTTACTCGTAAAAGCAACTAATTACCTGTTGAATTAACATGATTATAAAAAATAATAATTTAGAAATTTTTCATACAAACAGTATACATTACATAATATTTTATGTACCTAATAAACAACAATGCATGTAAATAAAGAATGGGTATGTGTGATTTAAAAATTAGCTTGAAATAAAAGGTATTATGAGATCTTATAATTATAAATTCTGCCCAAATTTTAAACTGATTCATAAATGCATCAAACTGCTCTCTGCAGTGAAGCCTATTCATAAATGCATGTTGATGCATATTTGAATCAAACAAAAAAATTGAAATTTTTCACATAAAAATAATTCTTTGGTTAAATCTAAACATAGAAATGAAAAATAAATACCTTGAGCTATATATAGTAAATTTTACAGGTCTCTAAAGTCGAATTGAAGAATAGCAACCACTTGACAAGATCATTGAAAATACAGAAATAAGATTTAAACATTTGGCGCTAATTCAATAACAAGTGCTGCTAAATACTGCCATCTACTGTGGAAAATGACAGTTACATATCAATATGGATGTATGAAGATAAAAATCGGCCCAGAAAACCGCCTGTTTTTTGAATTTTTTAAAGCAAAATTCGGTAAAAGTTGGTATGATTCATATATGCACCGCCATGCATTGAAGGGTTAAATGACTTATGACTTGAATCCATTCCACAATTCATATGGAGTTTTTTCTGTAGACTTTGTCAGTAATCGGGTTTGAAGATATTTTCAATTTAATTTTTTAATGTGTTTATTCTTTAGTTTTTCCTTTGGGGGTTCACGTGCTCATGTGCTCAAATGGAGGAGCCGCCACTTGAACCATGCCCAATTCTTTTAGGTATTTTTCTGTTATTTCATTGCAGTATTCACTACCGTTGTCTGATCTGATACATTTAATTTTCATTCTAAATTTGTATGTGGTGGTATTCCTTGAGTTTGTCAAATGCTTCATCTTTTGATGACAGAAAATATTTTTGAGTGTAACGGGAGTAATCATCAATAAAAGTTACGAAATACTTCTTACCTCCTAAACTTGTTACTTCTATAGGTCCACGTAGATCAGTGTGGATTAACTCAGTTGCTTATCACTTCTATAAGTAATTTTCTTCGGATAGGGCTTTTCGGTTAGTTTTGCTTTTATACAAACAGAACAGTCCGTGCTGTGTTTGCAATTATTTATTTTAATGCCATTGGCTAAATTATCTTTTTCTATTTTCTTAATTGCGAACTTCTATGGCCAAATTTCTTATGCCATTTTAATATGCAATTATCATTTTGACATGTCTGAAATGTTTCTTGAGCAGAAAATACTTTTTTGTTTACCGAAATCATATTTAGCTTATATAACCCTTCTTTTATCCGAGCGGTAGCAATTACCTTATTATTTTTTGTGATAATGCAAATGTCGTCGATAAATTTTACTTCACACCATTGATTTGTGCATGCTTTGACTGATATTAAATTACAATCTAAATCTTTTACATATAAAACATTCTCTAATTTTATTGTACTAATGTCCCTGTTTAAAGTTTCCATTGCAAAATGTATTTCGCCGACACCTCCTTGTGACATTAATTTTATGCCATATGCAATCGTTACTCTTTGTTCGTTATTTTTATCTAACACTGAAAAAAGATTTTTATTCCACGTCATGTGACTCAGTGGCGGTTCCTTCATTTGAGCACATGAGCACGTGAATCCCCAGAGGAAAAACTAAAGAATAAACACATAAACAAATTAATTTGAAAAAAATATATTAAGTACACTTCTAGATTTTTGTGAATTTAAAACATGAGTTTTACTCTCCCCCACCCACCACTAGTATTAAACGCGTTTATTATAGCTAACGCACTGTATCGTAGGTTACTAAAGCATAGTCTTTCGTCGCTCGCACGTGCGATCGATCCGAGTGGTCCTTTCAACCGGTCTCTGAGGAAAGACGCCGAGAGAGTGAGAGAGAGTTGCGGGGAAGCGAGGCGCTTTCGTTCGCACAATTTTATTGTGCTCACAGCAGATTTTTTTGCCCTTATCTCCTCTGGATTCTCTCTTGGCTTGTTGTGTTCGGTTAGTTAATCCATATTTTTCATATTCTTATTATTTTCTTAATTTTTATGATTTTTCACTACAGTATTTTTTACGAACTAGTGTAAATAATTAAGATGGGAGTCAAATAAGTGATCAATGCTTTTTTCAATGTCATCCTTTGAAAAAAAAATTGAAAGAAAAACTCAAGACAATATTTTGCTAAAACTTGTCTTAGCGACGAAATGTAAGATCAAAGATGACTTGTTTTCTTTCAGTTGCGTGCATTGTTTTCCTTTAACTGCTGGAAATGCAAATATATTTTAACTTGTAAGGTGCGTCGTATCTGCATAGTTAATTTTCGAAATTAATTTTGTGAACCTGCATTTAAATAACCCACGAGCCGCCACTCATGTGACTAGAAGCTCTGCTATCTATTGTCCAATTTAGATCTTCCTTAGCCGATAAGTTTTAATTTATTTTCAACACCGATTCGTTTGACATCAGCTCTTTTTCTACATATTAATTACCCCAAACGAATTTCCCTTTTTGGTATTTTATTCCCGATTTGTTTTCGTAGTACTTCGAGTTTTGAGGCCCTTCTGGGTTTCGAGGCAAATTATCTGTTTTGGTTTCATTCCTCTCGTTGTGAATATTCCGAGACTGACGGGCGCTTTCCCGTAAATGAAAACATGTATCCCTGCTATGATTATTTTTTCCACTGAATGAGCAATACTTTTTTGCGTATTTTTTATTTGTGTTATCCCCTTTTAGAGCTATAGAATCAACCTTATGTTCAATTTGCTTCATTTCAACTCTACGTGTATATTCATCGACCACAATTTATTTTTCACATATTCTAATGATAACTCATCTTCCGATTTACTTTCTATCGCAGTGATTAAACTACTATAAGAATTTGGTAGAGAACATAACAAAATTGCTATCAAATTATTTTCTTTGATTTCTTCACCAATACTACGCAATTTCTCGCTCATTCTAGAACGTTTTTTATGTGTTCTTGCATTTTGCATGTCTCGTTGTATTTAATGGAATATAGTTTTCTTAACAGGAAAAGTTTATTTGTTAAATTTACTCTCACATGGACTGATTTTAAACCATCCCATGTTTCCTTCGCAGAATTTGTATGTAAAACATGTATTATTTGGGAATCAGAAATATTTAAGCAAATTATTGCTTTTGCATTTCTATCATTTTTAAACCACTTATCATCAACTTTATCAGGTTTTTCTTTGAAAAGAACGAAGACATCTTTGATTAAAATTTGTACCATTTTAAATTTCCATACCGGAAAATTCGTGTCATTTAATTTTTCTATAAATACAGTTTCCGTGGATGTAGCCATTTTTGTTCTTGTTTATATAAATCACACAATATTATGATGCAAAAATATCAATAGAAATATTCGTAAACTAAAACCCAACTTTCGTTTATTTATGACATTGAAACATTTTTGTTCTTACCTTTCATTTTAGCCTTTTAATCAAAACTTGATTTTTAGATCCATGTTACTGCGTATGTTTGCTTTTGTTTCTTTGAAACATTATTTCTTCAACTGCATCCTGGGCATCATAACCACTGTTGGTAGATTTGGAGTGGTTAAGAAATAATAGATTAGATATATTGAATATTTATTTGGATCTAGGCTAAATCTATATGTGTACATTGATTACATTGAATAAGGATAATCGCAAAAAAGGGGGAACAGCGTGCCAAGCTGTCTTCCTCCGTTGGAGGTGAGAGTGCAAGAAGGGGGTTTTATGGGTTAGCCAAAAACTGGCTGCATTTTATGGCAACCCTAGAGATGGGGAATAAGCAGGGATCGTGCCAACTTTAATTTAATCATAAAATGTTCAAGTTCAATTTAAATTTATTAACCATTTCATGCATTTTTTAAATTTTTAATTCATGTTTCCTATCAAAACATTCAAAATCTTTCAAACAAAACGATAGGATTAAGCCTGTAAGCCTCGAAATTAAAAAAAAACAAATTTCTCCCTGTAATCAGATGTCATAAAACATACTAATTTCCATCTAAAGACATTTAAATACTAATGAAGCCTTGTTTTACTTAGTGCAAATAAATATGCCAAAAATTGCTCCCACATTCATTCTTTAGCATCGTTGGTCCACCTGGGAATGTATATTTATTTTTAAATGATTTTTATTGCAGACACGTTGACTAAGCTAACATAATCATAAAAGGTAAAAACTATTTTTAAATTTAAATTTACGAGCCAATAAGTGTATTTTTTAATTTTATGCCGTTGACTGAAGAATATTATTAATCTTAAATATCAAAATTTGAGATTTTAAACTCCATGCTGAAACTATTATGATTCTCAGTCGATGGTTTATGCTGAAATTAAGATAAGTTCAATTTCAACTTTTGAACGTGTTTCTATTTGATGTAAATTTCTTATCAAAAATTGATTTATATTAAATTGTCCTACTAATATTATAAATTTCAATGTTTGTATTGTATGTTTATTAATCTTTCACGCTGAAACGGTTTGACTGAATTGGATGAAGTTTGGAACAAAGACAGTTAAAGTCCTGGATTAACATATAGGCTACTTGTTATCGTACAAAAAACCCTTTTCCTATTATATACAAAAAAACTATCTTTAATAAAAAAAGAATGCAATTGAGTTTTTATTTTACAGGGCAGGCAACAGATGACGCAAATTTATACAATACACAGTTTTTAATAAATAAATTCATTATATCGTCTGCTATGCCGGGATAAAGTATACACCTGAATAAGTTTTGCCTTCTGACGTGGATTTATTTATAAGTGGACTTCGGACCAAGCAAAGAAATCCGAAATTACATGTTACACAAACAAACAAATTAAAAATAAGTTTTTGAAATTTTACTCAGTTCGAAATGTGCATTTTTCTGTGCATCTTTTCCCCCATTTTATTTCTATTGTGTTATATTCAGAAAAAGGATGTTAGAAATATCAATTTTAATTTTGTTTAATCGCACTCATGGATAATGATACACTTTCCAACTTAATAGAATAAGGAAAAAAATAGGGAAGATTCATGGAATATGATACGCTTTTAATATATAGCACTTTAGTGCGTTGTGACAAGTTACTACTCCCTCCAGAAATGTACCAAGGACTCGATGCGGTTTCCCACTGCGGAAAGCACACTTGACCAGTGCACATTCCAAAAGCAAAGGGGGGTCCTTTGATTTTGCCGACCGACCCCACACGACGAGTGCGAACGCACAGGGGGCTTGGAGAAAGATCGGAGGCGAGGTCCTTTGATTTTGCCGACCGACCCCACACGAGTGTGGAAACCGAGACGGGGTCTGAAAGAGAGCCTCAGAGTCGTTTTAAAGACTGTTCGAGGAGGTCGGACAGAAATCGGCTCTCAGAGGGACAAGAGTTCCCGAATTCCAGAGCGGAAGTTGTTGTTTGTATTTTAAGTCTGCAGAATGCAGCCAGTGTGTACATAAAAGTGTATTAATAATCAACGTTAAACAAAAACCTCAACTCCTGTCTCGAGTCGTTTCTTGTTTTAGCACTTGTGGCGAGTACAAAACGCCACAGCTAAATAGACTAATATTATTTCTGGTGGCAGCGGTTCGGATGTTGGTTTTTTCTTCATAAACCATCGAACAGGAACTGTCACGAAAAGAGACATATTTTCGTGACGTGAGAAATGATAATTTAGATCTGCGACTTTGAACTTGAAAATTGTAAAAAGTGGAACTAGATCTGTGACTTTGAACTTACCGTAAAATTGGGAAATGTGGAACCAGATCTGTGACTGAAACGCGGTAAAACGGACTTAGAACACTCAACTTGTGCTTACGGAACTGTGAATAGTTCCGGAAAACATTGACGGAGTCCTGCGGGATAGAGATTTGTGAAATTCTTCCTGTGGTTTCTTTTGTGGATGGTCTCTGATGTTCTTCGGAGAGAACGTCAACCAAAGGGGTAAGTCTATTTTGAGATTTTTTTTTCCGAGAGGCACAATGTTTATGAGTATTTTAAAGGATTAAAAAGAGTTAGAAAATTTGTTTCTTATGTGTGTAGGAATTGTAAATTTGAATTCATGTTTAATTGTTCTCAGGGTAAAATTCTTAGCTTTTATTTGTTTCTTTATTTTGTAGTAGTTTTATGCTAAAGTGCAAATCTAGTGTTGTAATAAACTAAGTGTATGTAGTGATAGGGACACCCAGTTTTAGAATCCAGTGTAAAATTAATTCTTGTCAGTGAAGGGAAATAGGTATTTCGAGCACTGTGTTAACTGAATTAAGGGGTTTTCTGAAAAGTGTATTGTTTGGTTACTGTTACTACTTCTTTTTCTTTTGGCATAATATTTACTTCAGAATGGCGTTTATGAAAAAACAAAGAAAGCACGTTCTGCTACTCTTAGCAGCAGAATTTGAAGTGTAGGTATCCGAATCAGATATTGTGAAAAACATTATTCCGGCTATAGAAGGATCTCCGGATTATGACGAGGATACGGCTAAAGCCTTTTTAGAGCGAATTTTAGAGGAGCAAGAAAGCATAGCTAAGCAGGCAGAGCAAGCGCGGCTAGATAAATTAGCAGAGCAAGCGTGGCTAGATAAATTAGCAGAGCAGGAGAGAATGGATAAAGCCGCAGAGCGCGCATATGAACTTGAAAAACTGAAAATTTGAAATTCAGCTGAGAGCGCGAGTGTAAGCTCAATAAGCACGGTGATTAGCGAGGAAACTACGAGGCGCGTCAGTTTGAAAGATTTAGTCCCCAAAAGTAAGAAAGATTCAGTCCCCAAAAAGTACCCGAAAACATGTGGGTATCCCAAATGATTCCCCTATTACCTGCGGATGTCGCAGAAATTATTGTGAAGGAGCCGGCGGAGGTTAGCGATGACTTTTCTCACATCAAAAAATTGTTGCTTAAAAGATTCAGACTTAGCTCGGTAGCTCTTAAGACATAATTCGAAGAGCACGGAAGAAAGGTCGGGGCTTTGTGGTCAGATCTTGTGTACGAATTAAAAGGGTATTTGAATAGCTGGTTAGAATCGGCCGGGGTAACGGATTTTGACGCATTAAAGGAATTAAATTTGTTAGAACAACTAAAAAAGAGAGCCCCAGTAGAGGCCAGAGAGCAGTATTTAGATCAGTGGGAGGAGTTTAAGAAAGCGTCCGTTTTGGCTGAGAAACTTGACCATTTTGAGAATGTAGGCGAAACTATAGAAAGAAAGACGAAAGAGCATGGAAAAGAAAGGGCAAGTTCGGTAAGGAAAAGAGGGACTCAAGAGTCGGAGAAGAAAGACTTATGGACAGAGAGTTTCGGAAAAGTGAAACTACTGTACCAGAGAATAAGGGTTTTGACAAAAGAAAACCGGTAGTATGTTTTCACTGCTCGAAAGAAGGTCACATTAGGCCTTTGTGTCCCCAATTAGCAAAAAGGAGAAGTGAAGGTATTAATAACCTCAGTGGATTGAGCGAGTGTTTTAAGCCATTTATGAGCAAAGTTAAAGTGAATGGGGTAGAACGGGACTGCTTACGTGATAGCGGGAGTGGAATTGATGTGTATGCTAAAAGCTGGGTTAATTCGGAGGACTTTACGGGAGAAGTGGTCTGGGTCAGACAGCCATTAGATAGCGAGTGCAAGTGTTTGCCTTTGGCGAGAGTAGAACTGGAGGGCGAGTTTGGCAAAGTCTTGACTAAAGTGGCAATAAAGACTGATGATTTGGATCAGGGTTATTATTTATTAGGAAATAAGACTGCTCAGATATTAGCGGACAATGTTAACAAGCCAACTCTCATAAACGCAACAAGGAGCTCGGCTAAGCGGGAAAGCGTTCAGGAAGCAGGGGAGAATATTCCCAAGGGAGCGGACACCCCTCCGGTAGCGGATTTACCTCCGGAATCAGCGGAAGAGAGCATGAAGTTCCCCCCCACCGGGCCAAGAGAGGAAAGCAGTCTAGCGGTTGTGTCTTCTCCTGATTTTGGAGTGGAGCAAAAAAATTGCGAAACTTTGCAGCCCTTATGGGATCAAACCCAGGAAGGTGCGGAATTCCAAGTGTTAAAGGGAAAATTAGTGCCAGTGATAGAATCAAAGAGAGGAGAGAAAAGGGTTCAGCTGTGCATCCCGTTAAAGTACCGGGAGAAAATTAAAGAGCTGTGTCACGAAGACACAGCGGGGCATTTGGGAATAACTAAGACCAAGGATAGAGTGTTGCGCCAGTTTTTCTGGCCACGATGTTATCCGGAAATTGAAGCATTTGTGAGGTCTTGTTTGGAATGTCAGAAAGTCGGTAAAAATAACGACAAGAAAAAATCTCCGATGAAATTAGTTCCGGTCGTTTCAGAGATTTTCTCTAAAATTAATATTGATACGGTGGGTCCCTTGCCTGTGAGCACTAAACAAAATAAGTACATCCTAAGTGTAATTTGTCTAGCCAGTAAATATCCTGAAGCGGTGGCAATTCCGGACATTGCATCAGTAAATGTAGTGAACGCGTTGATTACCGTGTTCTCGCGAATGGGTTTTCCTAGGGAAGTCCAAAGTGACCTGGGGAAATCTTTTACCAGTGTTTTGACGTCAGAATTTTTTCACAAATTCGGGATACGCGTCATCCACAGTTCGTTGTGCCACCCGCAGAGTAATCCAGTTGAGAGATTTCACTCTTCAGTCAAAAGAGTTCTGAAAGTTTTATTTTTAGAAACAGGGGAGGACTGGGAGCATAATTTGCCTGCGGCTTTATTTGCGCTTCGAGCGGTGACGCATGAAAGCACAGGATTTAGTCCTGCGGAATTGGTCTACGGAAGGAATTTGCGCATCCCACAGACTCTAATATTTGAAAATTGGCTAGAGCCGGATGAGTCAGATCCCAATGTTGTAGACTATATTTTGAGCCTGATAAATAGGTTGAAAAAATGGCAGGAGATGGCGGCAGAACAAATGACCGAAAAGCAAGGAAAAATAAAATTGTGGTATGACAAGAATGCGGTGTCAAGGGTATTTAAAGTGGGAGATCAGGTGTTGGTGTTGGCCACCTCAAAACAAAACAAAATGGCCGTGAATTGGATAGGGCCAGGAACGGTGACTAGCAAGATTTCGGACACTAATTACCTCATAGACCTACCAGAGAAAAGAGATAAATCTATGATTTATCATGTAAACCTTATGAAACCCTACTATAAGCGAACCGAGTGCGTTAACTTTATAATGGATGAAAACTGGGAGGAGGAGGGGAGCTAGAGGCCGAGATTCCATACCCTTTACCTAACCCCACTCAATTCGATCTCCAGGAAATATGTAAAGAAAGCGCGCTTGAGAAGCGGTTGACCACGGAGCAAATAGAGATTTTTGGACGTATGTTGCAGAGTCATAGCAAAGTGTTCTCCTCGGATCCGGGAATCACGCCGCTGATCGAGATGGATATAGAGCTAACGAGTTCCGAGCCGGCGAGGGCTAAACCTTATCGCATGTCACCGAGGCAAACCGAAATATTGAGGGAGGAAGTTAAACGACTTTTGGACCTTGGGGTAATCGAAATGGACCAGTCTGATTATTCTTCACCTTTGATCCTCGTAGAGAGTGCCGGGAAAGATCCCAGGCCCTGCGTGGACTACCGCAGGCTAAATGCTATTACGCGAATTCAATCATTTCCCCTCCCGAATATAGAAGAGATCGTGGAACGGGTTAGCGGAGCGCCCTATATTACGGTGGTGGATTTGACGAAGGGGTATTTTCAAGTACCCTTGAAAAAGAGCGCCCAGCGGTACGCTGCTTTTGTAACCCCTTTTTGGAAACTTCATTCCTAAGAGAATGATTTTCGGGTTAGTAAATGCTCCATTTTATTTCTGCAAATTAATGGCTCAGGTTCTAGAGGGGCTGGAAAAATTTGCATCCCCGTACATTGACGATATAGCCATCTACTCCGAAGCATTTGAGGATCATGTGAAACACGTGAGTATGGTATTAGATAAACTAGGAGAAGCTCAGCTCAAAATAAAACCTTCGATATGCCGATTTGCGCAGCATCACGTTAAGTTCTTAGGCCATGAAGTGGGCTCGGGAAAACTATCTCCCGGTGAAGCGAAAATTAAGGCCATACAAGATTTTCCAACTCCGACTTCAAAAACGCAAATTCGCTCGTTCTTGGGTCTGAGTGGTTATTACGCAAGATACGTTCCAAACTATAGCGTGATAGCCGTCCCATTGACGGACGCGCTGAAGGGAAATAAAAAGAAAGAGAAAGTTACGTGGACAAGCGAATGCCAGGCGGCATTTGACGCGCTAAAAGCCGCTTTAGTAACAAAGCCCGTATTGTATGCCCCTGACTACTCAAGGGAATTCATCCTTCAAGCGGATGCTAGTAACTTTGGGGCTGGAATGGTGTTGGCGCAAGGGGAAAGGGATGAGGAGCACCCCGTGGCTTATCTCAGCAAAGTTTTCGCGAGCGGAGAAGAATTACTCTGTCATTGAGAAAGAGCTTGCGTCTATTGTATACGGGATTAGGAAGTTACATTATTACTTAGATGGGAATCCGTTTGTGATAGAAACTGACCACGATCTCCTGACCTATTTAAACAAAATGATGGGAGCCAATGCACGGCTTACTAGGTGGGCGTTGTTCCTACAACAGTATAGGTTTAAAATTAAGCACAAACCCGGAAAGAAACATGGGAATGCAGACGGTTTAAGTCGTTCCCAAAATCAAGAAGACTAAGAGATGTTCCACCAGGGAAATAGCTGTGTTTTCGAGGTATTCGTCTCGCAGTTTAGTTTACAGAACAGTTTGTGTGTATTTTTGTTTTGTTTTTTTTACTAGAAGAATTGTAAATATTAAATCATAGTATTTGAATTTGGGAAGGCACCCTGGATTTTAACACTGAGTGCTGTTTCAGGTTTAAAACCTGAAAGAAAGTTTTTTTGTGTGTATATAGTGAATTAAGATGTAAGCTTTGTCCGCCTTGTTAAAAGGCGTTTTCTTTTTTATTTGTACGTGCCTCTCGGGGAATTGTCTCAAGAGGGACTTACGGATTTGGTTTTGCCAAAAGGTTTCCGCTTCATCGCCGAAACTTTTGTCTTCATGGGGGAGGGAGTTGTGACAAGTTACTACTCCCCCCAGAAATGTACCATGGACTCGATGCGGTTTCCCACGATGCTGAAAGCACACTTGACCAGTGCACATTCCAAGAGCAAAGGGGGTCCTTTGATTTTGCCTACCGACCCCACACGAGTGTGGAAACCGAGACGGGGTCTGAAAGAGAGCCTCAGAGTCGTTTTGGAGACTGTTCGAGGAGGTCGGACAGAAATCGGCTCTGAGAGGGACAAGAGTTCCCGAATTCCAGAATGGAATTTGTTGTTTGTATTTTAAGTCTGCAGAATGCAGCCAGTGTGTACATAAATGTGTATTAATAATTACGTTAAACAAAAACCTCAACTCCTGTCTCGAGTCGTTTCTTGTTTTAGCACTTGTGGCGAGTACAAAACGCCACAGCGTATTTAAAATATGAAAGTGTTTCAGATTTTCTTAATTGTTTTTTTCCGTTCCGTTTTTTGAAAACGGTCAATATATCTAGAAACTCTCAGAAATAAAATAGGAGGAAAATGATTTGTACCTTTTTGTAGGTTTTATCATTAAACCATCATATTTCTGTAACCAGGGGCACGGTACGCGTACGACACGGTAAGCACGGTAAGTATCTCTGCGTGGCACGGGCTTCGATGGGATGTCATTTCGAACTCAAAAACTAAGTAGAGCATAAAAGGGTTTACGTTAGCAAGGGACGGCACTTACCCTAGGACCACCCCTGTTTGTAACCATCTTTATTTTACATTCCATTCAGGATCTGAGAGATTCCAGTGCCATGGAAGCCGGTGAGGAACAGGATTCTTTCCGAACAAGATTTATTAAGATGGCCAACCAACTGGTCGCCAGAGGCGTCTAGTAGTACATAAAATGTTCCTACTTCTGTCATTTTTAATTACATCGACTTTTTATCCGTTTCTGATAATAATTGAAAAGAATATGTATTTGTATAATATATGCTATGGTAATAGTCTACTCAAGCTTTCTTTATTATATGAAAGTGGTATTATTTTATTAATATTATTAATCTGCAATACTCTCTAGTTTTGTTTTTTTTAGTTTTTTAAAATAATTTAATGTGAGTAAATATCATCCTTTAACATAATATTTTTGCTGTTAATTTTAAAAAAGTTTACAACCAAACCAATAAATAACATACAATTATTAACTAATTAACGAACGTGTTTTTCGACTCATCCCTTTAGTGCCGATGCCAATTACTGGAGCACGAAGTGTGAATCACTGCAGCCAAAATTTACTGGTGTCGCCACCATGACAACATACAAACTAAGAAATTTTGAATATTCTTTAGTAAATTATACTTTACACCAATTTTGAAAGTTCACTTAAGTTCTCAAAAAAACTGCAGCTAACGAATATTCTTTATTTACAAATTTAGTTTTCTAAATTGTACATGTTTTTCAGGTAAAATAAGTGTTTCTTTTCACCAACGGCTTAAAACATACATAGAAAAGAGTAATAGAAAAACACAAGCACACACACACACATAAAAAAAAATCCAAATTTGAAATTTACTGGCCCTAACCGTATTTTGAGGTAGAAGTAATAGATTTATAACTGATTTAATCAACATTTTTTGTATGAAAAAAATAAGGATATAAAATGAATTTTGATAAATATTATTTGCTAGAGAATAATAAATCTTTCAAAAACGTACAGTTCATTTTAATAATGCATATACAAAACACCAGAGGTTGAATTGACTTCATAAGTAATAGTAGGGGAGCCCATGGTGTTTTTGGGGATTTACTCGAGCGCGTCAGATGAACATGGGGGGGGGGTACCTTGCATCATGTTGAGTACCTCCACCATTTATAAGTCCTGTATGTAGGGACGTGCGTCTAGGGCAGCTCATCAGATTAGTAAATAAAAAATTGATCGTCAGAAATACTGAAGCGCGTCAGATTAAGATAAGGTAGGTTAATTACTAGCTAAAAAGTGTACATTCAGAAAATCTGACGATTTGAATGTAACGTAAGGGAGTGGGAGGGTTACAAAATTACAAAAAAAAAACCGTTGTCGTGACATTCTCGAGCGCGGTTGAATTTTTGTTATTTTGAAGGAAATGATGCAAGAATCACGAAAAAAATATAATCTGCCGATTTCCATGAGCCAAAGTAATAAAAATACGAACCAAAGCGATAAAGATCGTCAATGAAGATTAGAGCGTGCAACAATAGCTCGATCAAAGATAACGAGCACGCTCTTCGAGTTAGTGTAGATGACAAGGAGCTCTAGATCTTTGGTCCTCAATAAACAAGAACAGCAAATTTTCAGAAAGAATTAAGAAATATCAAATTCAAAGAAGCTTTTGTCAAGTTTTTAATTCATCATTGAGCTGATCAGGAGATGGCTACTATTATTAGTAACGAAACAATTCATCTTAATCATGATATGTGTTATGTATATTCAGTTACCAATAATAAAGTTACCTGAACAATCGACCATGAACTCTCGTGTCCTGATCATGAAGAAGCAGATACAAAAATTGTATTTTTGGCAAGTCAAATAAAAGAAGATTCCACAGTTACAATCAGAACTTCAGACGCAGATATTGTTGTCATCATGTTGGTCAATATGGGACATCTCCAAGCATCGGTTAAAATATGGATGGATCTTGGAGTTCACAATGCACGCTGTTATATTGACGTATTTGGTCTTTATGCTAAGCTCGGCCCAATAATTTTGCTAGTGCTACCAGCTCTTCACGCGCTAACAGGATGCGATTACAATCCGGCACTTTACAGACGAGGCAAAAAAAAAAAAAAAACCTCTGCAAATTTTTATGGGTTCAAATGTTTTTCAGAAGACATTTGCCGATGTAGGGTCAGAGGATCATAATATGGAAGATTCTTTTGACATTTTACAATCTTTTATCTGCCACTTGTATGGTTTGAAAAAATTAGCTGATGTCAACCTTGCAAGAATAGAAATCTTTAATAAGACCTTCAAAGTGTCAGATATGTCGCAGCCTTTCTCACTGAACGTCCGTAAATACGATGTTTGTTGCTTGCCTCCTTGCCAATCTGAGCTACAGCAGCACTTATTGTGAACGAAGTATATTGCGTGCTTGTGGAGAAATGTACATAACAAAACTATGATTGACATGTAACCAACAGATTACGGGTGGATAAATGTTGATGGAAAATTTCAAATGACTTGGTTTGTTGGCAATCAGTTACCTGATGCATACGAAGATGTCATAACACCAGTTATTGACGAAACTTCAGATTTAGGTATATTTCTTTTTAATACTTTGATAACATGTTATTCATGAAATCAATAAAATTGTGTTAACGGTTATAACGATTTCCTGTTACAGATACGAAAACTGCAGACAATATTGGAGGTTCAATTGAATTATTAGATTTGAGTATGATAATTATTCGGATGACGACGAAGATTGAAAATAATTTTTTCAACAGATGTATTTTATTTTTATATTATTTTCTAAATAAATTAAAGTGTAAATATTTAAATAATTTTACGTGCTTTTATTCGTCACATTTTATGGACATTGAAAAAAAAAATCATAATTTTTTTCTAGCCGTCAGATTAATGATACCCCTCAAAATAATCGTCAGATTTTAGGCTACCATGACTGGAACACCAAGCTAAACCTTCTGTATCAAAATCTGACACGCTCGAGTATTTCAATATAGCGATTTTTTTTGCATTTTCAAAAATTCACTACGACCTTGCGTCACTTCCGAAACGTCAGTCTTTTGAATGGGAGCATTTTTAGGGTTCACTTAACATCCCCTCTGAATATCTGACGCGCTCGACAAAATACATTTTTTTTCTATTTTATGCCCTTCCGGATGGCCACCCCCCACCACGCAAGTCGGCAGATGAACATACCTTTGGTATCAAAGACACGCTGGAGCATCTAAACTATCAATATCTGACGCGCTCGAGTATCTTCATGTAACTGTTTTTTTTTACATCTTTGAAGGTCTGTATACGCTTTCCCCACCACTGAAAGGAAACATTATGTAACTTTTTATTCGTCTTATTATCTAAACTACAAAATCTAATAGGTCCTAACGACGCTCGAGTAACTACCCAATTAGCATCACGGGCTCCCCTACTATAAATTTAACGTAGGAAAAAAGCTTTATTTAAAGAAACAAAAAACACCACAAAAATAATACAGAAAATTTTTGTTTGGAATTTGACATTTTCCCTTCCTGCAAACTGTAAGTTACCATCGCCTAATTTAATAAGTCAGCCGCGCTATTTAAAATGGCGCTGGCTGTCGTATAGCAATTGAACATACCTTTACGAGGGAGGGAAATTCTCATTGGCCGGTTACAGGAAGTAAGTGCAGGGATAGCGGGTAGCACAGGGGCGCTCGAAAACTTATAAACATCACAAGTGGTTTCTTTTATCTGTGCTGAAACGGTGTTGCCTAAGATGCATTAGTAAAGCAATTGCGAATTTTTTTTAAGAAGCAGTTTTCATAAACTCTCTATTTATTTTTTGTCTATCGTAAATTTTTAGCACTAGGGTTCTATTTCGTTCACCCCCAGATTTTTGTCTACGTGACTTTGTTGAAATGTACTTTCAAGTAGATCTTATCTAATGTGCTTGCCAGATAATGCGGAGGGGGTGAAGTGGGGCGGGGGGGATTAAAATCCTGAAAGTAGCACAAGGTTTGCCATTTTTGATAATTGATCGCCAAGTTTGCTGCCAAAAAATAACTTTAAAACCGAACCAAGCTTGACGATATCTTCCGAATTTGGCTAGAAACTATTAAAGTATAGTTGGAATGTACCTGGCAAAGCTTGTAAAATAATTTTAGTAGGCGATTTTAATATCGCCTACTAACAAGTCCAAATATATGTTTTATGAAACAAGAAAAGCTAAAACGGCACACTCATGGATTATGATGCCCATTGCAAACTGTATGTAAAATGGTAAAGTATAGTTGGAATATGCTTTGCGAAGATACAGTTCCCGCGAAAACGGATTATTTAGTTGTTTAGTGAAAGCGAAAGAGTTGACTGAAGATTAAAGCCGCGTTTCAACTAGGTCGTAATTTTCCCTAAATCGCTTACCGCCGCTAAAAACTCGACCCCTAGCTGTCTTTTTCTCCTCTACGGGCGGTTTTTATGGGAATAAAAACGTTTCATTTCCAACCTCTAGAGTCGTAAGAATCTCATCACCCCATTGGCTGGTTCCACGCTCTCTCAAGGAAAGAACTTCAATATGACGCGGTCGCGAAATTGAGAGTACGAGAGTTACATATTTTTTAAGGATAAGTAGGCTCTTAATTTTTTTTTGGGGTTCAATTAATCATCAGCACAGTATTCCAAATTCTTATAAATCTGCTCTGGATAAAATTCATGCAATCAATTGACCTAAAAAATCTAAGGGAAAAAAAAATCTTGGCGCTCAATTTCTCTCTCCATGATTTCATGCACACATAATAATAAATCTGCCATCCTTCCATTTGAGTATTTTTATCCCTTATGTTTTAATTAGTCACTCTTTTAATAATATTAGGTTGTAACGAGTTTCCCGCCACCGCAAACTTCGTCAGCACACAGTTTTCGTTGGCGTATTTACTCATATTTTGTCAAACGATGTTTGGCATTTGAAAGAAAGAGGTTTACTTTATAACACTGTGTTGTGAAATCTTTAAAAAATATAGTTATCATTAAGTATAAGGTGTCTCAAATAGAACTATCACTCTAGAGGATTAGAACCATCATTTACTTCCAGTTGTGTTGCAAAAAGTCAGCTGCATAATATCAACGAATTATGAGTACAGCTTTAAGTACTATTGTTGTATCATGTGACACTGTGCACGTTTGGTACCGAAAGTTCAAAAACAGTTATCTAAGGAGTTAGAAGTTAGTATTTCAGGCAGATATGGCGGAAAACTTTCGTTACAACCTGATATTTCTATTTCCTTTTGCTTTTGGCTCTCAGTGTCACGGAGATATGTGACAAGATTTGTAGAACTTAACTAATAACATAAGACGGGTTGTACCCTGCGTGGCTAGGAGGTATCGCTCGTGACTCTTGTCCGGGCGTCCTGGGTTCGATTCTAGCTGCCGTTCTTTTGGGCTTTTACTATCGTTTTTGTTTTATTTCAGTTTAAAAAAAATAACACATTATTATATACTTTACTAATTTTTTCGATAATATATTTTGCGATAATTAATAATTAAAAATTGTTATGACTTTGAATTAAAAAATAGTTAGTTTTTGTAAAGCTTCTTCCTAACTTTTTTTAAAAAGTATTTCATGTGATATTCTGATGATCTCTAGCATTTTGACATCTATTTCTAATTAAAGTTAAGTCTTTATTCTTCTAATATTATTGACTGTATTTGAAAAATTCAATATATATGTAATTAATATTTCAATGAATTTTTTTTCTCTTCAGAAAGCTCACATAATTAATTAATAATAGTTATTACTTAGTATTCAAAGGAAAAAAAATAGTAGTTTAACATACTAACTGGTTTTAATGATAATTCTTTTACTCTTCATGTATAAATAAAATTTATTGTAATTATTGAATTTTAATTTTAACACCAATATTTTTTCCAAATCATAGGTTTTCTCATTTTTATTTTGTATTTCTTTAAATACCAGATTAAAAATTTTGTTCAATACTTTTCAAATAGAAATTTGATTAATAAATCTAAATTTATTCGTGCACTATCTTTTGTATTAGACATTTAAAGGCCGGAGATGGCATCTAAAACAAGATGTTGTGCCCACCCGAGCCGAGTTGATAAGATACTGAAGATGGTAGATAACTGAAGTATAAAAGTCCAGGGTTCTGATCTACCGGACGGCTGATTATCTAAAAATTCGGAGTTTTGGACGGTTTTTCTCACGATGTAACGTAAATACGCTTCAGAAGCACTAAGAAAGTCACACGCACAAGGCACTCCCCCTTTTGATAGGCAATATGAAATACTCCTCGTGTAGGTTTATCATAACAAAATACAATACAACCTTTCAGAAATAGTTATATGCTTTTAGTGTATGTTAGAGATAACTGAAATTAAATTAATAACATAATGTACTTCTTAAATTTACAAAACACACGAAAAGCAGATATCAATATTCTGTCAATTACTTATTTGGTGAAAGACAGCATGCAGTACTTAAATTTATCGAAAATGTGGCTACCTTTTAAATCTATCAAAACAGCTCAATTAACTTAATGATTCACATAAATTAAAGGCTTTAAAATACTGACACCCAGGTTTTTTTTTTTTTAAGCCTCCTAAAATTAGTATAAAATATGCTAACTAAAAAAGTCCCTTAAATAAATGCAGTAGAATTTTTCAAATTCAAAGTCGACGGGACTTACCGATTCTGCATAACACAAATTTCCAGATTATAAAAAATCCTGCAGTATTATTTAAAAAAATCATTGTAATCAGGTAAAGTTAAAAAAAAGACTTAAATTTTTTTAAAATAGAAAAATGTATTAAAAATAAAATACATTTACTGAGAAATTGCTCATTAGAAAGATGCTATTCTTTTAAACATTTTTAATAAAATCTAAAACATTTTCTTTCGAATACTGATTTATTGTTATTTTAAGGTCTAATTTCGTAAATTGGAATTCCAAATTTAAGAAATTCTTCTGTATTTAAAAATAACAAATGGGGATATATTTAAAAGAAAAACGGGAAACAGATAAAAGTTTAAACACGCATAAGCCATTGCCATTGTCGCTAATAGCCATTGGAGGAACGTGCGGTTCTTAAAGGAGATAACTGAAGCTAGTGGAAACGGAATTCTACTTTAGCGTTACGACTTTCGGGGCATTAACGGTATTTGGGGCATTAACGACACAAGTGGAAACGCGCCTTAATTATACTCTATGTTCCAAATCTTTTTCAGCATTACAAAATATGAATATTCGCGTTTGGCAACAACTCAACTTAATTTTACTTTACGTTCTTCGCTCGATTTTATTAATTTTATTAGTGTTCTTGCTCCGATACTGATTATTTTCCATTATGTTTTCGAACAATTCTAAGCGGTGAAGTTATACAGCAAAGTTTAAATTAAACGCTATCTCATTAGCAAAAGTGAACGGCAATAGACAAGTAGCACGAGAACTGAATGTGTATGAAAAACGTGTAAAGGCGCCGTTCCACTTGTGTCGTTAATGCCCCAAATGCCGTTAATGCCCCGAAAGTCGTGAAAGGAAAATTCAAAATACAGCGCGTTAGAAGGAAGAAGAAGCAGTTTGATTATGATGCCGATGATGAAGCACCGATTGATCCCCAAGAGCGTTTCAGAGTTGATTTTTTTTTACCAGTTGTTGAAACAGCTCAAATGGCTGTTCAAGAGAGAGAGTCAAACAACTCAAGGACAATATGTCAAGTTTTAATTTTCTTTTTAAGCTTGATGAATTACCCAACAGAGATGACTTGTTATTGAAATGCAAAAATTTAGACGATCTCCTTTCGGATGGGGATGACAGTGACATCAAAGGAGTTGAGTTATGCGAAGAGCTGATCTCTATGAAGAACCTCATGCTAAATAAAGGTACGTAACACTTTTACGTTTTAGGTATTCAGATTTTAACAGCTTGATTTATTGTTCAGTTAATTCATAATGATTTTAGACTCCAACAGTTTTTTTCAGCATTAAAAACAGTTTTTTAATTTCTCTTTGTTTGATTTTAGACGAGAAAACGCCTCTGAACGTGCTGAACTTTTTGTTGGAAACTAGATCTGCAGACGCTTATGTATTGTGTAGATTGCTTTACGAATACTTCTGACAATGCCGTCGTCGGTAGCGTCGGATGAGCGAAGTTTTTCCAAATTAACAATAATAAAAATTTACCTAAGATCTGCTCTTTCTGAGGAAAGACTGAGCAATCTTTCAATTTTGTCCATTGAAAATGATATTTCATCCTAATTAGATTATGATACTTTAATAAAAACATTTTCGGCTGCTAAAGATAGGAAATCTCATTGCTAAGAGTATAATAGATTATTTTAATCAATTTTCTGTAATACTTTTTTTTTATGTTTCACACTACTACTACGATTTATAGTTATATTGATGTACCTTTTCTAGAAAAGTAAAAGCCAAGTTTATATATATGAATGTTTTCGTACTTTCTTTAATGTGCCGACTGTATTAAATCAAAACTTTTGCTATAGTTAAAAATGTGTCTGCCATTTTCTACCAGAAAAAACAATACGAGTAAACTGAATAAAAGTATTTGTTGGGAGCTTGCTCGTTACACAATTACAGTACCACACGCTAACTGAAGTTTGAAAAAGTGAGTAGAATAATTAATTCTGGAAGAAGTTGTTTAAAAAATGAAATAATGCAAAGACACAAAATACTCCACTTTAATATTTACTCTCTAGTAATTCATATTGGTTTAACCCTCTCGTCACCGAATTATGAAAAATCAGAGAAAAAAAATCTGTCTAGCATTTAATGCATCTGAAATACTATTATAAATCATGCAAAAATATTTTTTTCTAATGTCGATTAATATTAGATTTTTCTAATAATAATTTCTGCATTTTCGAAGCATTTTGTTATGCTAAAATTAATTTAAAAGGATGCACAAATTAGACAAATGTTGAGGAATAAGAAAAAAACTATACTTACCTTAAAAAGAAAAAAAAACGGTAAAAAAGCAGCGTAAATATTTTTTCAATTTTTCTCCTGAAACAATGAAGCGAAAACTGTAAAAAATGATCTAAATTGACTAGTACTGCAATCTAGGCACGATTTATGCATCTACTTAAGAGCCTTATATACTTTCTACATGAATGAATGATATTGATATCACTGAAAGGAAAAAATACAAAATTCAATTGCTTTCTCTCTAAATATTGCTATTTGAAGTAGGAGCCTCATATGAGGTTCAGGGTGACGAGAGGGTTAAGCTTTTGATTTTGTAGTCCCATCAAAATGTCATTTTTAGGTATGACGTACCAACTAGTTTCAATTACATACATACTTCTTACTGGGTTTCTTGTATCAATTTTTACTGCAAGGGGCGCCAAAACTCATTCTTGCACACACAAAATTTTGCTCTTAGGCCGGTCCTGACCAAACAGTACACCTGTTCTTACTATAATTAGGAGGCTTCGCCATTCATCTCTAGAGGGGAAATGAACAGAGAAAGATCCATCAAAAACATGCCTGACAAGCATATTGTCAGATGGCATGCAAGAAAAAGGATGAGCCTGGATAGAGGAATCAAGCCTAACTTTACAAACACAAGCAATGAAGTGGAGATGGAGTGGAAAATTGAAATGGAGTATTCCATTTTCAAGTACCACCGTACTCAATGCGCTAATCTTTCAGAATATTTTTCTATTTTATACTGTTCTATGCATAAATACTAAAAATATCGCAAAAATTTGGTAATATATTTTCATACTATATATATATATTTATACATGCATGAACACCAAAGATGTGGGTACAGTTAAACATTGTTAATTAAAAATTGCAATTACATGAAAGTGGTATTCAATGCATTTTTCAACACTGTTGAAGACAATTTGTCTGCAGAGGATCATTCTGTTACTGCCACTGGAATTTTTTTAGTTATTTTTACAATACTTAAAATGTTTTCGCAATAATTTTTCAGTACTTATGTATTATCCCGGCAGTCCGCCAAGACGAACGAGTTTTCTCTCGTCTTGGATAAACCGCTGAAGAAAATCATATATGTATACCAAAATAACTTTTCTTTAATAAATTTTCAATTGTAAAAATAGAAAACTAACTTCAGTTGTAGCTACAAAAAGCTGGCTTTAAAAAAAATTCTGTGTCAGAGGCAGAAATTGATGTGCATGAGACTTTTTTCTATAATATTATTAATTAGCATATTTTAATCATTTTCTTTACCTGGCAGTGCTCCTGCAGGGTATAATATACCTACTAGGGGCGTAACCAGGGGGATATCGGGATATATCCCCCCTGGCCCCCTAAATTTTTGGATTCGTGATGAAATTCCGTCTATTTATACACATATAAGTTCATATCCCCCCCCCTCCCCGAAAAATTTTCCAGGTGCATATCCCCCCCATCCGCCTCCCGAAAAATTTTCCTGGCTACGCGCTTGATACCTACTACGCTTTTGTTTTGGATGTGCCTTTCTAACTTCTTTTTGAAAATGGATTAGACTTCCATGTAGCTGACTCTGTGGTCGTAACCTTGAAGAGGAAAAGTCTATTTTGAAGTTCAGGTTTTCAGATCTCGCCACGTTGGGTGTGTCATACCCTGCACGAGTACTTATGCTATTGTTCTAAGCTACCTTCAGTTTTTGATGTACTTTCCTAACTTTTTTTTTTAACTAATGAGTTCTGGTACAACGAATTTTGAGGTCATAACCTTCAAGGGGGGAAAAAAACTGTGGCAGAATTTTTCAAATAGGTTTTTGAATACTGCCACACCAGGTATGCCACATCCTGCAGTAATTCTGTTATTATTCTGAGAGAGGCTCTGGTTCTGAGTATATACACTTGTTTTTATGTTGTTCCTCGAGTAGTACTTATAAATGTATGGTTACAATTATATTTATTTATTCATTTTTTTACCTCTTTGTGTATTGGTTTTTATGGCAAAAAACATAAAAAAGCACTATTGTGAATGATATACTTCCACAAAAAATCCCAGAAAGTTTTTTATGCTCCATTGTCGCCCTAAAGAACAATAAAACTGAAATAGCTGGAAGCATATGCAGGAACCGATACTTTTGGGGCCCCCTGCACAAAAATATTTTCGCAGAATATTACTTAATTAAATTAAGTTAAACCAATTATCATTCCTAAGTTAACCATATGTAAATATTTACAAATCAGTAAAATGTCGCGACAAATACCACTGTAAGAATTTTTCAATTTTGAAATGTTTTTATGGGTATTTACAGTCGTGACACACCTTAGAAACGATAAGAGGAGGAGCATGCTGAGGTGTCCTATCGAACATCGAATCGAATGCATAATTTTTAACATTACAAGTTACACATTAAATTAAAAATTTTGAATATTTGCGATGAAATGAAGTAAGTAATCAGAAATTTTACTCTTGAGAGATAACTTTAGTAGTTATTATGATTACATAAAAGGAAGAAAGAAAGGGCTCAGGGCACGTGCCCCGAATGCCCCGCCGTAAATCAGTCCTTGAGCATATACATATATGTATTACAGAAAAATGGGATCTCTGAAATAACATGGTTTACATAAATTGTCCATTAAGAGTTATGTTTAGTGTTAACTCATGTATTTTTTATTAATTATTTCAAATAATTGCATTTTTTTAACTATACCTTTTCTCTTCTCGTTCTTTATACTAGTGTGATCTCATAACTTTAGCTATATTTTTAGCGCACAGTTTTAATTAGCTGACTTACTTTTATAATCAAAAGCTATGTGTGTTTTATCAGCTAAACAAAGTAATTAAAATTATGTGATGAAATATGTATTCAAAGTAAAAAAACAAGGGTTGTTCTGTCCACTGGCATACTAAGTATTTCAAGAATAATATTAAAATAAAAGTATATATTTTTAAAAATATAAATGTGTATTAGTGAAATATGAAGTTTTAAAACATCTAAATGTTTGAATGAATTATAAGAATGGACCCAACATCTGTGTAAAAATGGGGCATCCATTACAGGAGTGGTTTCAAGATGCGTCCCCCATGTTATACCTGAAATTTTTGTAGAAAAAGCTTGTCTTAAATCAAAGACAAGCTAAATATGACATTTGAGTAAATATGATATACAAATAGTTGTATGCCTATAAGATAGGTGATATTTGGTTATTTATTTGCTGAGTTATGTTCGTAAATATGTACATTCACTTAGATAGCTTTTCTATATACTTAAAATAAATATAAGCACAAATTGTTATCTTATATTTATTTTAAAATTACAAAATGTGTGCTTTGGGTATATTTTGATGTTTTTTGAGCAAATGGTTTTAATAGCTCACTTATGTTTTTAATTGAAATTTTTATATCTGCAATTTTTTTCGATTAAACATTGATTTAAAGAATCAAAATTACATGATGAAATATCTATTAGTAATCTAAAGTAAATGTAAGAAGGGGGATTATCTTGCCACTGATATAACCAAAATTGAATATTTCAGTTTTCAAGTCTAATGTAAAATTAAAAAGTATGATAATATATTTTAAGAAATCTGAATATCTAAAGTGAAATACAACATTTAAAAAAATGAACTGCCTGAAATTAGAATTGTTTAGTTTAAAACTTCAATCTTTAAAATAATAATAATAATGCTGTAGAAAATCTTATTTGGCCCATTAAATTCTTAATATATTTTGCAGTTTATTTAGTAGCTGTATTATTCTGCAGATATTCTTTAAGTTATTTGGTCCATTAAATTCTTGTGAATATCTGTAGAATAAAACACCTACTTAAAAAACTGCAGAAAGGGACTCTTAAATCTGAAGAATATTTGCAGAATGTCACAAGGGGAAAAAACTGCAGAAAATCTTAAGGTATTCATGCTGATTCTATTCTGCAGATATTCTTCAGATTTCGAGTCCCAAATAACTTGAGATTTTATGCAGTATTTTAAAAAAAAAATCTTAAAATTATTTTTAGTGGGGGACGACGGAAAGAATTTCAGATGGCAAATGATATTGCCACGTTCCCGAGTCTCTAGTGTTTTGGAGGAACTGCATAGCAGCTTAACAGATGGTCATTTCGGAATCATGAAGACCCTTCGTAAGGTTCAAGCGCGATTCTTCTGGGACAAGTTGATCCAACGTAGAGAAGTGGTGCAGATCCTGCGATGCGTGTGCTTCCCGTAAAGAATCCAAGACTCGCACTCGCGGAAAACTTCAGAAGTACAATGTAGGAGCACCGTTCGAGAGAATCGCCCTCGATGTACTAGGGCCTTTGCCTCGCACGACCAACGGCAACACGTACATACTCGTCGTCATGGATTATTTCAGTAAGTGGCCAGAAGCTACGCAATTCCCGACGAAGAAGCGACCAACGTAGTAGAAGTCCTGTTACAGAACTGGATCTGCCAAATCGGGGTCCCCCTTCTCATTCACTCTGACCAGGGGACATATTTCAACTCTACAGTCTTCAAAGGACATTGCGAGATGCTTGGCATGGATAAGACCAGAACTACGCCTCTACACCCCCAATCCGACGGAATGGTGGAGCGGTTTAATAAGACCATCCTGACTCACTTGTCCCTGTTTATATCCCGAAATCAAGAGGATTGGGATCAGAAATTACCATTATGCCCTTTGGCGTACCGGAGCGCAACTCACGAAAGTACCAGCTACACTCCAGCACAAATTGTGTTTGGACGGGAGCTGCTACTACCCTGCGACCTGCTCTTTGGCCGACCGCCGCCGGACGCACCTTCTTCACCTGAGCAGTATCTGGAGGACCTGCAGGTGCGGTTAGAAGACGTTCACCGATTTGTTAGAGAGAGGATCGACATCGCAACGGAACGTATGAAGACCCGATATGACGCAAAGGGAACCCAGCGGACAAATACCGAAGGCGATCAAGTGTGGTTCTGGAATCCTAAACGTCGGAAAGGACTCTTCCCGAAACTTCAAACATGTTGGGAAGGGCCATACACTCTGTTAAAACACATAAACGACATCGTGGTGAGGATTCAGAAGACTCCATCAAGTAAGCCCAAAGTGGTGCACCACGATCGTCTAGCGCCTTATTACGGTGGTGAACAGCTTCCCCTTTCTTAGGGATTGCACTACCCGGGACGTGCAGTCTTTAAGGAGGGGGAAATGTTATGAATTTTACTGTAAATACTTGTAAGTAATGTAAATAAGATGTATACAGTGTAAAAAAATATTAATTATATTTGAAAAAAGTATCCCTTTTCGCCAGGATCGCGAAAGATTTGAAAAATTATAAATTAACGGCACAATTTCATTAGAATTAAATAATTTGGTGGGCCTGATGTATTGGCCGCATGTTAAGGTTGCCAACGGTACTAGCTGCTCGTCAAAATATGCGGTAGAAGCCAAGAAATTAGCATGGAAAACAATTGAATTTTCTGGAATCCCCAGAAACGCCGAGCGAGCGCGCGGTCATTCATTCCCTCCTCTTCCCCTTGTTATAAAAAACGTGCGGGCGGGAAGAGGGGAGTCATTCTATCTTTTCCAGTCGGAGGTTCACTGACGTAGCAAAACCTGTTTGAGCGAGCTGCTTTAGTTTTCGCGATCAGGCGAAAATTGATACTTGCGCGTGCTTATACGCATACCTGAGGTAATTGTTTTTATTGACTTCTTCTGTACTGCTCTGGAGGTGTTGAACCGGCTGTATACATTGTTTTAATTAATTTGTAGTTGCGTGAAAAATAAAGCTTGCTATTTATTTACCCCAATCATATCGCTCTTGAGTGAACTTTGTAACAATATGTAGGGGCACAAAAGTGTTATAGTTAGGTCTTGGGCATGACCCTAATGATTGACCATGGACTTATAATATATTGAAGATGTCTACGAGACCTTAATTTAATGAAAGTCTTTTGGAAGGACCCTGTAAACTACTCAATTGATTGCAATCAAAAAGAGAGTTCACAAGTAGATGTTACAATAGTATTAATTACAAAATTTCAAAGTCCTACGGTTAATCGTTTTTGCGTTATACGAGATGCATGCGTGCGTATCAACGTTAACCCAAAATTACTCAATACGAATTTACGGTCTTTGAAAGTAAGTTTAGGAGTGGCTGAAATCATTTTACCCGTAAAAATCTTAATACTAATTTCTTTTACAACACTTTCTTTATTTCGTAGAAGGAAGTGAAGAAAAGCAAATTATCGTTGTAGATTTATAAGTAGCGAAAAATTTGGGAAAACTTTGAAAGTTATCCAGTGGCGTAGCTAGGGTGGGGCAAGGGGAGCGATTGCTCCCCTAAGACTTTAATTCACTGTTTGGCGCCTTCACATACATCACGAACCTTCAGGCCTGCGCCTTCGAATCTTCATATCGCTCCCCCTACACATGAAACCTTGCTACGTCACTGAAGTTATCGTTCTATGAAGTTTTGATCCTTCTATGCAGTTTGAGGGCAGATTTTGCTGTATTTATTTTAAAGTTTCGGTAACTTGATGTTGCAGTGGCGGATATTAGTTCTATCATGTATTACTCAAAAAAAAAAAAAAATAAATAAAACTAGATATTATATTTTAAGATATGTTATATTAGGATCTTTCAAAATAAGCTTTCGTTGATCATGATTGGGCTTTTGTTGTTCTATGAGCAAGTGAATAACAAAGTTCTGAGTTGAAAGGACATTTTTTTACTTGTGAAAAATCACTCAAAATACTGGTGTTAAACGATAAAGTAATTAACAAATTTTGTAAAAAACACACATAAGATGTAATAGGTAAGAGGATACGCACGTTTCGTTCAAAAATTGATTTACTGATGAAGTTCAAATCAATTTTTGAACGAAACGTGCGTATCCTCTTACCTATTACATTTTATGTGTGTTTTTTACAAAGTTTTTTAATTACTTTATTTTTTTGCTTGTCCTGATTTTAATGCATAGTGTTATTCGGTCGAGGCCTACAAAAACTTCTAGACAATATCTTTTAGATCTTGAAATGTTCATTCGATGCTACTTTCATTGCCTGTAAACTTCGCTTCTTCTTTCCTTAGCTTCAGGCTACTTACTCACTTTGGCCATGAACTATCTGTGACTGAAACAGAAAGTGTTTTCTTGTAGAGGTGAGTATCCGTTCAGGGTCCGAATATTGCACCAGCACATAGAGTCAGTTCCTTGGGGCACTTTAAGCGCAGGATCACAAAAATTATTTTCCATTGATGCATACATTTTCTTATAAGATCTTAATTGTTATATCTTTAATATTTTTCAAAAAGTTGGATTGTTGGACCTTGGATTACATGCAGTTAAAAACTGCATGCGTGCAAACATGCGCAAGGAATCTCTAAAAGTATGCACTATACAACAGAAATAGCATTTAAAAATAGTATTATTACTTTATTCTGCGAATTATATAGACAAGTGCATAATGTTCACTAGTGACGTACTCAAGATGGGTTAATGAAATTTAACCTCCGTCTTTTGAAACCAGGTTTAATTCGCTTGCTTCATTTGTTATGCCCTTTTCGTCCACAGTTGCTTCTCTGCACCAGTCTTTAACACTTTGGAGCTCGTTTTATTACAGTTTTAAATTTTAATCGTTTTACTATAGTTTTAAGTTTATGTGCACTTTGAGGCCATACCGAGGTATTTCCTTGTGCGGTCTGCAGCAGAAAATGGAGAAGTGATGAAAAGAAGTTTGTGGACGAAACAGACGAGGGAA
Source organism: Cheiracanthium punctorium (assembly GCA_038373885.1). Classification (NCBI taxonomy): domain Eukaryota; kingdom Metazoa; phylum Arthropoda; class Arachnida; order Araneae; family Cheiracanthiidae; genus Cheiracanthium; species Cheiracanthium punctorium. Next base: position 92,353 of record JAWZYV010013516.1, read on the forward strand.
ATACTTGCCACAAATTTACTTAACTATGATATTGACGAACTTGTTTAAAAAGAGAAGTGATAAATATACATAGACTGTGATAAATATAGAGACTTTGATATAATATAGAGACTGAGATTTTCAGAAATTGTGATTTTTAAGATGAACCATATATAGAGACTGTGATTGGTAAATGAAACATTGAAGAATGAACTTTATATAACATATTGACTTTCACTAAACTCACCATTATATGTTTCTTCATTTTATATATTTTAAGATTTTGTTTTATATATTAAACCAATAGATGTGTTCTGGCTGTGGCCATGTACTCTGTGAGTACCTGGTTACATCGTATGTAAAAATTTTAAGAAATTCAATAAATGTGGGGTGATGCTCTCCCCGGTGGGTGTTTTGCCGTAAACTCTGTGGGTCGACTCCCTCCAATGGGTACCTTACCTTACCCTTCGGTGTCCAACATTGTGCAGCTCGATGATGATCAAGAACTTGATTGCCGAGGTTTAAAACACTGACATGGCGACTGTCGAGGTTTGAAATATCAATTACTATTCCGAGACAATACTGAACAGCAAGCGCTTTTAAAAATCTCGTATAATTTTAGATCACAATGTAGTTGTCTAATGTAAAAAGCGCTTACTGAAGTGAATTCAGTTTGCTTGTATACATCATGTTACTTATGACTGTATACATTAAAGATATTTATGCACCTTCAGAATGTAGTATTTCTACACTATCATACAACAATATATTGCGGAGGAAAAATACTTTTCGATTTGCATTTTGAAAAATGTAACTTATATCTGACTACAGACAAAAGTTTCAACAAAATCACAACTAAACTTCTGTGATTTCATAATTTAACAGTAAATTTGGAAAAATAAGTGAACGAAAAGATTGTTCCAACATTAAATAAATGGGGCCTCCATGTGAGGCGTGTTCACGTCAAGAAAACATTTTTTTAAAAATGTAAATAATAAATCAGCAATATGTTCATAAATAAAAAATGAGATAACAAAATTAATGATTCGTGATGAACAAATTTTAGACACAAACAAATCTACTACACAAGAACAGCAACTAGAATAGTGGTTGCAAAGTTCCGAGTCGGTATCTAAGAGTAAGACCGCCTTGGGTGCCCATGCCGTATTCGACGGATAATTGCGTTGTGTTTTCGTGGAACGAAAAGTTGCTTATACATGTAACAAGTATAAGTTGAAACAATTTAAAAAATTCGGTTGTACCTTTTTTTAAAACCTTTTACGCAAGGAAAAATAATAATTGAAAATTATTTTTTTTTTCAAGATAAACATGAAACAATTACCTTTCCTTTTCATAGCATTGACATAAGTCAAGTTTAAATGTACAAGAATTTTTGCAATACTATTAATGCGATTATGTAAATCGCGTGATGACTTTTTACGATACTCAAGTTACTTTTATAGCGTATTAGATAAGACACAGATTTCTCGAATCGAATGACATAACACACGATGCGCTTAAATCAATGGAGCATTTAATCCGCAACGAAGTTCTATAACTGTTTTCGTTACTTGATACTAAAACCGAATGAGTGAATTGTGTGGAATAAATGCCCTCATACTTTCGTAACAACCGTGCCGCTTTGTTAAGCAGACTCATGACTTCGTTAAGTTTGCAGTTTAGGACTTCGCCGACTTTAAGTTCGCATGTATTTCAAAATCAAATAAAAGCCGTTCTATAGAAAAAGAAAACAACACCAGATATTTACAGCAAAAACTTTTGTTATTATTATTGTTATTGTATTATTAAAAAATTATATGCAACAACTGAACAGTAAACTTTTAAAAATATACTAACATGAAATTATAGCAGGGACACATACAGGATTTTTGGCTGGGGGGGGGGTAGTCCGACTTTTACGGATGGTCCAGATTGTCAAAAATCGGTGATGAAAGCGCTTGTTTTCATTAGATGGAATTCATCAAAAATCGTCCCATCCAGTTCCCTAAGAATACACTACACAGTACAATAGGAAGGAAAGTAATAGTTGTTCAGTTTTGAGAACAAGATGGTGTTTTATGTTCGCGTTCAGTTCGTTTTTGTCGAGGAAAACGAGAAAAAAAATTTCTTTTTTTATTTACTAGAACTGAAACTATCGCTACCTTTTTTTGGAATTATTTTATTTACTATAAATATAGGATAATAATCAATCGAAAAAAAATACCAAAGCTGATGGGGGGGTCCGGACCCCTTGCCCCCCCTTGTGTGCGCCACTGAATTATAGTGTTCAATTTTCCCACTTTTTAATTTTGAAAACCATAAAACTGTGCTATTGGTGAGGGATTTTTTTATACGTATTCAAGATATCCAGGTTAAGTCTGTTTAATAGGGCGACACCTGCAATTTTCGCAAAAAATTTAAGTATATCACATCAGATTTCAGTATTATCCTTCATTTGAAAAAAATGTGAGTTTGCAGTAGTGCAGCTGCAGCCGAAGATAAGAGATTATCATTCAGAACCAAGAAAAAATAAAATGCATTAAAGGTGTTTTTAATATACATAGGTATATTGAAAAGACAAAATCTGTCTCTGTTACACGAACACGTTAGAAACAACCATTTGAAGTCGGACTGCAAAGAGTTCGGGTACCTTTCAAACTGAAGTCAGGTTTTAAAGTTGGTTAATCTGATTAATAAAACAATATTTTCTTACACCTTTAGAACATTTTCAGAGAACTGAAAATTTTTTTGTTCCGAGAACTGAACATTTTCTGTTTGAACTTAGAGAAAATATTTTTTTTTTCACTTTTAATCATTGCTTGATACAGTTGATCCAGAGAGTAAGTACAGTATAAAGTATTTCTTGCCAAAAATCAATTTTACTTTTTTATCTTCATATCAATATTTTATTTTTTAAAGGCAGGATTCATATTTTGTGTACTTCTAAAAATTCTTTTCAAACATATTTAAGGGTATAAGAGACGTTGAAGCTGATTAATTTTTTTTAAAAATTTCGAATACTTTATTGTAAGGATAAATAAGACAAATTTTTAAATGCTTTTATCAAATTGAAATAATTATTTTTGGATTTAAAAAACACTTTTTGATGAAAAGTAAACTCAAAAACAACAAATTTTAATAATGCTCCAGGTGCATACTATATTAGTTTAAAAGCAGAATTTTTCTAGACAAGTTAAGAATGGGTATAAAAGTATAACTTCGCATCAAATGGTACATATATTAAGTTGAGAAAAAAAGATTTCTTTAGAAAATACTATTTTCCAGAATTTTAACTCGTTTTATTCCATTTAACATAAATAAATCTTGCCCAATTTATTGTTGTTACTGAAAAACATGTTCAATTATATTCGTAATATCATTCTAAATATGCGCGAGAAATTAAGAAATATGACAAAAAATGAGACGCATGGAGCATTTCGAAAATACATTTCAGTTGAAAAAGTCTAAACTGAAAAAAAAAAAAAAAAAAGACGTTAAAGTGTTACATCTTCAACAACAATCCTTTAGATGGCGTTTCTTAAATTATAAATACTTAACGTTAGAGCTGTGCGAATTTTAAAATTCAACTTGCTATGGAGAATTAGAAAAAAGTTTCAAGGGCAGATTTCCCCCCCCCCCCCGCAATTTTGGTAAATTTTCATTTATTAAAACGTCCCTTGTTCCCTTGAATGACTTTACTATTTTATTTTAATTTTACATTTGCACCTGGCGTTTTACGATTGTTTTAAATTAAAAACTAGATTAAAATGAGCAAAATATGTATAATCAAGATTCAATAACAAAAATTTTACTGTTTTCCTGTTTAGTGCAATCAAGAACTTAAAAATATTATGAAATACAATTTAAGGATTATGTTTAATCTAAATTATGTTTAATCTAATTCCATGTTGGAAGTAACCAATAAATTCGGCCAGTTAAAAAAAAAAAAACCCTGGTGTGAGGGAGCAATTTAATCAAATAATTCATTGTACTATGTTTGTGCAGTTTCTGTTTAAAAGCATATTGTACATTGATTAATAAAAGCAATTAAATAAATGTTATCCTCTTATTTAATAGCCAGTGTAAACACACACACACACACACACAAAATATCCATATATGTAACTTTCTAGTTTTTTTTAGCTGTACTAGGAAAGTCTTGCAGCACGAGTTTATTTATTTAATTTTTTCAATGCAAATTTACCCTCTAAAACTCTCTATATCACCTGAGTGAATATAGCTGTACGAGGGTCAGTCAAAAAGTTAGTTGCACTCCTTAAGAAAACAAAGCAGGATAGACATTTTAGAATAATTTTATTTGTATTTTAAAGTTCTATGCAGAATCTATATTTAAACTTACCTACCTCCGTTTAATTGCCTCCGTAATTTAAGCATTTGTCGAGGTGTGATAACAGTGTTTTGATGCCTTCTGCAAAAAATCCCGTACAGTGCCCGATAACCTTTGTTGGGCTGCAGCTTTCATCTCGTCATCCGAGTGGTATCGTCTCTTTGAAAGTTCTTTCATAGAACCAAAAACATCGAAGTCAGACGTTAAAAGATTTGGGCTGTAAGGAGGGTGATCCCACATTTTTCACCGAAACTTTTTCAGAAGTTCACTAGTTTGTTTTGCGTTTGTTGCATCAATTCCCGATATCTTGGCGTGATATTGCATTTTCATCATAAACTTCATGCAACTGCCGATAAATTTCACATCAGTTGCACCTTTTAGCACACAAAAACAAACCATTGCGCGCATTTCCAATATGGACGCTACTTGCAACTGTCGAGACATGTTTACGACTTATTAGCGGACAAACTACACGTGCCTCGTGAAAGCCGCTACGACACACGATATAGCTAAATGTCTGAAGTGGTGCCAGACAATTTCATTAAAATAGCCTTTGACAGAAAAAATTTAAGAATGGGTGCAACTAACTTTCTGACTGGCCTACGTAGAATATAGACAATCATTACTAAGTGCATGAGTTATCTCTTTTAAGCACTGGTCTGCATTTAAAAATTTTCGATTAAAATAAATTTACTTTTCAATCAGCTACGTTGATAATACCTTGTATATTTCTGTAACTATATCACTTAAAAGAAATATTAATAAACAAGTATTTTCTTTTCTTTTTTTTAGTTGGCTTGCGAGAAAAATGTATCGCCCATGTCCTAAATAAATATTCTCTGGAATTAATTATTATTAGTTTTTGGAAAAAATGATTGCAGGGTTGATACATCTGTTAACATTCTACTTACGAAATAAAAATGACAAAGCAAACGAACTTTTAGATGTATTATCTGAAACAGACTTTGGAGCCGATTTTATGCATTAGTTACTCTTTCTTGTATATTTTAAGGTTAAAACATGGCTTCTAAGAAGAAAATATTGGTTATTGGAGGAGGATTCGGTGGCTTGGCGTCAATAAAGTGTTTGAAAGAAGAAGGCTTCAATCCAGTGTGTTACGAAAAATCATCACATTGTGGTGGTACATGGTATTACAGAGAAGAAACACCCACAGGCACCGCGTCAATTATGCCAACAACGGTAATCAATCACAGTAAAGAAATGGGAGCGCTGACGAACTATGTCCCAGACAAAAGTTTGCCAAATTATATGAGGCATCACGAACTTCTAACATTTTTTAATGACGTTGGGAAAAAGTTCGACTGCTTTAGACACATTACTTGCAACAGAGAAGTAATAAAAGTAAGTAGTCACTTTTATGCAGAACAATTTGACGTCTTATTTCTAAAACTACTGTTGTAGGAAGGAGCCAATTCTTGGGGTTTACGCTACATATCCTTCCACGGGGGTGACCCCACAAGTTAGAACATCATCAGAAAAGAGCCCATTCCCTGGCAGTGACGGTCCTAGATATTTTTGTAAGTTGTGCAAAGTACAAATATACACTCCCAACCGCACATGTTGCCAACAAACTTTTCAGAGGGGTGAACGAGGATTTCAACACTATATGGATACCTAAATGTACATATACCGGGTGATCAGTTTAAAAGACTACCCATTGGTTTTTTTTCCCTATTACCCTTAAATCTGGCGGATGTGGCAACTACTATAACAGTGAAGTATAATTGTTTGAATCTTATTTAAGTGTGGGAGACAATTTCCATAACTAGGACTGTCACACTTTTATTTGTGAGTAAAATAGAAATGGAGACGCACAATGTTACTTAATCCTGCGACAATTTTATTTAAAAAAAAACACAATTTAGTTCAAATTTTTTACATTATTATTACTTATATCAAATATTGAAAATATTCGCCACCATTTTGAATTTAAACATAGACACATAGAACCAAGTTTTTGTGACACACTTTGCAACATTGTTGGTGTTATTGACGAGATTTCTTCAGTTTTGGTTTGCTTTTATGCATCGATGTTTGTAAGACTTCTCTGGGAAACACTAAGATAACTTCACACACACACTCAAATCTAACTCACAATGTTACACACAATTAAAAACACAATTTTGTTCAAATTTTTTACATTATTATTTTTTACATTATTATTCTTTGCAGCAAATGTTGGAAATGTTTGTACTAAGATAACTTCACCCACACACTCAAATCTAACGCGCAATGTTACACACAATGTAAAACACAATTTAGTTCAAATTTTTTACACCATTATTCTTTGCAGCAAATGTTGGAAATGTTCGCCACCATTTTGAATTCAAACATGGACACTTCAAATCAATTTTTTTGACACACTTTGCAACATTGTTGGTGTTATTGACGAGATTGCTTCAATTTTGGTTTGTTTTTATTCATCGATGTTTGCAAGACTTCTCTGGAAAACACTAAGATAATTTCACACACACACACAAATCTAACAGGGTGAGGAATAATGAATAATGATAATGGAATGATCATGCAAAAAAAATTGAATTAAATTATGTTTTTATAAAATAAAATTATCACAGGAATAAGTAACTTTGTGCGTCTGTATGAGTTGATAAGAAAAACCAATGGGGACTCTTTTAAATTGATCACACTGCACATATTGCATAGTAAGGTATTTTGGCGCCCGGTGCCATTGCACCGCTCTCTCCACCCTAGGACCGGCTCTCCTCGCCTCTCTCCTACGTACAAAGCGAGAGGACACTCGGCTACACATATTTAGTGTGCACGTTCGACGCATGTGCATGGTAGTCTTTGGTCATCCGGGACCGCCCTAAATGTCATCTGTATTGCATCCAAAAAGCACTTTAAAATGTTTCTTTTACTTTCAAAAAGAAACTTTAAACTTTAATTATAATGGGTCATTCCACGTCAAATCAAACACAAAACTGGAGAAAGTTCACCAAACCAACTTAGATTTTCCTCAAATTTTATATAGATGATATATAGGCTAAGACATCAACAAATCTCAATTTTGAAGGTTCTACGATAATTAATTACCGAGAAATTAATTATGCAAATTTTTAAGTTTTCTGCAAGATGCTCCAACTTTTTTCTCAATTCCTTAAATAACTCCTTACCTGTAAAAGTTACTGAAGTGAAAATTTGTTTCTAGGAGTAACTTTTTACGCTGATTCCAAAAATGTTATCGAAATTTGCGTATCTTCTATAGTTTATGCATGAGCAGTACATTTGCTAAAAAACATCATGAATTTTTTTCGGCATGTCTGATCACAGACACATGTTTTAAATTTTTATATGTTGTTAAGTTGGAATAATCCTACATCCCAAAATAATTTCATCTTGGCTTTCTGCTCAGGAGCAGAGAAAAAAATTGTATGTATGTACCTACATATGAGGATTTTCATATGCAATATTTATACTGAAGATGAGAAAATTCAGAAGTGTTAGTCAATTTTCCTATGTCTTTTAAATTGATATCTGAAGTTTAACTACTACTCCAGGCATTTGCAAAAACTAGAAAATACATAAAAGTGCTTGTATCGGAAAACGTAAAACAAACAAACAACAAAAAATGCATGTCACACACAGTGTTAAATAAAAAAAAATTCTAAAGTTAAAATTTTGAATTACTTTTAATTTAACCCTGTTGTTTTTGGCAATCATCCATCAACCAATAAATCTTTGTAATTCTGTATGACATTCAAGTCAATAGAAGGAACAAAGTTTATTGAAAGAATTGAATTCCTGTAAGTTACAGTACTTATTTACCTTTAACAGAATGCGAACAAAATTGTGGTTTGGCTAGTTTTGTGGATACAGCAATTTGAAATAGGTTTTACTGTATACTGTATTAAATTTTTATTGTTACAACAACTAGCACAGCAATGTCAGGCACATTGTCAAATTGCACATTTTGTGATATATTGCAGAATAAATTTCATGTAACCAGTTATTCACGGCAAACTTTTACGTCTACCCTCCTAGGAGGATTATATTCGAAATGTTCTGAAATCGATTTTTAGGCATTCTTGAGTGTTGTGTATTTTACAGCAAGAATTTTATCGATATTTCTTTTCTTCTTTGAGATCCCGCAGAATGTGTGAAAAGAACATTTTGGGCCTTTATCCTCTATAAATTACGAATTTTTGAAAATACTCTCTAATCTAGCACCTACGCTATAAAATCCCACTCGTGCTAAATTTCGTGTTACTAGCTTCAGTAGTTTTGGCTAGGCAAAATATTGCATACGGAAAATGGATAGAACTTTCCGGTAGACTTAATATATATATATATATATATATATATTTAATTATATATATTATAATGTATAATATATATATATATGTTTTATTAAACATTGTTATTTCTTTTGAGTTCAATATCATGCAGAATTCCAAAGATTTATTGGCTGATGGATGATTGCCAAAAACAACAGGGTTAAATTAAAAGTAATTCAAAATTTTAACTTTAGAATTTTTTTTAATTTAACACTGTGTGTGACATGCATTTTTTGCTGTTTGTTTGTTTTACGTTTTCCGATACAAGCACTTTTATGTATTTTCTAGTTTTTGCAAATGCCTGGAGTAGTAGTTAAACTTCAGATATCAATTTAAAAGACATAGGAAAATTGACTAACGCTTCTGAATTTTCTCATCTTCAGTATAAATATTGCATATGAAAATCCTCATATGTAGGTACATACATACAATTTTTTTCTCTGCTCCTGAGCAGAAAGCCAAGATGAAATTATTTTGGGATGTAGGATTATTCCAACTTAACAACATATAAAAATTTAAAACATGTGTCTGTGATCAGACATGCCGAAAAAAATTCATGATTTGTTTAGCAAATGTACTGCTCATGCATAAACTATAGAAGATACGCAAATTTCGATAACATTTTTGGATTCAGCGTAAAAAGTTACTCCTAGAAACAAAATTTCACTTCAGTAACTTTTACAGGTAAGGAGTTCTTTAAGGAATTGAGAAAAAAGTTGGTGCATCTTGCAGAAAACTTAAAAATTTGCATAATTAATTTCTCGATAATTAATTATCGTAGAACCTTCAAAATTGAGATTTGTTTATGTCTTAGCCTATAAATCATCTTTATAAAATTTGAGAAAAATCCGAGTTGGTGTGGTGAGCTGCACTGTTTGATCTGACGTGGAATGACCCTAATATAATTCCTGATGCACAAGGTGTCAAAAAAAGGTGGGAACATGCTTTAATTCTTTATCTAATACAGATAAGTGGGCAGTGCAAATTGAAAAAAAAATGTTCAAAATAAGTTAGGAAGAAACTCTACGTTAAGAAAAAATTCCTCTCGTTAATTTTCTAAAAGTTATACTTTTTAAATTTGTATATGGCCACCGTGCAGAAAAATTCTTAATTCGTGAAATGTGACCCATTCAATTATTCGATGATGTACAAATTTTCATCCTGTCATCATAAAACGTTTTGGAGATAGCTTAAAACAAAGATGGTCAGGGGATAACATTAATTTAAATGTACTAGGGGCCAAGGCCCCCAGACTCTCTACGCTCGCTTTTCGTATGAGGCATTCGGCCACTAATAAGGCTTATTCGTAAAAAAGACATAATTTCAACAGACAAAACCCGAAGATTGGATCAGATAGAATGTTCTTGCAGGTTCATTGGTACATAAAAATTTAAACTTCACACTACAGTAGACCCCCTCCCCTCATAACACGGAACATATTTTGTTATGGGAATCCGTGTTGCACGTGTCCTGAGCTATACTCCACCTGGAGTGCGGACTCCGCTTATAATCGCTGGAAAAATTATTTGCACTTCTCAGAAACACAATGATATTTAACCCATTTATGCCTAGTGTCCCTTTTTTGGGACGGCATTTTCGCTATTAGTCGAAAACGTCATTTATTTTTCCTAGCCTTTATTCATGAGTATTGAGCCTCAACTCTACAAAATATTTGAACATGACCAAGCAGGATGTTGATATTTCGATTTTTATGCAAAAGGATTTTAAAAGAAATCATCCCTTGTTCAAGGAGTTCACATCAGAAATTTATCTATTATTGCTGTTATCATTAAAAATCGAAGAAAGTCGCAAAAATATCCAGGCACAAATGGGTTAATGTCGCCATTCAAAAGTTATATTAATTAGGAGCTAAAGCATAATAAAATCAGAACATCTTTTCAGCTGTATTTTTAATAATGTAAAACCTATTGGATACACCTTGCGAATTTGCCACCCATGGTGATTTTTCATTATTTGGCGACTTGCGTACATGTAAAGTTAATAAAAGGTACAGAACAGATAGGGTAGCTTGTCACCAATGGCAACTTTTCATTATGTGGCGATTTACACATGCTCACAACCTATAATTACTGTTCATTTAAGGTTACCGGAAAACCGTTATACATATTTTCATTTACATAATCGTTTGCAGATTGGCGTACTTAGCACCACGAATTGTACCATCTCGTCGCGCTAGCAAATATCCAAAGTGTACTGTAACTGCTATAATGGCATAGTTAACGCCGCCAAATATTTCTACTGGTAGCAAATAATCCAGCTGGACGAGAACCGGCTTTAAAATAATCTGCATTTTAATTATTTTTCATTTTCAAGATATTAGTTATTCTGTTTTGGAAAAACGAATAATCGCTAATTCTAAACTCCTGTTGTCTAAGCGAACTTACTATTTGAAAATTGTCAACTTTGTGTAACACATTTTGAGTTACTTATTTCATATAGTTTTTATTTTGACGTAAAATGGGTGTATTTCTACTTCATGTTTGACAATTTCACGTGATACTACATACTTGGAAACGCTTTGTTGCAAAGGAATGAATGATTTTAATAAATCTGGCCAAATCTGGCAACCATTCTGTTTATTTTTGCAGTTTTTTATTAATATCTTCTAAAATAATTCGATTTTCGAAATTTAAGTCAGCTTAGCAGGTTCCTCGGAATTTTTCGAATCTGTGAGCACCTTAGTCGAAACTTAAATCCACACGGTTTAGGAGGAGATAGGCCAACAAGCTTTGACAGCGCCAGCGGCCTTTACTTTTTTTAGAATAGAGAGATACCCAAATTAAATTTCATGCTGTTCTGGAAACTCGCGGAATCTTTTCGCAATCGAAAGATTTCGTTTTGTGCACACAGATATTCTCATGTCCATGCAAAGGATTTATTTGTGAAAAAAAGAAAATGAGAATAAACTGTGTAATCTGGAAAAGCTTTTTTAAACGAATTTGAATCCCAATTGTATGACGTCATATTCACTTGAAAAGGGTAATTTTGTCACGCAAATGATTTACTTTTTTGACTCTCGGAAATAAAATGGTGCTGAAAATAGCGAAAAATCGCTTAAAAAGGAGGGAACGGGTGGATTTTCAGATTTTTAAAGAAGCGCAGATTGTTTTCTATATTTTTATATATGATCATGAAAATTTTCAAGCGGATCGTGCAAACGGTGAAGAAGTTATTAGGCTTTTTGTGTTAACTTTGTAAATTTCACGCGATTCTATATACTTGGAAACGCTTTGTTGCAAAGGAATGAATGATTTTATGCCAAATCTGGCAACCATTCTGTTTATTTTTTCAGCTTTTTATTAATATCTTCTAAAATAATTCGATTTTCGAAATTTAAGTCAGCTTAGCAGGTTCCTCGGAATTTTTCGAATCTGTGGGCACCTTAGTCGAAACTCAAATCCCCACGGTTTAGGAGGAGATAGGTCCACAAGCTATTGACAGCGCCAGCGGCCTTTACTTTTTTTTTAGAATAGAGAGAAACGTTTATTGCTAGAGAGCAAAAAAGTATTTTCTTTCGTAGTTTCTGAACAACCCCTGAAACGCAGTCTTCTGACTTGATTTTTCCTTTCGAGAGCCATTGAAAAGTGCTTTAAGTCAGCACATATTTTTCTTCCTATCTCTGATACTTTTTATGATACAGTTTTCATATGCTGTGCATCACCTCATTAGTGTATGGGACACATTTTGCTGGGAGGATTTTAATTTTAATTAAAAAAAAATTTTGTAGAGTCATATATAAATTTAAAAAGTGCAACTTTTTGAAAGTTAACGGAAGGGATTTTTACTTAACGGAGACTTTTTTTCTACCTTACTTGGTACATTTTTTCAGTAGACATTGTCCACTTATCTCAAAGAATTTAACCGTGTTTATACTACCTTTTTGGGACACCCTGTATATATAATTCCAGAAACACTCACACAGAGATATATATTTCCAGAAACGTTGAATGTTTATCCCTGTGCTTACAACTCTTCCATTGTGCTTTATTTACTTAAGGTATGAAATAATTTCTTTTCCAGTAAGTTGAAATTTCATTTTATGCAGCGTTGCAGACAATGTGATGTACTCCTTCGCAAGTATGATGACTTCATTTTTTTCATACAGGTTGAATTTTCAGTTTCTTAATCTCTGAAATAAATTAAAGAGAGAAAAGGGTTTTGTTTCACTATCCTGTGCCCAACACATAAGTTATTACTACGGTTCTGATTTTTTGTGTGATTTTTAAAAAGAAATAAATGCACTGTGAAAGGTCAGGTTGCGTTTTTCATATCACCTTCTAAAGATGATTCCCCCCCCCCTTTTTTTAAAGAAAGTATTGTGAAAGATCTCTGTGGACATAGTTGATGATTAGTATTAATTATTTTTTGCATTTATGCACATACTTTTAGCTACTTAGTGTGTTTCCTTGATTTTTAAAGTGCCGTAGCACATTTTTGTCTTTATATTACAGTAGATAGATAATAAAAAAATGGCTTCACAGTTGCAGTTCTCAAACCTTGCTTTCACAAATAGCCTCAGAAATTGTAATTGTTGACCTCCTGATGGAGTCCCTATAGCGTCTAAAAGAATGAATTTGTTTCTACATTTTTTCTCTACGGAGAGTAGAAAAGGTTTTAGAGAAACAATCTTATTTTGATCAAGGTTGTTTTATTTTCAGTTATTCTTCATGTTATAGATTTACACAATATTTGAGTGTTTACAATAAACTTTGCCTTATTTGAACTACTGCTAAGGAAAAGTAGTCTTTCAGATAAATCAACAAAAATGTAGTTTGTTTTTAATTTTTCTTTCTTTCTTATGACGGCTCAGCTGTCGACAATAGGCTCGAATACTACGAGGGCCGACAAGGTTGGCCATTTCATTATGGGGGCACCTAGTAGACAGGTTAACACTGCTCGCTATGAGTGTTCTCCTAATTTTAAACCAATTCTAGATAAGAGATCTAGCGTTTACGTTCCCGTAGATGAAGCTTTTGAATGTGAAGCACATTGGCACCACAATCGATTTTACATGCATCAGCTCTCTTCAGTGAACATCGTCCCAGAGTAGTTCAGGCGAGAGAGGTTGTTAGCGTTCTGTCACCAAGCACTGACCAAGGTCGACGCCGCTTCACGTTCGGTGTTCTTATGGGAGCCGAGCTTAGCAAATGGGCCACTGAGGGACTGTTTGTTTTTAAATAGTTGATACAGTTATCAGTCCGGAATGTTATATTCTCCGTTCAAATCGTTGGTTGAGTGGTTTTAAATTCACAGAAATAATGGGTGGTTCAGTGTTTAATTTCGTCGTAACTCAAAATTATTGGAGTCAATTCGTTACATTTATATACATTTATTTACATAATAAATGATTCAACATATTTAGCAAATCTAATCGCTTTTAAAGCGGAAGCAAAATTCCGTGACAATAGAATCTGACATTTACAAAACTGGTGATTAATCCTCCTGTTTTGGAAATAAATTCATATTATAATTTTTCTTCGGTAATTTTTATAATGAGAAATAACTACAGAGAAAATACCAAAGTAGTATTTTCCATAGTGTTCCCCAAAAGTTGAAACGTGCTTTGATTCTTTACCCGTTAAAGATAAGTGAAGAATATAAACTGAAAACATGGTTAAAGTAAGATAGGAAGTAGGGATGGACGCGAGACGTGCGAGACGAGAATCGGGGCTGTCTCGTCTCGTCTCGCAGTGGTAAACCTCTGTCTCGTCTCGCGTCTCGTCTCGTCTCGCGTCTCGCAAAGAAATTGCTGTCTCGTCTCGCGCGAGACGTCTCGCGAGTCTCGCAAAATTAAGGACTGCGATTTCGTTACCATTTTATACTAACTTATTATTGGGATTTTATTGAAAATTAATATTAATAATAACAATTACTTACATATAGCCACATTAGTAGATATATTAATAACTATATCAGCATATATCGGCATTTGAAGTAAAAGAAATTGAGATTTAATCCGTATATATAATGTCACACCGAAAATATAGTATTTATTTTTATTTACTAGCTGCGTGCCCGTTCTTCGCACTGTAGTAAACGAAAATTTTCCTAACATGAGTAATTTCAATTAATTCCAGTGATGTGGAATCTAAAATAAAAGCAAAATTATTTGACTCTTGATGTAAAGTTTGCGTCATGAGTATTAACCTGGCATCATTGCAATATAATGACTCAAAAAACTACGTCAGTGTCATTCGCGATCAGAAAAGTGAAAAGCTTAGCGGTTTGCTCCCGACTTTCAAAATGTGTTATTTCTACATCATACTGTTCAAGTTGTAGCATTAAATACCTCAGACACTACATGAAATGGAAAACCATTTTTTTTAAAATAGCTGCGCACCCGCTCTTCATACGAGAAGTAGCGAATATTTTACTAAAATCATATCTGCATGAGACAAAACAGATTTTTTTTTTTTTTTTTAAGTTCAAGTAATCTCCTCTGTTGAAATTACTGCGGGATATATTAATATAAATTAGAATTACTTATCGTTCAGTTGGTTGTAAGATAACCCTTGAAAAATTGTAAACAGAACACTTTTAGTCTTTATTAAATCTCTACTATTTACTTTAACGTCTATTTCAAGTCTCTAAAATATGTGTAATTTTTATATTAATGAAAACAAGATTATATTAACGATAATTATAATTATTTGCCTAATATTTCCAATAACATTACCGTGTGTGCATTTTTAGATTTCATTATAGTATCTCAGTTGGTTAATAGACGTCTTATTTTTTGTTTATATTTTAAATTACTGAACAGTTAATTTGTTGACGACTATCCGTTTGTACTTTTCCACAATAATTTTTAGCGATAGTACTACAGTCGTTATGGTCGCCCTGTTTACAGAAAAATTAAACCATAATCCCCCTAATGTATATCCACTGTGGATTTTTTTAAAAAATGAAAAGACATCTAACAGGCGAAGATAATTTTAGAATAGGAACCCAACTGCAAGATAAAATGATGGGGAGGAAAAAAAATTATAAAAGTTTTGCAAGCCGAAGGAAGGGAAAACATGATAATATAAACGAAAAGAGAAATAGTTTTTAAAAAAATTGCTTGCATTTCTTTCCATCCGATATTAATATATAAGAATAAAAATTGTCATTTTAATCTCTTTAAAATAGGCCAACAATAGGGATTTAACCGCCCCTAGAAAGTTGTTACCAGGGTGGGCGCCCCCCCCCCCTACGCACGCCGCAACGAGCGGGAAAGTTTGAGGATAATATCGGTACAAGGATATTTCAACCAAGAATATTCAACCATATTTCAACCTACTCAGACTAAGCATCAATGCGAATGCAAGTTGCTCTACTTTTAATCTCTCTCTGATATACCCGAAACCCGATTATCATAGGGGCAAGGGGGGGGACGGTAGTCCGGTGCCCTTGAAGAAAAGGGGGCCCATATATATCCCGATAATCTAAATTATAAATTCATATGTACTGAAATAGTAATTGTGGGGAAAAAACTGAATTTCCTCTATAATATAGGTATTACCTAATTGTCTATCACTAGATCAAGTTAGAGATATTTTTTTGGGATGATAAATACTAGTCTAAGAGCCAGCAACCGCCAGACCTTCGTCATAGTACAAAAGCTGAAACTTTCTCTGCGTATACCCCCCAACAGAGGTAGGAACAATAGGCCACTATAAAGTTTGGATGATCGTGGCTTTGGCAGGTAACAGGTGGCAAAGGTGTATAAAATTGCAGAAAATTTTTGTCATTTCATAAAGCTTAATTTTTTTATAGGTTCTCGTTCGCAGTACTAAAAATCACTTTATCCCTTGCCAGACACTTTTCCATCGTGGCAAACCCCCGCCAGACAATCTCAAAGTCATGGAAAACTGTTGTGTTCGTACACTCCCGCGACGAAGTACGTCAAGCTGTCACAAAGTGCCCAGCACATTTTATACTGCTACTTTTGAACTTTCTTGCAGCGCGCTCGTAATAGAATTACGTTTTTCAAGACTTTGAGATTGTCTGGCAGGGGTTTACCACGATGGAAAAGTGTCTGGCAAGGGATAAAGTGATTTCTAGTACTGCGAAGAAGAACATATAAAAAAATTAAGCTTTATGAAATGACGAAATTTTCGGCAATTTTATACACCTTTGCCAACTGTTACCTGACAAAGCCACGATCATCCAAACTTTATAGTGGCAGATTGTTCCTACCTCTGTTGGGGGGTATGCACACAGAAAGTTTCAGCTTTTATACTATGACGAAGGTCTGGCGGTCGCTGGCTCTTGCTCTATACGATTTGATTAAAGTACAAAAACTACAGTTAACTGAAATGCAATTTTCGAGTACAACAGCGGTCAAAACTGGGTTAAAATGCTTAAAAAAGGGGGGCTCAGTAAAGGGGCTTAATCCGTAAAAAAGGGGATAGTAAGGGGGGGGCCCAAACTTAATGCCCCGGGCCCCGTCTAAAAGTGGTCAGATTTGAACATACCGTACCGCCTTTCCTATTTACTTATTATTTTTCTTTCAACTCTTCTCTGTTTTCTTTTTTTTCCGCCTCTTTCTTTATCCTCTCCTTTGTGTGTTTTGTATATCTCTCGTCTGTTCTAATTTTAAATGTTACGTGTTTGTGCGTATTGTAGAGTGCTGATAGTATACCAGGACCGAAAACGAAGAAGACGCAAGTTAAACGGTAGAGGCTTCAGTCAAATTGTCGCTTTTCAGATCGTATTTATGCGAGACGGAAAAAAATGCGAGAATTCTCGCGAGAAATCTCGCGCGAGACAAGACTCTGTCTCGTCTCGCGTCTCGTCCCGCAAAATATTTTCTTTCTCGTCTCGCGTCTCGTCTCGCAAAAAAATGCCTGTCTCGTCTCGCGAGACAATGCGAGAACGCGAGACAATGCGAGAATTCTCGCGTCTCGCGTTCATCCCTAATAGGAAGTAATGCTTTAATTAATTAAAGGGTTCTCTCATTAATATTAGACAAGTTTGAGGAATTAGAAAAAAAAATCTTTCTATCATGAAAAGATCATTAAAAGTAAATCCACATAACTGTATCATTAATACTGAATGAGTTATATTCAAAATTAATATGGAAAAAATTGAAAATTACACATTATGAATGTAAACCAACTATCAAATGAAAATGGTAGTTTTTTCACTTATCGAAAAAAAAAAAAGAACTGAATAATAATGGCCACTCGCGGCCTGCGGGCCACGCAGTGAGTACCACTGCTTTATATGAGCTTTGTAATTATACTTTATTTAGATTCACATGATAAAAATGTTGAACACATTAAGATATTTTTTGATTTAAACAATTTCCATCGTCAGTTTGTTTAAAATCCATAATTTCAAAGTTAAAATATTCTTTCACATGATATGGAAAGTTGCAGGTCAGCTTTTATCGCCGTCATTATAATTCAGATGATGTTAAAGATGTGGATTTCCAGGTTTTTAAATTATCTTTCTAAATCAAGAATAACAGCTTTCTAACGAACTAAATTTGTTTAAAGGAACAGTATTAAAATTAAAGGGAGAACTAATTTATTAACGTGATATTAATCGATACGAATTTCTAACATTTGTTATTTCATTCGCTATTTCATTCTGCATCATCCATCAATAAAGATGTAATATATCCAAATCTTTGAAATGACCAATAATTAGAATAAAAACTAATATTAATGTAAAATAAAACTCCTCCACATAGCTGAAAGCAGAAGCTTTTTATTTCTTTGTTAATTATGGTATGGGACACACAATCATTATTATTATTTAATTTTCCAGGTGACACGATCAGCTGATTATGACGAAACTGGTCGTTGGGACGTAGAAGTCAAAGATACAGAAAGCGGAGAAATTAGCCATGAGACCTATGATGGCGTGATGGTATGCACGGGGCATATCAACCGTCCAAAATGGGCGTCATATCCCGGAATGGACAAATTTACAGGAAAAGTCATCCATACCCACAGCTTGAAAGAAGTAAATGATTTTAAAGGTAAAAAGGTCGTCGTGGTAGGCATTGGATGTTCAGGACTTGATGCAGCAGTTGAAATAAGCAATGTAGCATCTCAGGTAATTTGGCAGTTTTGCAGAACTGCGCTTTATTCAACTGCGCTTTTCATAATCTAGTAAACCTCGATGCGATGTACATCACATATTTAATATCACTATCATTTGTTTTCAGTTTCTTAAACTTAATGCGTTTAAAGTCAAGTATTTAAACTTTT
The DNA here is from genome assembly GCA_038373885.1 of Cheiracanthium punctorium. Lineage (NCBI taxonomy): Eukaryota > Metazoa > Arthropoda > Arachnida > Araneae > Cheiracanthiidae > Cheiracanthium > Cheiracanthium punctorium. Next base: position 111,222 of record JAWZYV010013516.1, read on the forward strand.
ATTTTTTGTTAACATTTTTCCTTACTTCGGCTTTCAAAATTTGTGTTTCGCTTTCCCCCGCAAGCCGCAGCCTTTATTGATTATTTATTTTAGTCTCGGCTGCGCTTCCCAGCCTAAAAATAGATTCCCTTATGTCAATTTGTAACTTGTAACGTGTTTCTCATCCCCCACTGTTGGCTGTTATATTGGCATATTTTATTCCGATTATTTTTTATGTACTGCTCCGGCTTTCAAAATTACCTAATCGCTGCTTGGTTACTTTAATTTCTTTGGTCTAAAACTGTTTGGGGTTGGTTATCTCGGCCCAGTGTACGTGATCGCCAATGTCAGTCTTGTTGTGGTATCTAAATTTTCTCACTCACTCTACCGCTTTTCGATTGTAAAGTAAAACGTAATATTTTTATTACGCTGGGCCACCACCATACTCCGGAATGTTTAAGTGTTTTTTTTAAAACTACCCAGCAAACACACACCTGCTGGCGCAGTGCCTTTCCGCCTTTACGTCCAGCACTGGCCCGGCACTGCAAAAAGTAACTGAATCGTACCAAAAGTGGTCGCCCGAGAAGTACCTTGCCAGAAGCCTGGGAAGGCAACGGCACTCTGCTGACATACTGCATGTGCCGGCCGTTACTCACAATAAAGGCACTGGCCCATGGAGTTTATAATACCCAAAATGAAACGGCCGGGTGCCGGCTATTATTAAAAATAAAGGCACTGGCCTAGTGACTACAATATAATGGCACGGTACCGGATTAGTGCCTATTTACAGTAACGCTGCTATAATTAAAATATGAGCCAGTGGCGGATCCGGGGTAGGGGGGCTTATTCATCAACCCATTTAAAAAAAAAAAAGACATTGCTTAAGGGTAACATTTTAAGATAAAAAACTACATACATAAAAGATAAAAAACAACAAAAAAGTTTATCGTTTGCAAATTATGCTCGCCCAAAATTAGTGAATTGTGTGCAGTTTTCAAAAACTGCAATTTTCTTGCGAATTTTCAGTTGCAAAAGATACTTTTTTATGAGAGAGGCGGTAACACATTTCAAAAACTACATAAAATCATTTGTAAACAGTTTAATTGCATTATCTCATAATTAGAGACATTTTATAAATGAGTTATAATACTTTACGGTTGATATATGTATGTATATATAATATATATATATATATATATATATGTATATATTAGTCAAAATCATATAGGATATAATAAATAAAGTTGCACTACATATATATATATGGTTACACATAACTTTAGAGTAACATTTTGCTTTATTGTACATTTTGTTTTGATCAAATGATTTTTTTGATGTTAGCTATTCTGAAAACAAATTTCTATATACCTGTTGTACCTACATGACTCAAATTTTTTGAAGGAAAATACTTTTATACACTATAATATGCAATGAGATTTTGTATATTAAAAACAGTGTAAGTAAAAATTTACCTGTTATTTTCTAATTAATCCAGGGCATTATCCTGTTAAATCCAAGGCATGCAAATGTATACTAACAAGAACCTCACCGTTGACATAGTGTTATTAAAGTAACTGTTCCTAACTATGAGATCTTGTTAGTCTGGAACAGTTTAAAAATACCAATTAAACACTTTGGAAAGCTGTAAATCGATGAAACAAATAAAAACTTCAGATCCGAAAAAAGAGCACTTTACAATTCAAGAAATGGCATTCGAGAGTGGTTGCCATTTCCGTTGGAATGTAAGTCGCCAATTTTCAAAACATGACTGAAGCAGTAAATAGCTTGGCGACAGACCCCCCACCACACCACTAATATTAACTCCGCGTTTCACAAACATTTTCTGCCAAATAAAAAGATAACAGTTCGATTTTTTCTGCCTTCATTGGAGATCGTTTAGGATTCCTCGGCAGAGAGAGAGACGGCTTATGAGGCCCCGTAAGGGAAATCGAAACATAGAATAAAGAAAATATAATTCCTAAATGAACCCCATTGCGTTTCTATTTTTGACTATTACATGAAAATACTGGCTTAATTTCTAACAAAATAACTACAGGAGCTTAACGTAGAAAAAAGTCTCCAAATATGTTTTTCAGGAAAAGTTTAGCAGAATTGTAAAACATTAATATGAATTATAAAAATTTTAAGAATAAAATTCATAATTCTGTACATAGTGGGGGTTTCACTGTCGCTGTAGTAAACATTTTTATAGCATACTGAACTCGTTTGTATTATTAGGTCGTAACGAAAGTTTCCCGCCACCGCAGATATGATCTCAGCAAACAGTTCGCGATGGCCTGTTTCCTCATATTTTGTCAAACGATTTTTGGCATTTGAAAGTTATGTTTTTTGTTCTCGCGCCCCCATGTTTCTGGGCCGAAGGCTTTGAAAAACTACCAAAACGTTGGCAGAAAATCATAAATGTGGGTGGTGATTACTATCCGCATTAACTTTATGTTGGCGGAAAACTTTCGTTACAACCTGATATTTTAGTTTTTAGTAATAAAATATTTGATGGCACAATATGAACTTCTCCCCTTACACCCCTCCCTCAAAAAAAAAAAAAAGAAAAAAAAATCTTAGCAGTGACCCTTGCCTTTGGGTGCCCGGAACTTATATCCCCTAACACTTCTACACAGTATGAATGTGAAACAATATTATTTAATTAAAATAACGAAATTTTATGCCAACACTACGAAATATATACAGGCCCATTACTGCCAAATAGTGCTGGTCCGGTACATTGTAAGCAGTACCACGCCGTTAACTTTTCTGTGCATGTCATAGACACACGGCAGTTCGCCGTTACCAGTTTTTACTGGCGAATATGCACTTTTCAGACACTGGCACTCCAGTGACTTCCAGACGATGCCAATCTACCATGCTCCCGGTAGACGGCACTTTGCCAGCACGACGGGTACCCGGCCGGCATTTGGGGGGTTGTAGTGTGTTTGCTGGGTATTTCTTCAGTAAGTAAAGTTTTAAAGCATCGGGTGTTTATCTCATTTTATATATAGCAAAGTGTTCTGAATCGGAGTTTTTGCGATTAGAACGCTAATTCGATTTGCGAATTTAAAATAGTTATAGAATTCATTATACTCGATATCGCAAAATATTTGATAACTCAAAAAATGAATGGTTTCCTCCACTATTACATCATCGAATAAATAATCTACTTTTTCCGTACAAAACCTAATAATTTTTAGTTTTCCCCCCACAGAGTTTAAAGTACGTTTAAGATTGAACAACTCCGTAAAAAGGTGAAAGGGTTGTGATTGAACAATTCTGAAAAAAGGTGAAGGGGTATCAAAATAAAACCTGATTTCTTCAGGGGATTCATTTCTTGTTTCCACATTTTTTAATCAAGTATTTAAACGCTGCATTTTAAATTAAATTTAAATTAAAACACATAAATGGTTACTCAACTTTTCTTTAATAACGATCGTACATGTCTAATATCCTTTGCCAGATTTCAGGTGAATTGAGAGATTTCACAGAATATAAATTCAGTTATAAGACCACTTCCTGAAATGCACCCGAGTAACATTTTAAGGGGTTCGAGCTGTTAGAAAAAGGCATTGTATTCATAATTTTATTTTTCGAAATAAAAATACCTCCTGTCTTAAAACCATTTATTCACTGTTTTTGCTATTTACGTGAAGCTAGAAATAGTGAAATTTCGCTTAATTATTATTTTTTTGCCTAGTAATTTTCATACATGTATACTAAGGGTGTTTCAAACGGCTCAATCTGTGGTGCACTTTTTAAGTTTTAACTTAGTCCTATTTCCAATTCGAAAATTGTTTCTAGTAAAGTACAATTACATATAATGGAGCAAGTTTTGCCGTACATTTAAAATAATAGAAAAAATAATTTTTTAGGACGACCCTGTATACAAAAAGTGTAATGAAAAGAAAATGAATTTCGAACTTTGAAAAGTCATTGACAAAAGATTTAATACTTTAAACGTAATATTTAATGAGAAATTGAAAATTAAAAATTCAACTTTTTGGCAATTTACTGATGTTTTAGTGCTTAAAAATTCAATTTAAAATCAAAATGCATTTGTGCTGAAATTGAATACTAATTTTTCAATTTCAGTACAGTTCAGTTTTCAATTTTTGTTTTATTTTTTTTCCACTTATTTATTAAATTTCTGTCATCCCATCCCATAATCAAACGTATCTTTTAAAATTGTGCGAACAGAATAATGAATCTTTTTTTAATGAAATGCAACAAGACGCTATTCAGATAGTTATACTGGCTTTATTTTAATCTCAGACAGGCATTGCTAGTAAAACTTACCTGAACACTAACTTTTTTATCTGTGAAACTGTGAAAAACTGAAACGAAACATTTAAGTCCAACTGCGTAAATATTTATAAAAACCAAGCGTGCAAAATTAATCATGAAATTATATTAGCAACTGATCTTCGCTGATTTTTTGTACAATCTTGAATCGCAAAAATATTTCTTTTGTTTTTTATTTTATATATATTTTCGCAATTTAAGAATTTCCCTTCGCCAATAAAGATATTTTCCGTAAACTTTAAATAAACAAACTAAAAAAGTCAAATAGCTCAGTGAATATTAACCAATCGACCAACCGAAAGTGAATATTAACCATTTAAAGCAACCGACATTCGAAGCAGCCCAATACCTACTCAAGCTTTGACGTCAACACTAGGCCAACGAAAATGACGTCATCAGAGTTTTATTTTCACAAAGTAAAATCGATTAAAATTTCTGGTGAATGTTACAAATATTAGAAAATTAAAATACATTTCTCATAACAAAATTATTCATTATGATCTATTTCCTTTTCCCATTATCTAATTAGTCCTGCTTAAGTACTGCCATTTGTCGTAAAATTACATTTTTATCTCAAATTATTAAAATATTGTTATTCATGAGTAAATTCAACTGAAAATTTTAATAGTTTTATTTTGTTAAAATAAAATATTTAAATGTAGCCTAATGATGACGTTAAAGCTTGGTGACGCAGGAGTTGTTAGGCTTTCTTTATGTAGGAGGTGTTGAGAAGCCGTTAGAATTTAGGCAAATTACATCCGATTTAATTCACCATTTTCCGAATTTTTTATTAACTACATCAACACAAAACTTTCTAAAAAATATAATTATTCTTATTTAATGAAAACATTACTTCGCAATAGAAATAGCACTTTACTTTCTTATGATCTGAAACATATGTTTGATGTAGTGTTGCAAGTAAAATATGATGCCTGGATACTTCTGTCTTTAATTTTATATTTTTTCATGTTTCAAAAAGTCATGTGACAGAACAAATTTTTGTTTTTATTTGAATTCATACGATTAAAAGTTAACAGAAAATAAATGTTGACACATTATAATCAATATTATTGAAAATATCGATTATTATATTTAAAAATAAGGCTCATAATATTTTATGTTATATTTTGATATTTCCCGTAATGTTAAATTCTGCTTTTTAATTGAATTTTTAAATGCTAAAATCGATCGAGTGAGTATAAAAAAAAGGCTTTGTTTTGGAAATTTGAGTGTTAGTTAAATACGAATAATAATATGTTAATTTAGTATGAATATATAGATGGCCTTCTAAAAGTACAAAAGAGTATGTAGAAAAATTGAAAACATTAAAAAATAAACACATGCCAAAATTTCATTTAAACAATTTTTATTCATACGTTGGTGTTTAAATCTCATATGCTTATCTCACACGCTTTACTCAATTGGTACTTTGATACAAAATTGTTACACTGTCAACTCTTTTGGCTCCAGTGAAAGAAATATTGTTATTTAAAGATGAAAAAAACTGAATTTATTAGTCAAGAGATTAACTTCAGCTTTAGGTTTCGGAAAGTTACTGAAGAGGTAAGAAAGTAGCTCTGAAGTAGATGAATATAATAATTTACGATCTCTTTCACATGTTTTTGCAAAATCTTCATTCTCGATGCTCTCTGAATCAACACTTCTTGGTGTCTGTACTACAAGTAATTTAGAAGAATGGAGAAATAAGAGTCATTGAGATAAAAAATAGCTTAAAAAGTTCATGTTTATTTCTTGCTGAAATGTATGAAAAAGTGTATAGAAAGAAGTTTGAATAAAGGGCTGCAGCGATTTTGTTACATAGTTTTAAACTTTCTCACGAATTGAAACAGCAAATCGCAATTGAGGGTACAGTTCTTTTTAGCAGAAATAATTGGTTCTTGCATAGAATACGTGGAGAAAAGTAATTACGTTTTAGAAAAATAAATTCAATTACAACTGCGACATAAGAGTGGGTTTACTTTAGTTCGAACTATATAGTTTCTTGAGAATAAACCCGAATGTATCCATTCAGGTCACATTCGCAAAATAACTCTCATTGTTTATGTAGTTCGGAAAATTAATTATCTTTTCAGTATTTCTAAGGTGATTGTTGTTTGGTGCACCATTTTCGTCATTATATTTTTGCGGGATTTCCTGTCGCATAGGTGTATCCATAGACTTAAGAAGTTTGGGTAGGATTTCCGATTCACCCCGTATAACAAAACAGGCAGTGGTATTTATACAGCTACCTGGCATCGCTTGATAAATTGATATACTTTACACGACACGCACGCGTGCACATCGGAATGTATGAAGAACTAACTTTCAGAAGTTTTGAACTTAAAAAAATTACATTATAATAATTCTAAAATTGGTTTAATTTTTCTTTTAGGTTTATTTAAGTACAAGAACAGGTGCTTGGATAATGCCTAGAGTTGGATTGTATGGATTACCTTTTGACTATTTCATGTTTCGGAGGTTCGCAATCTACTTATTCGATATTTTTGGGTACAAGTATCTAAGCTCCTACACCGAAAAGAATTTCCTTAACAAAAGATTTAATCACAAGTTATATAATATAAATCCACAACATCCTTTTCTGAGTAAAGATCCTGTAATAAATGACGTCCTACCTGCTAGGATGATTACTGGTGCAATTCTCGCTAAAAAAGACATACGGTTCTTTACTGAAAAGGGTGTAATATTTGAACATGAAGCAGAAGAAACTGAAGCTGATGTTGTGGTAATGGCCACAGGCTATACATGGAAATTTCCTTTTTTGGAAGAAGACACTGTGAAATTTGAAGATGGAAGAATCAACTTATATAAATGCATGTATCCGCCTCATCTTAAACACCCGAGTTTGGTTATCATAGGCTTCATTTTACCCTTTGGTCCCGGATTCCCGCTAGGAGAGATGCAATGCAGATGGGCAGCTCAAGTTTTCAACGGGAAATGCTTGCCTCCTGGTGAAGTGCAAATGATGGAAGACATTAAGAAACGCCACGAAGAAAACTTGAAACGTTATGCACCATCTGAAAAAATGACCATTCGAGTAGATTACGTCCAGTACCAAGATGAAATTGCGTCGATGTTTGGTGCAAAGCCGAGTATATGGAAATTGCTTTTCACTGATCCAGTTTTATTTAAGGCTCTTGTGTTTGGACCATCCTTACCTTATCAATATAGACTAGAAGGCCCTCATAAATGGGAAGGTGCTAGGGAAGCCATTCTGACAGCACGTGAAAGGGTGAGATTCCCCTTTGGCAGTTCTACACTTTACTTTAAAGCCAAAAACACGAGTTACATTTCAGAAAGCGAAGTATTACTGAGATACCTTATTGCTTTTTTAGCAATATTATTTTGTTTGCCTGCAAACAATGCATACATGAAGTCATATATTTTTGCTTTAATGTTAACTTTATCAATCATGATCAAGGGGTTTAACAAAAAGTATTTATTTAGCTTACTAATACTTTATGCGTATACTGAGAATCTCCTTTCAGTCTATTTTAGAATACTAACAGTACCAATCATCGTAGCAATTTTCACTTGACTCTGTTCAAAAGTGTTTACAAAAAGTATTCATTCAGTTTATTAATACTTCTGCTTTATGCATATACTAGAAAGATTCTTCCAGTTTATTTTGAATACTATCGGTAGCACTCATCGTGGCACTTGACCATGAATCAATGAAAAATTATGGATTGGAAAAATAAAGACATAGTCACAATGAGATGTAAAAATGTATTTGTGTTAGAAATCGGAGATTTTTACGGCAAGATTTTAATTCGCATAGCCTGCCTTAGATATTCAATTAACAAATACGAAAGTTTGTACACTGCTGGCCACCCAAATTGCAACACCAAGAAAAACAAGAGATATCACAACAAAATTTATTGTGTAGATAACAGGTTGACCAAGTAACAAATGATTAAATTTACAGCATTCTATGAAGCGTGGTTCCTGCCAAAATCAGTACCCAGAGTAGCCGCCGTTGTTGGAGATCACAGCTGCCACACGCCTCGGCATTGATTCAAAGAGACTTTGAATGTGTTCTTGGGGTACAGCAGACCAAGCAGCTTCCACACGTTGCCAAAGTTGATCTGGTGTGACAGCTGGGGATGAACTCTGGGTCAGTCGTTGAGCAACCATGGACCACATGTTTTCTATCGGCGAAAGATCCGGAGAGCGCGCCGGCCAGGGAAGCAATTCAATCTGGTGATTGACGAAGAACCCTTGGACAATGCGTGCCACGTGTGGCCGTGCATTATCCTGCTGAAATATGGCTGTTGGCAAGCCCTGAAGGTAAGAAAGGACAACTGGCTCCAACACCTCGGAGATGTAGCGCTGGCTGGTTAAAGTACCGGCAATGCGTACTAGAGGAGTGCGAGAGAGATATCCGATACCGCCCCATACCATAATACCCGGTGCAGGACCAGTGTGACGGTGCATAATGCAGCTGTTCAGCATCCTCTCTCTACGGTGTCTCCAGACTCGAATCCGACCGTCGTGGTGTTGCATACAGAAGCGTGACTCGTCAGTAAAGAGAATTTCATTCCATTCTGTCGTCCACATCCTTATTTCATCGCACCATTGGCGGCGGAGACGTCTGTGGTTCCGCGTCAGAGGTAGACAAAGCAACGGACGTCTTGCGGACAGACCATTCTGCTGTAAACGACGTCGAATGGTACGCGCAGACACTGGATGATGCGTTACAGACTGAATCTGCTGTGATATGGTTCGTGATGTGACTGAGCGGTCCGTCACTGCCATGCGTACAATCTGCCTGTCATCACGTGACGTGGTGCACTTGTATTTAAAATATTACGGGTCGTATATTTTCATTTGATACTAGTCGTTAAATATCCTTTGTAATTTCAAATTATACTACATAAAATTTCTTCAGTGGTATTATTTTACTGTCATATTTATTTAAACGGTTTACCATTTTAAGAAAGCTATTTCGCCTTTTTTGTTAATGATAGAAACATATCCGAAATATATACAAACAAAAAAAAAAACAACTTTAATACATTTACATCACGTGCGTATATAAGGGGGGTGGGGTTTGGATAACCCTATTATTCTACACTAATAGGACGCTAATTTTGGACTCATATCTAATTTTTTGTATTCGTGCCTCAAAATAGAATACCATTAAAATATTTTTAAATTTCATACACATTTTGAAAAAAATTACATTAATTAAAAAAAAGTACATTAATTTTGTAACTCTATAATTTAATGAGTAATAAAGAAAATTAAAAATATTAAGAGAATAAACATTTGTAATGTAATCGAAATATTTTACAAAATATTCATAGTAAAATTCATTGTAAGAATAGACCACCGCATACCTCGACACCCCCCCATAGCTGATCCCCTTCCTTGTGAAAGCTATAGCTACGCCCGTGATTAACACCACCCATTATAACATAATAGTAATGAAAGTCAAATGTTAAAAGTAGAGATGGGGAAAGAATGAACATCCTGTTCTTTTGAACCTGTTCTCAAGAAAGAACGGGAACACCCTGTTCAGTGATCACGGCAAAAATATGTTCTCAGTTCATTAAGGTCCGACACTTCAAAATTTTATGGCAGGCAAGATCGTTGTAAAAATAAATTTTGGAAAAGGCCTTAAAGGTGAAATTTCTCATTAAAAGGCGTGATTAATATTTTTTTGCTAAGAAAAATTTAAATTCTGGGGGATCAGACCCCTTCCCCCCTCTCCTGTTCACACCTTGGCTACGTATCTGATGGTGGGGACAGAAGTTCACAATTTTAGCTTTATCAAATTCTAAGTAATTGCAGAATCTTAGCTATTTTGAGAAATAATGATAACGATGATGATTATCTGGGGGGGGGATAGAACTTTTAGCCCAACCTACCATAATTTTAGAGTGGACCCGGGCTAAGAATAAGAAACTTTCTTATATGTTCAATACGAAATGCACTCACAGGAAAACAATGCGTCAGTTTTTATTATTCCAGCCAAACTACTCAATTTCAATCAAAGTAAAAAATTTAATAATAAAGAAAATGATAGTTTGAAACAAACAAATCGAAAAAAAAATATTTTATCAACGTTAAATTATAATAAAAGCAATAAAATAAGTCCATATAAAACGCGCCTTCGCTTTCATCCATCGCCTACTGGCTGAAAAAGAGCCTGTTCCGAGCGGCCCTCTCCTATTGGCTGAAAAAGAACCAGTTCTTTGATCACGGCTGGAGATCAGTGAGCTGGAACACCTAGTTCAGCGTTCTTTCGCGGAACGGAGAGCTAGGTGTTTTTTCGAGGAACGGAGAGAGCTGGTGTTCTTTTCGGAAAGGAGTAAACGAAGTGTTCTTTGGTGAACGGGGTGAAAGGTGTTCTTTTTGATCTGTTCTTTTGCTTTAATTCCGTTCTGAGCTGAATACAGGGTCTAAGTTGTAGACTTGGAGTCAGAAGTAAGGCCGTACTTAGAAATGGGGGGGGGTCCTATGTGTTTGGACGTCTCTCCCTCGACGTTATTACATTATATGTATATGGTGTATTTATACAGGGACGTAGACAGAATTTTTTTTGGGGGGGGTGGGGGTGGGGATGGTGAGGGGTATGAATTGCAGTGATGTATAAATGAAAAAAAATGTTTTCGCAATAGTTAAAAAAAATTAAAAATCTTGCTACATAAGTTGAAAATTGGGTGTGGGGAATATATCCTGAAATTTTTGTCTGGGTATGGCCCAGGTCTGAAGCCATTTAAGCTGGATTTTTGGAGCCATGTAATTTTATATGCCAAAGTCGTATTCATTTTCTTAAATCGGAGTCGGAGCAATATACATATTTATGCAAGCGTATTATTTTTCATCTGAGCCTGATACTTACAGCTTTTTAAACGGAATGTCTTTAATTTTTAAGCTGGAGTATGTACTTTTAAAGCTGAAACTGTACATTTTTTTTCTTTTATAAGCTCTAAGAGGGTATCGACTATTTTGTGGGCTCCCCCATTGGAAAGGGGAAGGTCCACGACGTATATTTTTAACCTGATGGCAACACAAGGATTTTTTTATTTTATTTTTTAACTTGAGATGGACTTATTTAATATTTTGAATTAGAGCTAAAAATGTTTGTCGTTGGTACCAAAGCCATATCTTTTAAGCTGGAGCCGGATACATATATTTTTATTTGTAGTTGTACCCAAAGAAGGATTTTTTTTAAAAACCCGAGCCAGATCCATAACCTCTTGGAGCTAGACCTGGAACAATATATATTTTTTAAGAGGCGGAGCGAACGGTGAAAAAGGCTGAACTTTTCACCAAACGACTTCATCATTATTATTTTGTTCACAACATTTTAAATTGGGGGGGGCAGATTTCCTGATTCACCACCTTGGGTACGTATGAGTGCTTAGATAGGGGACAAGGGGTCAGGGCCGTATCCAGAAAAAATTTTATCCAGACAAAAATTTCGGAGGGGGACCAAACGAAAGAAAAAGGCTGAATTTTTCACAAAGATTTCAACTTTATTATTTTGTTAACAAAATTTTAAATTTCGGGGGAAGGGGGGACCAGACCCCCTAGGTACGGCCTTGAAGGGGGTGCTCTCTCTCCAGCTTTCGTTATAGTGAACACGAATATAGTATTTTGAGTTTTTATCATTATTATTTTTGTATTAAAATGTTTGAAAGTCCGAAAAAAACTTCTACAACCCCCCCCCCTCCCATTCCTCCAAGAGTTACGACTATTGGGTCAAAGCGTGCGTTACTTAGGTGCATTGTGATAATGTGGATATTATGTGCTCGAGGTAACGTACTTCCCGACGACCCCCTGGCACATTATCCAGAGTCAAAGTCTTGCGTTACTTTCGCTTTATCATGAAATTTATGGTGTGGACTGGGAATAAGGCTAGGAAAATTGGGGGTGGAGGATTTCATCGCAGATTTCAGCTTCAGCGGTTGCTCCTCTTGTGCGTCGGCTCTTTTACTGCAGTAGTGCTGAAGAAGAAAAACCTAAAACAAAAGGGTATGCAGTCCCGTGGCATATTGTATCAGACCGTTCAAGGATTAGTTGAAACAGATCATTCCTTTGCGCTGTTACTGGTACCCAGACAGCACATAAGCTTAAATCAAGCTTGACATTTCCTTGAATTTGACGTATTAATGCAAGCTTGACAGTTCAACTCATTTTAAGCTGGCAGCAAGCTTGCAGGAGTCAAGTTGAATTGTCAAGCTTAAATACAGCTTGATTTAAGCTTGACAAGTGATACTAGCTTGATTTTAGCTTTCAAAGTGCGCAGTGATGGCGCCATCTGTGAAAGAGAATGGACATTAATTGTCTAGCGTCCTCAAATTGGCTGAAAGTTCGTAAAAGATGTGTTTTATTTTATTACCAGTGCCATATTACCGGCAGGGCAAACGGGGCAACTGCCCAAGGCCTACAGATTTTAGGGACCAAAAATCTTACATCTTACACTTTTGTAGTTTTAAAATAAAATTACAAAGGATAAAAAAAATTCAGAAGTTAAATATTTTTTTAATTATAAAGTATGAACAATGAAAATAATTCAAATTTACATTTGTATAAATTAATTTAAACTTATTTTTAATTCTTCGAAATGCTGTATATCGATATAGCATACCAATATGTAGGAAAATAACTAACCACATTTGTAAAAAGAATTTTTAGCGTTAAAAAATAGCAAAATTTTTCAATTATTTGTTATTTTAAGAAATATTACAAAAATGACTAAAGTGTTTGTATTCCATACATGTTAGCAACTGTGATATAGCATTTCGAAGTAACGTTTAACTATCTGTTTCTTTGATTTCAGATTACTTAACACAAAATTTGTGTTAAGTAAGTAAACCCATTCTATATTTTCAAATATGGAAATTCTTCAAAATAAAATACAATTATACTATGAAATTGATTTCAAAATCAGTCGTTTGTCTCGATTTTGGCCAGCAGTATTGCTCATGAGTGTTGCGAAAGTTTTAAAACGTATGCTGCTCTTAAGTTTATATCATGTTTTTTTTCCTATTAGTAGAGTCTCTAAATCACACATAACATTATTTTAATTTTGATGCATCCGATGGAAAAAAAAACAAAAAACAAATAACATATCGCCCACTTATCAATCTGGCCAGAAAACGGCTTGATAATTCACTTCAAACTTTAGTCATAACTGCCCGAAGCTTGGTAGCTGAATGGATAACGCGCCCGGCTACGAACCGAAAGGTCCCGCGTTCTATTCCAGAGACAGACACTTGATGGAAACAGATTAAATTAAATTGAAATTTCAGCGTAGAGGGGGAAATGCGTGGCAAAGTAAAATATGTTGGGCGAGTTCGCTGACCGGCGCCCCGTGTATTTAGGAATTTTTTTTTTAGGAAAATTTTTAAGCTTGAAATTAAGCTTGCTATGTCAAGCTTGATTCAAGCTTGAAATGTCAAGCTTAATGCAAGCTGGGCAAGTGTAAACTAGAACACTTGATTCAAGCTTGCATTAAGATTACACGCTTGAAATTTTCAAGCTTAATTCAAGCTTATTGACTTGATAAATCAAGCTTGCTGCAAGTTTGATGCAAGTTTGCTGTGCTGTCTGGGTACAACTCTTAGCTATGCTTATGTTTGGATAGTTTTTCCTCATGGATAGTGTGGTGGAGTGAAAAGAGCAGTAAAATATAATTTTGATACTGTTTCCATAAAAATACCACACAAGTGGACAATAAATTACAAGAGGCGCCAGGCAATGGACAGTCTAGACACTATAGCACAATGAACTGTGAACGTTAAAATATTTATGGCCGAAAATGATATGCAAATTTGGCGGGGTATATTACCGCGATGTCCCACCTACATGTCCGGGATTCGACGAGGGGATGCATTAATTCCCCGATGCGAACAAATCAGAAACTCCAGCCAATGATGTAAGAGGAAAAAAAAAGAAACAGCCCCGTGGGAAAAAAAAAGAAGACAGGACGAGCGTGCTTCAGAAGAAAGAGTTTGGAGAAGGTGTGTGATAAGAGAGGACGAAAGGGCTTAAAATCAGTGTGTGCTTCGAATCAGTGTGATGAAGTTGTGTTAAAAAAAAAGGAATCGGTGTTGCTTGGTGATGACTTAAGAGAAAGAAAGCGGTCCCAATAGTGCACGCGTCGATCGTGCCCTGCGTAAAGATGGCTACCTCATCATAATGGTGAATATCCAAACTATTTATTTCCTAATGGTGTTTCAAACCTTTTGTGGATACCCCTTATCCTCCAAAACCACATCTCGCCAGACACTTTATGATTTTAAAATTATTTCAATATCGTCTTTTAATTAATATTGTTGGAATGTCCCAATAGTGCACGCGTCGATCGTGCCCTGCGTAAAGATGGCTACCTCATCATAATGGTGAATATCCAAACTATTTATTTCCTAATGGTGTTTCAAACCTTTTGTGGATACCCCTTATCCTCCAAAACCACATCTCCCCAGACACTTTATGATTTTAAAATCATTTCAATATCGTCTTTTAATTAATATTGTTGGAATGACTAAGAATAAATGGAATTTATTTGCAGTTCATATAGTCTTTAGTTTTTTTAGTGTTTAGGCGTATGTCAATCATTTTCCTTTTTCAGCGTAATCCTAGGAGTACTTGCCAGGAAGGTTATGCGCGGCACAGTCCCACCGTACGATCATCTTTGGCCTTAGTTTTCATCAAATTTTAATCATAACAAAATTAAATCCACCACAGATAGAAAAAAAATGTGTGTGCGTGTAATCTTTACGCACGATTGAAGTAAAACTTCTCTGACGTTTACGACACATATCACCACTGAAATGATTAAACTTAAAATAAATATCATATTACAATTTAATTATATTTATTATTCATGTACTTTACAAAAATTATATAAATAATATATTCATATTATTCATTGGAAATAGGTACTTGAACGTCACTTGAATTTTATATGTATGAAATTATAGGTTTGTGGTAACTATAATGTGAAACATAAATTTTACTCTCTAAATTTGCTAATTTTCTTGAAAATGCAGAAATCTATCGTTGTACCGAAACGTGTTGTTGATTGAAGTCGAGAAGTATTCATAGTTAGATCCAATTCTCCTTTTAAAAAATCAACTAACGGCTGAGATTCTTGAGAGCGAAAATTAACATTAAACTCTCCGGTAAGAATCATTGGTAATTCATGATAATTACTTAGAATCCAGGAGGTGCCCATTTTGTAGTATTATTCTTTAACTGTTTTCTTATACCATTGTTCCGTCTGGAGGTTGCGAATGAGTGGGGGGAATGTCCATAGTCTAGTATTATACTTTAACTGTGTTCTTTAACTGATGTTTTCCTCTGTTTGTTGGGTTCGAATGCAGGTAGTGCAAATTTTTTTTGTGTTTTTCTATCACAGTGTTCTTAAGAGTTGATTTCGTCTGCTGGTAGGTTTCGAATTATTATTCTGTATCCATGTTTTTAAACTGCAGGTTCTGTCTATTGTTTGGGATTGATTGTAGCCAGGGTCCGTTTCTTTGTACTTTTCCAAAACATTTTATTATTATTCATCTAAAAATAAGGATTATCGAGAACCTCCTGTGAGGTTGGGATTACATGTGTTGGATGTACCTTCGCAACCCTTATTGATATATAAAATAAAGATTGATGTCTGAAAGATACGGCACTTGACTGTTTTTATCGCAGTTTCTTTCCCTAACAGGTTCCGCGTACTTTTACAGGATGAAGTCGTCGAAAGCAGCAGAGTGGTCGAAAAGGTAGGTTTTACTGTGGTTCTTCTTTTTCAGGGTCAGCGTGGAGTATATGGCATACTAGCTGCGTACCCGTTCTCCGCACGTTAGGGAACAAAACTTTTTCTTACATGTATAATTCGAATTGATTCCAGTAATGTGGAATCTAAAAATAAACAAAATGATTTGACTCTTGGCGTAAAGTTACTCATTAGTTATTCGTAAAGTTAGTATAAATACTGATCTGAGAACATTGTTAATATCATGAAACAAAAAACCATGTCGGTGTCATTGGCGATCAGAAAAAGAAAAGCGTGACGGTTCTTAAAAATTTCTAACTTTCAAAATGTCTCATTTCCACATCATACTCTTTTTTAGATTTAAGTTATACCATTAATACCTTAGATACTACATGATGTGAAGAACCGTTTTATTTTATAATTAAATAGTTGTGTGTACCCGCTCTTCGCAAGGCAAGAAAAGAACATTTTCCTAAAATGTGATCATAACTACTTGTGACAAAACAGAATCTCCAAGAAAAAAAAAGTTCAGGTACAGAATTTTCTGTTGAAATTACCGCGGGATATATTAACGCGACGTAGAATTATTTAATGTTTAGTTAGCTGTGATGTAAGATGGCTGTTGAAAAACGAAAAGAAACGAATAGTTTCACGAAATATTTATTAACGCGGTATATTGTTCTTTGATCAATATTGCCCTAGCATATCTAATAACTATTACTTATAGTATCCTTTACTGATACCAATATATTTTCGTTTTTCCATCTTTAATGTTTAATTTAAAGAAACGGTTTAGATATTTGCCACTAATGTAGTTTTTTATTCTTTGGTGATTCTTTGCAATTTACGCATTAGTATAAACGATAATCATTTCACTTTCTGGCTGCCATTAAAACAGCTCTCCATACATTTTTATGCATAATTCTTGTCAGATTGGCGTATTTAGCACGTAAATATTTCCTGCGATTCGAAAACGTGTCCCGTTTAAAAATTATATCGAAAATAATGCTGGATAATTCATCTTTGAAAAAACAGCATTCAATTCTTTTTCTGGCAACGTAATATAAAATAGGGAATAATTTCGTGCGTGGCGTATGTTTTGTTTGTGAGGCCGTTATTTTGATTGAGTTTCGAAAGGGGTTTTAATCTCGTTAGATCAAAATGACGTAGATTTCACATGTGGAAACTCAGTTATTTTAAAGTCATTTTATTTATGTTTTTCAAATGGCAATTTTATTCATTGTTACTGTTTCCCAGACAACCATAGCGGAAGATATCATACCGAAATCTTGAAACAGCTTTTATTGAATTCAAAATCCTTCTTTACATAAAAATTCGTAAAAAAATCTCCTAATTTATATTTTTCCTCCGTTCTTCTTTTAAAAGTGGGCGAAATATATGCTCCGTCTTTTGCCGAAATATAAAAAAGTTATGACAGATAGAATGAAAGATGCAACAGTTTTAAAATTATTTTTACGCAAACGTCGTCAAAAGAGAAATTCTTTTTAAAAATTCCCAAAAATCGGCAAAATATGTTACATAGTCAAAACAAACTGTTTTCGAAAGAAAATTTTCTCCTCTATCCGATGATGCAAATATCGTTTTATTGCGAGTGCAATGACCGGCGTTATTACGTATTATGCAAGAAAAATCGCTAAAAATCGGACAAAACATAAAATAAAACATTTTCTAATTCGAATTTCGGAAAAATCGCTCCGAGGCGTCTTAGGATCTGTCCCAGTGAAGCCGTATGCAAAATTCGGTAGGTCTGCGACCAACCGTCTCGGCGCAATGCGACCGAGAGACGCGCGCAAGAGCATCGGTGATCTCAACACTGTTAGAAAAATAGTTCAACCTTTCACCGAAATTCCGGTGCGAATTTAGCTGCAACCGATATTTTGAAAAATGTGGTGCTAGGATTCACCATTTTAGAGGTGCTTCCTCAAGCACCATTTTGGCGGTGAAACGTTGAACCAGGATCTAGGATTTTTCTCTAATCGACTATATGGTTAAAGCTTGAACCAATATACAGGATTTTTCTCTAGCCAATTATATGGTTGAAGCTTGAACCAATATATAGAATTTTTCTCTAACCTACTATATGGTTAAAGCTTGAACCAAGATTAGGGTTTTATATCTAACCAAATGTACGGTAAGTGATTGAACAACATCGAGGTTTTTTCTCTAACCAAATGTATGGTATAAGATTAAACCAAGATAAGAAAACTCTCTTTAGTGTTTTATTTATACACCGAGGGCGGATTAAAGGGGGGCGGAGAGGGCGACCCCCCCCCCGTCGTGAAAAAAGAAATTAATGTAAAAGATCCTATTTTACTTCCGTAAAATGGATATATATGTCAATTTTCTAACTGCCCCCCCCTGACAAACTTTCATTAATCCGACCTTGGGCGGATTAAAGGGGTGGGGGCAGAGGGGGTGACCGCCCCCCCCGAGAAAAAAGAAAATGTAAAAGATCCTATTTTACTTCCATAAAATGGATATATATGTCAATTTCCTAACTGCCCCCCTGACAAACTTGCATTAATCCGCCCAAGGGCGGATTAAAAGGGGGGCAGAGGGGGCGACCGCCCCCCTCCCCGAGAAAAAAGAGATTAATGTAAAAGATCCTATTTTACTTCCATAAAATGGATGTATATGTCAATCTTCTAACTAACAACCCCCCCCCCCCAACAAACTTGCAATAATCCACCACTGTTATACACTGGAAAAGATTTCAGACCCAAATAACGGTACATGTACTGGCAGCTTTGGGATGAGTACATATACCGTAAATTTCACAAATGGCATTAAGTACCATAAAATATTTTACAGTACATATATATATATATATATGCCGTTAAAAAAGTGCATACACCATAAATTTCCTATACGGTATATGTACCGTAAAAAATTACAAAACCTATACATACTATACCATATATGAAATTTACGGTAAAAGCACCATAATTAATTTTTAAAATGGTATGTAAGCTGTAAACGAAATTTATAGTACATATACCGTAAATAATTTTTAATCAGTACATAGGCTGTAAAAATAATTTATGGTATTTGTGCTGTAATTAACTTTTAATCAGTACATATGCTGTAAATGAAATTCATAGTATACATATCGTAAATAACTTAATTAGTATATATGCTGTAAAATGTAAAGAAAATTGTATCATTCATACATATAGCCCTCCCCCCTCCTACATATTGCTACATGCAGTAGCAGATTCAGGAGAGGAGCTAGGGGGGCTCAGCCCCCCAAAAATGAGATTGCTAAAGGGTAACATTCTGCTTCAGTATACACTTTGAATATGTAAAGTGATCTTTTTTAATCACTTAGCCCCCCCCCTGCCCCCCTAAAAAAAGTTTTTAAAGTTGGTTTAGACTACAATTTTGCTTTATTGTACATTTTGTTTGGGTGAAATAAGCTTCTTTCAACATTTAGCCCCTCCCAAAACAGAATTTCTGGATCCGCCACTGGTTACATGGTAGCAAAAAGAAAAATAAATAAATAGCTCTTACATTAAATTCTGCTTACACACACCTAATTTTATGCTGATCTATTCCAAAAAATAAAAAAATTGTATATTATGATTCTGTTTTCTGTATGTAACTTAAGTTAGACAAGGTGGAGTTAGTACCACATGAAAAAAAGATGTGAATAAACAATTATTCTCAAAGTTTCTTTTTCACATACATTAAGCACTATTTCTATACTCTAAACCAAAATAATTGCGTACAGCCTTTCAGGGTAACTTATACAAAATTTGCTAAACACTCCTGCTCAATTTGATATTTTATGCTGAAACTTACAATTTAACCTTGTGAATATATTTTACCTTACCTTTTCATTGTTGTTGAAGGATTGCTTTTAAACTTAGGAAAAATCCATCACCACCATTACCCCCTAGCTCCAAACTTTTCAAACAGGTCATGCCCGCCGACCTAACCGTTCGGAGTTTTCCCGTGGTTTTCTGCGCAGCTTTGTGTAAATAAGGGTTAGGACCCCTTAGAAAGTTCACCACGGAAGGCAATCCCACCCCCAGCATAGATCCCCTAGTGTAGATAATTGGCCGTAACCAACATTTCCATTTTCAAACTTTTCACGCTTAAACTGGGTGCTCCCATATGAAATGGCTAATAGTTCGGGCCTTAGTAGTGAAAGGACTTGATCAGTAAGTACCCCCTCCAATTACACTATCAATAGTTTTTTCAATAAAAAGAATAATGAGAGATTTTAATGATATTCAGAGTAAAACATAATTAAAATTAAAAACCTTTATTAGCATTCTTTATTACACACAAAATAAATCTGCATTTCATGAAATAAATAAATAAATATATTTTTCCTCCCTTTTGCTATCATCTTCCATCTAATACCTATTGGTGATTCACAGGAAGAAAGTTGATAACCAGAAACTGGGGGAGAAAAAGAAAAAACATTTAATTTACAATATTCAGAATTCATAAAACATTAGCATCTCAGAAATAAGATAAACAAAAATAAAAAGTTGAGTAAATTCAGACTGCAGTACAATCTTAAAATGTTTGAGTCAAATGCATCTAATTTAAGTCAAATTGCAAAAACTCCAATTAGCAAGCAGACATAACTTAGTGCCCCACCCCCTTTTACAAACAAACTAGCAATTTTAGAACATTAAAACTACATGAGATAATCTATTAATACCAAGCGCACATAAGTACTTCATAAAACTACGGAAATAAAATCTGTAATTTCTAATAAATTAAGTCTATTTAAAGAAATTATTTTTTTTACATCCAAAAAATTATTTTAAAATTAAATGTTCTGTTAATTTGATCTATTTGATAGTAATGACAATGATTTGATAGTAATGACGTGCATTGATCCATGCTGTATTTGTTGAAGAAAGTTTGGAAAACAAATTTCTGATTAACTCATGAGGAGCCTGCGAATATGTAATACAATTCACAGGTCAAAAATATGGTAAAGAAATCACATTTGAATTTTCACGGGCAGAAAAATTTATCATTCTCCTGCTTATGTAAAAAAGATTGTTTTCTTCACTGTCCAGTTCACAATTTTCATTATTTGTAGTGCTTCCAAATATAATACAATAAGTTTAAAATGCTGCAATGCTTTAAAATAATCTACTTAACATAATACGCTAACGTATGCGGTACCAAAATCGACGATATTTGTATGCTGGGAGCGGTACAACTAGATTGAAATATTAGCATAATAACAGTAACACACACGCAAAAATCCAAATTAACAGTTCAATGATGTCAAGTGAAGCAAGCATATTTGTTACTGGTTACGTATGTCACATAGTAGCTAGATTACAAAATAACAATGCATGCACAAAAAAGGAAAATCTTTTAGCTCTTTTCACAGTGTGTTTATCACACATCTATTTATATAATATGCTAATGTAGGTGATACCAAAATCGACGATATTTCCATGCCTTGAACTCAGGATCTCGAATCAGTCTTCAGTACACATATGAACAAAGCAAATCTCCCTTCTGAAAGAATAGATGAAGTTTAATTAAGTTAATAATAACATAACAAATAAAATCTTTTTGCATTTAATGATAATTTCATAGGAGAGAAGAAAATGCATGCAGTCAAATGTGAAAAACTATTCTGCAAAGTACCCTAGCAAAGAAGTCCAAACGAGACAAAATACTAAACTTTGGATTATTATTTTATTTACTTGCAAGCATTCATCAGAGATAATTTTTACTAATATAAAATATTATTTTTTATTTTACTAAATAATGAAATGCCCATAAAGGGAATTGACTTTAATTAAATGTCACACTACTTTAAGACAGAGCACATTTAAATTACATTTCTTTGGGAACTTTTTACAGATACATTTAAAATTATATTTAAAAAAAAAAAACAACGAAGTAATAAATATCTCCTTTCCCTGTATTAAAACAAACCAAACAGATATACAAACTGTCATACAAAGTCCTCTCTTCTAAACATACATATATTAAACGGATTTCTGTAATTTTAATTGTAAAAACCAAAAAAATAAATTAAAATAAAATAAAATATACTTTTAAATTCATTCTCATGGTATTTGTACAGCAGGAACAAAATTAATTTTTCAATAATTAATAATTATCATCCTTGTTAACATTTTAAAATGATTTAACAAAGAAATTCAAGTGCAACGATATATCAAAATTTAAGAGTCTACATTATTTTAGATATTCATAAACATGTTAATACTGAACAATTTCATTTTATATTAAACTAAGAATACTCCTATCATCTTTCAATAATATTAAAAATGAAAACAAAATGACATGTTGAAATGTGCTATTATTCCAATTATCTGTGCAAGGGATCTAGGCTCTAGGCTGAGGAGGGAGGGGATTGCCCTCCGTGGGGGACTTGGCATAGACTCTACATATAAAAACTCTTGCACTTTAAATCACACTTCTTTTTGGAAAATCGTTCCAGATTACCTTAACAATTACCAAAAAAAGTTAAACTAACACACAAGCAATTGGAAAGTTAGAGACGCTCCTGGCTAAATGGACACATAGTATTCATTTTAGAAACTAAAACCATAATGAATTATGTTATTTGAAATTTATTTTGATGATATTTGTGCAACAATATATGAAAATTAATTTTTATTCAGTACAGAAAAAAGTTGTATAAAATATAATCCTGTTTTACATTTAAAAGTGGAATAACACAGAAACAGATATGCAATGCCAAAGTTATCACTCTAAATTATTATAGATATTTACAGACAATTTTTAAAAATACTCAACATTTTCACTGTACATTGAAATAAGAATACTCAAAAAATGGAAACAAAATGAATGAAATCCAAATCGAAATCAAAGTCTATGTCATATTACTTTTAAACGATTTTTATTTTCATGCACCTTGCAATTATAAATAGAAATTGGTTCAAAACAATGCGTCTTCTTAAACATGTAAAAATTTTATGGTTTTCAAATGTTCATTTCTAAATTTTCGTATTTATGAGTAAACTTACTAAAATCTTTGAAAATTGTAGGGGGGGGGGGGCTGGAAGACAGCTCGGTAGCACTCACCCCACACAGTCCACCACCTCTGGTTACGCCCCTGGTGGGGGGGGGGGTAGAGTTTTAGATGTAAAAACAGAAAATAAGAGAAAACATTTAATTAAAAGTAGTAAGAAGGACTTGCATTAAAATATTAAAAGGTTAAAACTACACAAATAAAAATCCCTTGGTAGCAGCTTTCGGTGACGGCTACCACCTTCCTCAGCCATCGCCATATCTTGTTTGCACTGATCTCTTCCTCAATGCCTCGCCCCATCCCGGATCGATCTGCGCATGTGCCATGTCATTAACGGCGCCATCTGTAGTTAAGATTTGAAGTGCTTCCATGTTAAGTGCATAGTTGTTCTTGGGCTATTTTAGAGAGAGATGTGCTGGGTTTATTGAATTTAATATCGTTAAAGCGTTCTTTTTTTTCTTTAATTTTCCTTTTAGTCATTCCTATATAGCACCCAGATTTATTTAATTTATTAAAGGTAAAATTTATTTTATAGATTCTGGCTGATTCATTTTTATCTATTGGGTCTTGACCACTACGAATTCGTTTGACGATAGTTTGATTAGGCTTTATAGGAATTTTGATATTTTTCTTGGTGACTTCATTGGTTATTTTTATTGCTGCTCCCCTGCAGTAGGCGCTTAACAGCGTTTCTATGCTAAGCAATACTATTTTTAAAGAGGTTCTTGACAAGGGATTTTGGCAGCAGGGGTGCAGAAAAATGTTTAGGGCTCAATATTTCCCCAGAACACAATTTGTTCTATCTAAAATTCCCCCAAACTGAAGCATATTTTCATTTTAGTTTATGAGAAACTATGCTGTTCGAAGGAATTATGTGATTGGTTGAACGAATTTCAAGGAGTTTAACTGGCAAAATAACTGAACTTGAATTCACCGGGAATGGAAGTCGTGTCGTCTACTGAAGTTTTGTATTTTATAATGGTTATTTTTGAAAAGTGGAATGTTTGTTTGGTTTTATAATAAATGTAGATAATTTGTGTAGAGCTGTAATGAAATTGGTTCTTTTATACGCTGAGTTGTTTCTTATTTCTTTATCAAGTGAATTTCGACAAAAATTTGAAAATGTTTGTTGCGAGTTGTGAAGAATATGTATATAGCGTGTGTTGAGGTATAGTTGTTATGCTTATTTGAATGCTTGTGATGGCTTCATTTTGTGATGAACGCACGTTGTTCATGAATAAAATGAAAGGTATGTGGTGCTTTTATTTATTTAAATGTTTATTCCTTGCTTTACGGTACAGCGGTGTATAATTGAGAATATTTATGGTGTTATGTTTTCATAATTATGTTAGGTTTTTACTATGTTATGTTATTTTTTGTGAATTGGGATGAAAAAATAAAAAATTTTAAAGGTTTTAAGAGGGATGGTTAATTTTATTTGTTATATGGGTTTGCTCATGATTTACAGAATACCCGTACAATTTTTAGGTTTAATATGAATAAATATGTAAAGATTTTTGAGTTTTTTGTGATCAGATTTGATTCTATTCCGATTAATAGTGTAAATGTTGTGTGTTTTGCAGGTATTAAATTGCAAAAACCATGTAGGGGAGGAAGTAGTCGGTTTATTCTGGTGGTTTTCTGTTATTTATAAAGAGTGTTTTTTAACATTTTATGAAAATATTTGCAGTATATTTTTCTTGAAATCACGTGCACTATTCACATTAAATATGATTTAATATATGTATTTTTGAGTTGTTTGTGGGGAGTTGTGTGTGTGGTGGGGGGGGAGGGGGATGGGGGGAGTAGTCAGTTTATTAGATGTTTTTCTATTAATTTAAAACTGTTATTTTAACGTTTTAATGGAAATTTTGCTGCATAATTATGTGCAGAAACATATTTTGGCATTTTGCATATGATTAAGGTTATGGTTTATTTTTTGACGTACCCATAGTCCAGAGCTAGTGCTTTGTTTATGTGATTTTTGTTCATAATTGCATTTGAAATATGTCTAAAAATGTTTTTATGTGTTTAGATAGTGCATTATAGTTTGGGGTTCATTTTGTTAGTTATGTGTCAACGTATGTTTATGTTTTGTTTGGCGTGAAAAAAAAGTCACCAAGGTCAGCCGCTGGCGACAAAAAAAAAAAAAGTCGCCAACTCAACCGACACCCGCTTACCGTATTATTCCCCTGTGTTATTTTAATTTTATGTGAATTGCTGAATAATTATTCGTGATGAAAAATGGAGATTTTTAGTGTTTTAAGAAAGGTGGATAATTTTATTAGATATATGGGTTTACTTACACGGATTTGCAGAAAACAGGTACGATACTTAGGTTTAATACGAATTAATGTATAAGGATTTTGGGGTTGTTTGTGGTGAGTTTTGATTTCATTCTGTTTTTAGTAATGTAACAGGGTTTCTACAGATTTCACAGCTTTTGCTTCCCTGACTTTTCCCTGACATCTATCACGCTCTTCCCTGACTTTATGTAGCGTGCTTTCCCTAATTTTTTGTTTCTATTTGTAACATTACATCCTTTAAATAATTTTTTATATATTTTGCACCTTTTTTTTACAAATAATAATAATAATAAAATTAATATATACAAGAATCTTATTTGACATCACTGGATTCTAACAAAAACCATGTTTGATAATAATTTAGGATAAAATTAAGCATATTTCAACTGCACAAGATATGCTGATAAAGAAAACATTTTAAAATTATTTATAAGGTTGAATGAGAAAATGAAAATAAAACAATTTCTATACTTAGGTTGAAACAGCAAATATTTCCTTGATTTTACCGCAAAATTCAATTTTTCTTGCATTTCCCTGACCTTTCTTCAATTTCTGCTAATTTCCCTGACTTTTTTTCCCCAAATCCCTGACCAAAACTCATTTCCCTGACTTTCCAGGTCTGTAGAAACCCTGTGTAAATTTTGTGTGTTTTGAAGATATTAAAATTGAATGAATCTTGGGAGGGGGGGGGGGAGGTAGTCGGTTTATTACAGTGTTTTTCTATTAATTTTAAACTGTGATTTTAACATTTTAAGGGAAATTTTGTTGTATATTTTTCTGCAGAAACATATTTTAGTATTTTGCCTCTTTTGAACGTTTTATATTATTTATTTTTTAACGTACCCATAGCCCAGAGGTAGTGCTTTGTTTATGTTCATTTTGTTTGTAATTGGATTTAAGTATGTCTACAAGTGTTTTAATAAGGTGTTTAGATAAGTGTATTGTAGTTTTGGGGTTTATTTTTTCTTATATAACTACATATGTTTATGTTATGTCTGGCGAGAAAGCAAAGTCGCCAAGGTTAGACGCGACAAAAAAAAAAAAAAAAAAAAAAAAAAAAAAATTGCCAACTCAACCTGCCCCTGCTTACGGTATTATCCCCCCCCCCCAAAAAAAAAAGTAAATAGTAAAAGAAACAAATTTATACAATGCATGAATAACTTATCAGGCCTAAAAATATGAACACTATGTATACATATCATAAACAAATGGCTGAGTAAGAATGCCTGTTACATAATTTTTATGTAGATAAATAAGAATGAAAATTTGGGCAATGTTTTCATAATTAGAACTAATAATAACAATAAATAGATGGTACTGCATTGCATATAGATGTGTTTTCTTCTTTTTTTGTTTTATTTTCACTAGTTTTCTTAGATCATTGAGCTATTACTTTTTCCGGTAAAATCATACAAGCCGGTGCGCACCCCATGTAAACACGGCGACAGTCACTGGAGCTTTTGGTGGCTGTCGCCAACCATTTTGCACAATCAGCAAAGTATTTTAACACATTTTTTAAAAATTTACATATATTCCACTAACAAAAACATTAAAACAAAATACACCATACATATTTAACCTAAAAAACATCAGCAAATTCAGTAACAGGCAATTTAAAATGAGCAAACAGTGGACTGTTTTTAACTAAAAAAACTACAGTGGATTAAGCAACCTAGTTGTACAGCTAATGTAAACTGGGCAAACGCTGGCCCGTTTTCAACTCAAAAAAACATCGGTGGATTAAACAACCTAGCTGTACACCTCATATAAAGTCAGTATGATTAGAATAGCACATAAATAACACTTATGACAACATAAAAACATCAAATATCAATTTAAAGTTCACATTAAAAACCTTAAACATTGCAAAGATTTGCTAAAAAAAAGCACTTACCTTTATTTTTTTTAATTAACCGCTCAGAAATGTCCCTAACACACACTGGCTTATAACATAAAACCAGCATCCTTTCTTTTATTTACTTATATATTGACACTGGATTTCTAACACACAACATTTTGAATGCTAGGTGTGCCCCCGAATATATTGAAGATTTGAAATTGCAGTTTCAATTTTTCTAGAAGAATGTTAATGTTAAAGTTTATACTGAAATCTGAAGAGACGAAGCCAAAAGGGTTGTGTTTGGTCCTCCCAACAAAATATTAAATGTAAAACCTGTCTTTAAATGGGTGCTAAGCTGAAAGCTTCTTTAGGTCAAACCTGTTTTTATTAAGTCATGTTTATGAGTTACTGCCAAGGGTTTAGTGGGATATAGGTAAAAATTAGCGGTCGCCACTCGCCACGTGGCGATTAAACGCCCACATGTGGCGAAAAAAAGGATTGCCATTGGTCGCCATTCTCCCACTGCCATATCTTTTTCAGCAATATAAAATAAAGTAAAAATGTAATCTAAATCTATTCATAGCATTTTATTAAACAAACATAAAGTTAATTTAGATATGTATTATTCTGCACAATTTCAAAGAGACATTAATTTCTTTTAATGATTCTTTCAGACTGAAGACTCAAATTCATAATAAAAAGTTGTTTATTTTTATAAATTAATACTTTTTAATACAATTTAATTTTTATTTATAATAAATGTAATACGATAAATTGATTTTAATGATAATAAAATAAATGATTTAAATTTTAAACAAATAAAAAAATTTGGCTGGTGTGTGGCAATTAACTCAAAAAAGTGGCCATTAAAAAAATGGACATTACTCGCCACTGGCTATTAATCAAATACCCTAATTTTTACCTATATAGTGGGACCAGAATGGCGTTCCGGTACTTTTTTGTGAGCCAGAACGATGTTCTGGAACCCAGATAAAATTCTGTTATATGATCCATGATTTCGGCGAGATTTCCCCTTGAAAATGATTTTTATTTACAGTCAACTCTCTGAAATCTAAAATAACTTTTAATGTAAACAGTGAAATTTACAGTTAACACTAACAGTGTACATAGATTGTGTAACAGTTACTATGTATGATTTATGTGTTAAATGCAATTTTCGTTGCTTTAATTATTCCTGTGGATAGGAAAATACTCCTTTTAAAAAGGTTAAGGAGCATTTCTACTCTTCTGAAAAAATCTTAGAGGAAAAACACGATCACTGGTTAACATGAGCTGTAATATTGTGATCATAACTCAACTTGGCCCCCCTCCTAATTTGGCTTTTTTTTGCCCCCTGAGCAGTAAAAATGCAATTCGTTTTGCCTATTACAGGTATTTCAAGCAATAATGATCAATAAAAATTTGAAAATACAGTACAGCTTTAGTATCCTTTTGTTCTGGCAACTTTTTCTTGCCGCGAAAAAGGAAGCCTTTATGGTAATCCTGCCGTTAGAGGATTGGAAGTTAAGACATGGTAATCCTAAAGCCGGCTTTTTATTTCCGAAAATGGCTACCTGCTAATGATGACGTTGTGTTTTATGATTTGATTTTATTGGCTTTATTTTAAATTAAATTGTATTGTTTAATTATTTTTTAAATTTAAAATGGATGTTTAGATACTGACCTTGTTTATTTACAGTTTAGTATGAATTAACATTCTTTTGATAGTAAGTTTTAGGTTAATATTTTTGTTTTCCTTTGTTTATTTGTTAAGGGTAGAAGCAACAAATAATTATGTTAAATTAATATTTTATGCCGTGAAATAATATTAGATATTTTGATTTTATTATTTCAATAGTGCAATAATTTAGCAATTTTAATCAAGGTATGAGATAATCATTCTTTATATTTGCTATGATTTCATTATCTCAATACTGCCATAATTTAGCAATTTTAATCAAGGTATGAGATAAGTATTATTTGTTTATATTAATTTAATTAGTTAGATTTCAAACAAAATATTAAATTTCATATGGTGTAAAACATGACAAATTAAAATATTGAAAAATTTAATATACAAATGGTTTGTTTAATATATTATTAAAATCTTTTTTAATATTTGTGAAAAGATAATTTTTGTTTACCATCATATTTTATTTAAAAAAAATAGAAGTTAATTCATTTTCCATATTTATGAAAACTTAAAATGAGTTTGTTTTTTCTCCTGGTTGCTGTTTCATATTTAACCCGGCAAGATGTGCACCAGGCCTCTCAGGCCCGGGAGATTAAAAAATTATTGTAAAAAATAAACCATCTGGTGAATTTTTTTTTTTACATTTCGTGTAGCTGTATGAGCCTTTATTTTTCAAAGAAGATTACCTTGCAGACTATTTTTGTATTTTTAAATCTGCATTGCAGAGTGATGTAGAAAATTCTGCTACTGAGATTATATTTAAAAAAATCAATAAACATACTACTGAATTAAAAGCATATCTAATGCCGGATATCCATATATGCCAGTCAAAAGACCTTTGGATATATCCGATATCCGGCAAAATCATTATCTGGATAATCCCTAGCATAAAACATAAAAACAATATTTAATCAAGACATAAAATTACTCTTTTGTCTGACAATGCTTCATCTGATTGACAATTTATGACTTGACCTTGAATATCTCAAAACTTGCCCTTTCTGTTTTCCTTGATTTTTTTAATATTTTAATCACCTATTATAGCTTTATAAGATTGCAAATTTTTAAGCTGGCAAGGCTTTTTAAGTTTTGAATTTTTAAAGAAATAACATTCGGATCTATGTGCAATGCAGTACTATCAGGCCCGGACTGGGAGGGTGGGGGCCCGCCCGTCTCAAGAAAAGGGGGCCCGGGTTATTGTGTAACCGATAAATATTAGCATGTGTTAACTTTCTGAGTATGGGGAAGGAATGGTGTTATTATTAATTATGATTGATAATTAATACATTAATAAAATATTGATCTACTAATTAATATGCGTCAGTCATATTAATTAATCCCTTGCTCATTCGGGAACCCTCTATCAAAAATTTTTGAGAACT
Organism: Cheiracanthium punctorium; assembly: GCA_038373885.1. NCBI lineage: Eukaryota > Metazoa > Arthropoda > Arachnida > Araneae > Cheiracanthiidae > Cheiracanthium > Cheiracanthium punctorium. Next base: position 141,506 of record JAWZYV010013516.1, read on the forward strand.
ACATTTAAAATGAAGTGGTTTGACGACTTCTGGGGCGCAATTGCAGCTGCAAAAAATTTTGCAAGTGTCAAACTTCTTTCAAGTGCTATCAGTATAGCACTCTTTTTTTTTTCCCTTACTTTTTTCTGTTTGGGGGCCCACCTCACAGACAGTCGGACACCCTGGCCAGTCCGGGCCTGAGTAGTATTTATTTATTGTTATTATTAGTTCTAATTATGAAAACATTGCCCAAATTTTCATCCTTATTTATCTACATAAAAATTATGTAAAACAGACCCTCTCACTGAACCATTTGTTTATGATATGTATACATAGTGTTCACATTTTTAGGCCTGATATGTTATTCATGCACTGTATAAATTAGTTTTGTTTCCTGTTTACTTTTTTTTCGCATAGCAAATGTCATTGATTTAGTGTCTTTATAGCTGAAAAATATGAGTTCTTTCTGTAACAGTGTTTACGTCAAATTTTTTTAATATGTTGCTTCCAGGTACAGTCAGGGCGCAGGGCAGACTGCCCTCTTTATTGGAATAAATGGGCATGCAACATTGGGGAGAAGCGAGGGGTGTTTCCTATTATAGAAAATACTGTTTTCAAATAAGTGATATCTAAATTTTCTTGAATTTTAGGGGGGCAGTTGTCCCTCTTGCCCTTATTAAGTCTATGGCCCTCCCTCCTTATTACAGGCATGAAAGCACAAAACAGCTAAAAAGACTGAACTTTGCTGAGGATCACACAGAACAAATAAATTATTATGCATTTAACACATTACCTGCGATTCTTTTATATGTATTCACTATTAAATTAACTAATATACATTATAACACTGTATTCAGTATAATTAAATTCATTAAACTAATTTAAATACTAAATCTCAAATGCATTAATGATGTTGAAAAAGACTGAAAACTTTCATGCCTGTTATTAGACTAATATTAGTCTGCCACTAATATTTGTGATAATAATACAAACTTAAGTATACAATCTTATATATAAAGTAAACAAAATAATCAAATACAATACAAACATGTTCCAAGGGGTACGGTATTTGTAAACAACACCGACGATCACCTATTAGGGTTAACCTACGCGCAATTACGAGTTAAGCATGACAAACAGAAGTATTCAGTAATGTAATATAATTTATTAGCCGACCCATTTTAGATGTATATCGCTTCAATTTCAAATACTATCAAGCTGTTATTCGTGATCATTTGCCAAAATAATATAATTGATTCATTTTGTGTCACAGTCTATCGCGTATGATTAGGGTTATGCCATGCCCATCACCATGGCAAAAGTGTGAATATTTTAATATTTTCCCTTATTCAAAAACTATTAAACATTGTTGACATTAAACAAAATGAGAAAAAATTAACACTTTTTCTTACCTTCCGCAAAGGTACGGAATCACTATCCTAACGCGAGCGAACAGCGTGGGCAGCCATATTGTTTTGGAATCGGTTTCACCGGAAATTCGACTTTTCGGATGTTGAACTGAAAATTTCGAAATGTTGGTTCGACTTGCACATGACTTTTTCAGGCATTTTCAAATGAACCACCAAAGTGGTTCAAGGGGTATGGCATTGCTTGTAGCTCTCTGTTTTCACCGGTTATTTGGTGAAACGTTGAACTTATATTTATAACAGTGTACCTACCTACCTACATAGCCACATACAATGTTCACCCTGGGATTTTATTATATAAGATACGTCACTTCCTTTACTGAGCGTTACTTCCGTCAGAAAAACAATCTCAGTTTCTCCCTAGTTTCTCCTAAAGAAGTTTTACTTCAAAAATCTTTTGTTGGGACGGATTTTAAAGTTATTGATTCCGCTGCTTCCGGAAAAAACAGAAAAATTTTTGATTTTAGAAATATGTGTATATTTAACACTATATTATAGAACGTTAATATAATTAAAATATTTTTACCAAAAATTACTGTTAATATACTTGATTAAAGAAAGCCAGTGTGTTGGTTGCAAAGTTTTTTTAAACATTTTGCAATTATATTAAAGCATAATACATGTTAAAAAGGACGTATATTTTAATTTTTAAATTGAATAAAATAGTCATAATAAAGCTACGATAAATCAAAGAACCTATTCTCAAAAGAACAGGAAAAAGAACTGTTCTTTAAAAAAGAACGGGAACACTGAACAACTATTCTTTGAAAATAACGCTTTTCCCCATCTCTACAAAAGTAAAGCTATTGCACAGGAGAATGATGTGTTAAAATAAAATGCAACACTTATCACATGCAAACATTAAAAAAAGATATAGTTTTTGAGATGGGGCTCCGACATAGTGTCAGTGAGTCCCAAGACTCGAAAAACAAATAACATAACTCCAAGGAGAAAAAAAAGCGCGGAAATTCGTGGATGACTGAGCAGCAAATGATACAGTAAGGATATCCTATTTTTAAGCGAACGAACTAATTTATAGTATCCCTTTATGCATTACACCCACACACACACACCCACACACACACACACACACACACACACACACATATATATATAATAAGTAAAACAAAGAGTATATTACTGAAAATATGACATACCCGCAGGGAAAAATATATAACAGCAGACACAGAGGACCAAACAGTATGATTATCGAAAAACAATTAACCATGTATTATCCAAAGATTAATGGAATGGAAATTATAACCTCTGGGACTCTCATCAGGGGCCATACCCAGAAGATTATAGTTAAAGACAACAAAAGTAGGATTTCGGTTGTGTGGCATATCAAAAGAGATATTCTCTCCACACATTTAGGCCCTATCCTACTATAGAACAAGAATCTAAATCAAGAGAATAAAAACAGAAGTATTTTGAAAGCAAAATAAATTGATAAAAACACTGCAAAACACGCATACCCTACGTAAACTGCTGTAGAATGATTCCTTGATTCGCCATTTTACTTATATATATATATCAGGGGCGTAGCCAGAAATTTTTCATGGGGGGGGGGTTACGACTACTACAACTCATATATATGTATACGTGTGTGTGATAATGTAATGAAGAATATACATTTTGTATGGCAAAAAATTCCTCATGGGGGGGTTATGATCCCCCTAACCCCCCCCTTGGCTACGCCCCTGATATATATATATATACAGGGTGTGTCACAGTTCCCTCCTGGGCGGTTTATAAAAGATATATATATATTACCAATACAGAAACAAAGTTGACTTTATTGGAGATTGAAATGTTACAAGTTTTATTTCAAAAAGGCCAATATGTGAACCTTTCGAGACAGCGATGGATTAATGCAATTTCTTCGGGGGTGGGGGTGATGGGAGGGCAGTTAGTTTGTTTTCCAAGAAAGACAAAACTTTCAATGTTTTTTTTTATCCATTAAGTCTTCTACAAGAAAGAAACATCGCTAGTTTTGCTTCACAAATAACGGGCTTCCTCGTCGTTGGATTGGACGAGGGTCTGCCGAAGACAATCGCCTCCTTCTGTAGCCACCTCGCTCTCCGGACCTAATTCCAGGCGATTTTTTTATGGGGTTACATAAAAGAATGTTTGTTCGTGCCAAAGAAGAAATTTACGCCAAAGGACCAGAACTGCATTTGTTGCCATGTTAAAACAAGCGTATGAGTGTGGGAAGAATTTGACTTTAGAGTTGATATCTGCCGCATCACGAAACAAGGACGGATTACCGCCCCAATTGAGAAAAAATAAATTAATGTTGTTGTTGTTGTTATTAATATCGTGTCCATGAGGAAGTGAAAGGTAGATGGCGCCAAAAGCGTTGAAAATGAGGTCCGTTAGGTCTGGAGGCCGAGGGCTGTAAAGAATGTCTTGTGGTGGCTCGCCAAGCTGAAAAAGAGAGGCAATAATAGCTTGGCAGTCAAAAGTATGGTCTGGTGTTAATTGAGTATCTGGGCAATTTCTGCAGAAAGCTTAGTATCTTGAGTTGCCACTGGGAGATATTTTTATGCCTCTAAAATATCCTGTACGAAGTCTTGCTATTATAGATGACAGATTTGTAGAACAGTTAAGATCTGGGATAGAAGACTCTTTAAAAGGCTTATCAAAAATTCTGCGTTTGGCAACCGCGTTCGCACTTTCGAAATGACGGTAAGAGGCTGATCCAAATCCGGAGCTTCCTTAGCGAGGTTGCCAGCGCACACATTTCCCTCGATGCCCACGTGGGCAGGGATCCAATGGAGCGTACAAGGTTTGTTAGTTTGGCTGAGAAGAGAATTAATGTCTTGGGTTAAATTTGTTTCACCATTTCGTATGGCCTCAAGAGCAGATTTTGAGAAGACAATCTGAGAAGACAATCAGACCCCTTGCAGAATCGTCAGAATACCGAGAGAGGTAAAAGGAGAGGGCCTCTTTAATTGCAATCAATTCACAAGTGAAGTTTGAGGCTATCTGGCCTGCAGGTACTTTGAGTTCTGTTTTAGCACCAGAAGGGTGGAGAAAAAGGATACTTGCGCCACCTCTATCAAGGAATTATCAGAGAAGTCACCTGTGAATATAAATAATTTATTATCTTGGGAAAGCGAACGGATTTCGTCAGTACCCTTCTGTAAACACTTCAGTTAGTTCTTTCTTTGAGCAGGACTGAAATAAGTTTAAAAGAATCTTGACATTATCAGGTGGTTTGATGGAGAGAGATTAATGTAAGGAAGGGAGAAATTAATGTAAAACAACCAATTTTACTTGCGTAAAATGGATGTATTTGTATGTTAATCTTCTAACCAATCGCCCCTATCGACAAACTAATTGCTCTCCCCCCTCCACCGCCACCCCGGACAAAATGGCATTAATCCGTTGCTGTCACGAAAGGTTCACATATTGGACTTCTGTGAAATAAAAGTTATAACATTTATTTCTCCAATATGATATATATTGGAGGAAAAAATTATAAACGTACGTCAATTTTGTTGCATATATATATAGATTAATTATCCCATGAAACTGTTACAATTGACCCAGGATTGGGGACAATTGTAACACTATGCACTCACGCACATTCATTGAAATTCGACTCACCTGTCAACTGTTATTCCAGAATCGCATTTATGAAAATACTTGGAAAGGCTCTGCGATATTCAGCTCAAAATTGAATTGAGATTTCCTATAAATTTATGCAAATATAAAAAAAAGAGCGAAATTTTGCCATTGACCCCACTTGACCCAAGTTACTAAAAATTTTTACCTAACATTAAACTTTAATCAAAACTTAGACAAGTAACATAATAAAACCTTATTGCATGTAGATGGACTTTTTAATACACTCTCTCCTTCAGACGTGACAGATTGACAGGAAATAGATATCCGACAATAATTACAGATCTTTTGAACATATTGCTTACACAGCAAAAATCCTAACGCTTTTCTTGCTCAACGATATAGGAAATTCTTTACTGTTGGTATAAAGTTTGCTACTCACGCTTAGTTCTAATTAAAGAACGACTTTCCTGTTTTCATCTTACTCATGAATGCATCAGGAAAAAGGGGATTCAAAGTGTCGTCAGTGATCTGATTATTAAAAAATTGTCAGCCCGGTGTTAAAGACCAGCGCTATTATTTACGGTAAGTACATCGGTCCGAAATTTTGCAACAACGAGTGGCCAAACAAGTTTCCACCGGCTGTCTTTAAAAAAAACCCTAACCTTGGCTGACTGAACATGAGCTATTAGCGGGGGGAAATCATGGCCTTGATACCCCAAAGTTTTTCTCTATCGTTGCTCTCGAGCTTCACTTTCGAAGTTGGGAGCCAACGGAGAAAGTCGCATGTTTTCCTGACCACTCAGGTAAGGTTCGCACATGTTTTTATTTGAAAGGAAGAAGAAAATATGTCCCATTTAATTGACAATTCCTTGCATGATTTGTTCCGATTGAAATGTTATCGCAAAGCGCTTGTAATGTTCTTCAAAAGCACGGGATGTATTTAGTTGCTTTGCTGAAAAGCGGTTCTACAAAGTACCCCCTTTAATCCAGAGTTAATAGTACGGTAAAATCATATTTTTGTTTTATTTTTAGATGGAGCGTAATATCATTTTTCTTTTTTTTTTTTTCCAAAATGCTCTTAGTATAAATTATGAAAATCTAACGGATCTACTTAAATGATTATTTATCCTGCTTTATTAAACAAAATTAATTTACGATATTTTAACGTAGAAAGGGCATATGTTTTGTAGCATTTAAAATAACTAAACAAAACTCTATTTTACTGCTATTTATGCATTATTAAGAGGATAGATTTTTTCCCATTTGTAAAAACATCGATAAATAGTATGTAGTTTTTAAATGTTTGTATGAAGTTTTTAGTTTCGTTTACTAAATTTTTTAATTAACTCTGTAAGAAATATTGAAAAGAGAAAAGAAAAAAAGAAATGGAGAAATCTGGGGTTGAGAAATTCATTTATTAGCACAATGTTATGAATATTACGAGATCCTTTAATAAATAAATCTAGAACATTTAAAAAAAATAATGTTGCAAAACTTCATATTGATCTTTGTTTATTATTAAGTTTTTACGCATAGTTACCTTTATCTATATAAATCTAGACATTCTGAAATACTTTGTAATAAGTGCTAAAAATATGGTTATTGAACTAAAACTATAGATTGAAGCATGTTATTTCAATATAAAAATTTTTAGAATTACGAAAGAAGTGACAAATTTAAGTGATATATCAAGTGAAAAATTTTAAGAAAATAGTAACGGGAAAATGCAGCTCTAGTACAAGTTTTACATCAAAAGCACCGAATTCGTTTCTTTTCAAAATACGTACCTGGTAGTTTATTTTTTATGTACTCTATAAAAAATATTGAAAAACAGAGCTATAGGATTAAGAAATTTATTTATTTACATATATCTTTGTCACATCACTAACAATAATTTTATATGCAAATTTTTATTTAAAAAATTGATATAAAACTTCAAGTGTATTTTTGAAATAAGATTTGAAAAAACACATCATAATTTTTGTTGGAAATAAAGTGAAATAAATTTAGTTATTTGTATATAACCCTGTGTGCATGTATTGTAACTGTTTCTTCAAAGAAAAATGCTTAAAATCCTATGTTACATCTGATTATTTGTGCACTGTATTCACTAAAGAATCGATGTTCTGAACATCCTGTAAGACAACAATAAGTAATTTAACAATATAGGTAACTGCAAGTGTTTTAAGGATTCTTTGCTGTCAATATATAAATTGCCTACTAAGCAATTAAGAAAAGAGTAAAACTTGCTTAGTTAAAAATAGTTTCTATTTTAATTAAACAATTTGTGTATTTGTGCTGATTTAATAAACTTAATTAATGAGCTGATGATTTTATAAGAAATATGGTTTGAATAGCTTTCAATATGTTTTATTATTCTTATTATGTGCTTATATAGAACTTTCCGAAAGGGATTAATAAAAAAGTAATTGTTTAAATAAATCTTAAATTTGAGTGAAATGTTACATATTTGCATGTAGAGTTTAATCTCTTTCTTTCTTTTTTTTCACAATAGATTGTTTAGTAACAAAATTAGTTCTTTTAGCTCTGTTGTCGTGATTAATAGTCATTTAAAATGTATAAAACATTTTTTGATAAAAAAAAAAAAAAAATTCAAGCTGTCCGACAGAACAGAACCCTGAAAATCTCTCTATTAAACAATTTTGATTGTTAAAAATCTAACTATGTTTGCCAGCTCATTTGAAATAGCCTAACTGAAATCATTAACTATAATGCACTTAGTAATTTGCGTTCAAGGTGCTCGAAAGTAAAGTTACTGAGTAACATAATTAATTGTATTACAGTACTTGGCAACATTTTCTTAATTTTTTAGGGAGTTTCTTGGCTCCATCATAGGAGAGTGGACAGGACACTGAATATGGTAGACAACTAAAATCTGAAGTTCTCGCGTTCGGGCCTACCGCGCAGATGTCAATCTAACAGTCCACGGTTTTGGTTGGTTTTCTCCAAATGTGACATAGTACTCGTTAGACTCCCCCAAAAAGTCCTCTGCCTGAGGCCTAAATGTTCCTTGTGTAGTTTTGCCATAACACAAAACACAGTCAAAACACTTTTGGAGTTTTCATAGATTTTTATGAATAATTCTAGAATACGAACCAGTTCCCCTCGAAACGACTTTCACCAAGTCGTCTTGTCTCAGACATACATTGATCATGAAGATTAGTTGAATAAAAGTAAGACTCGATTTAGTTTTCTTGTAATAATTATATATTTCCTCAAAATTAGGAGTATAATGTTCAAAATTATGTATTAAAAGAGTGACCAACGCCCCCCTACCCGAAAAAAAATCAGAAAAAGATTTATAAGTTTATTGTTTTATTGTTTTAAACTATTTTAGTGGCCTTTCACTTATTAATGTTAGCTTAAGTTTGAAGTTTCAAATAAAAATCATTAATTTTTACCTGCTCAATCTTTTTCTTGAGAGTGTCAAACCCGAGACACTGAGTTTCATTAATTTGTTCTGATAATTGAGACAGTTAACGTTTGGGGACTGTAATAATATTTAGCTCCATTGCTAAGAAAATGAATATGACAATGCGCCTAATAGTAAAATTCAATATAAGAATCCTTTACCCTAGACCAGATTAAATAATTTATCTTTGTATTAAATAATTTTTCTTTTGGTAATAGAGATGAAATATGTAATTAAAATAGTAAAATAAAAAATTTTGATTTCTAATATGTCGAGGAAAATTAATGTTTCTTTATGTGCACAAATTAGGACATCCACCTTGTAAGCTAGTACGGGTAATTTTTGCGTCCTCAATTGTGGACGAAGTATTAAAGTTCATTTTTAACTATATGAGCTCATATTTTCAAGACTAGCAAATCCTCCAGTCTTAATACATGTCTTTTAACCTAACTTACTTGCTTTTATTTTAACATACAAATTTTAATTCGTTTTACTATTTTAAACAAAGATGAAATCCTCATTGGATGAAATCCTCTGCATAGTGTAGTGGCATCCTCCAACATTCGTAATCAGAGGTCCTTTTCAGTGGCGGATCCAGAAAAAAAGAAATTCTGCGGCAGGTACAGAATTATTTTGCTTTCTTTTTCTTTCTTCTTCAAATTTTATTTGATTTTACAAAATAAATCTATCTTCTATAGCGTAAATTTAGTACGTCAAACGGACCCCCCCCCAAAAAAAAAGAAATGATATTTTATATAGTATACTGATTTAATGAAAGTAAAGGTTATTTGTCATTTTTTTAAACTATAATATAATCAATAATAATTAATATGATAATTTTATAACAATGATAAAAAATTCGTTGTCGCTACGTTAAAGCTTTTATAAATTAATTTTTAAAACTAAATATAGAGAAATTAATTCAACATTTCATGTTACGCCTTTAATTTTAAAAATTCTCTTTAACATGGAATAACATTTTTGGAGTGCTTTGTAAGCCATTTCCTATTCTTTGAAAAGTAATAAGAATACATATTTTGGTTACTTTTTTTTTTTTTTTTTTTTTTACTTTCCGAACATGTACCATGTAAGGAAAGTATTGTAATCATAAAAAAATTCGACTTCGGGATTTTGGTGTATTTACACGTTTTGAGGTCTTCTGAATTCGTTTATGCTATTTTTACGAGATGTATGTATCTGTGTGTGTGTGTGTGTGTGTTTATGTGTATGTGAGTGAACACGATAGCTCATAAACGGGGCATTCGATTGAGCTCAAATTGGGTATATATATTATAAACCACCGTCGCAAGACCGGTATTGATTTTGGAGTTAATAGTACGGTAAGAGTTAATAGTACGGTAAAATCATATTTTAGTTTTATTTTTCGATGGAGCGTAATATCATTTTTCTTTTTTTTTTTTTCAAAATGCTCTTAGTGTAAATTATGAAAATCTAACGGATCTACTTAAATGATTATTTATCCTGCTTTATTAAACAAAATTAATTTACTATATTTTAACGTAAAAAGGACATATGTTTTGTAGCATTTAAAATAACTAAACAAAACTCTTTTTTACTGCTATTTATGCATTATTAAGAGGATAAATTTTTTCCCATTTGTAACAACATCGATAAATAGTATGTAGTTTTTAAATGTTTGTATGAAGTTATTAGTTTCGTTTACTAAATTTTTTAATTAACTCTGTAAGAAATATTGAAAAGAGAAAAGAAAAAAAGAAATGGAGAAATTCATTTATTAGCACAATGTTATGAATATTACGAGATCCTTTAATAAATAAATCTTGAACCTTTAAATAAAATAATGTTGCAAAACTTTATATTGATCTTTGTTTATTATTAAGTTTTTACGCATAGTTACCTTTATCTATATAAATCTAGACATTCTGAAATACTTTGTAATAAGTGCTAAAAATATGGTTATTGAACTAAAACTATAGATTGAAGCATGTTATTTCAATATAAAAATTTTTAGAATTACGAAAGAAGTGACAAATTTAAGTGATATATCAAGTGAAAAATTTTAAGAAAATAGTAACGGGAAAATGCAGCTCTAGTACAAGTTTTACATCAAAAGCACTGAATTCGTTTCTTTTCAAAATACGTACCTGGTAGTTTATTTTTTATGTACTCTATAAAAAATATTGAAAAACAGAGCTATAGGATTAAGAAATTTATTTATTTACATATATCTTTGCCACATCACTAACAATAATTTTATATGCAAATTTTTATTTAAAAAATTGATATAAAACTTCAAGTGTATTTTTAAAATAAGATTTGAAAAAACGCATCATAATTTTTGTTGGAAATAAAGTGAAATAAATTTAGTTATTTGTATATAACCCTGTGTGCATGTATTGTAACTGTTTCTTCAAAGAAAAATGCTTAAAATCCTATGTTACATCTGATTATTTGTGCACTGTATTCACTAAAGAATGGATGTTCTGAACATCCTGTAAGACAACAATAAGTAATTTAACAATATATGTAACTGCAAGTGTTTTAAGGATACTTTGCTGTCAATATATAATTTGCCTACTAAGCAATTAAGAAAAGAGTAAAACTTACTTAGTTAAAAATAGTTTCTATTTTAATTAAACAATTTGTGTATTTGTGATAATTTAATAAACTTAATTAATGAGCTCATGATTTTATAAAAAATATGGTTTGAATAGCTTTCAATATGTTTTATTATTCTTATTATGTGCTTATACAGAACTTTCCGAAAGGGATTAATAAAAAAGTAATTGTTTAAATAAATCTTAAATTTGAGTGAAATGTTACATATTTGCATGTAGAGTTTAATCTCTTTCTTTCTTTTTTTTCACAATAGACTGTTTAGTAACAAAATTAGTTCTTTTAGCTCTGTTGTCGTGATTAATAGTCATTTAAAATGTATAAAACATTTTTTGATTAAAAAAAAAATTTAAGCTGTCCGACAGAACAGAACCCTGAAAATCTCTCTATTATAACAATTTTGATTGTTAAAAATCTAACTATGTTTGCCAGCTCATTTGAAATAGCCTAACTGAAATCATTAACTATAATGCACTTAGTAATTTGCGTTCAAGGTGCTCGAAAGTAAAGTTACTGAGTAACATAATTAATTGTATTACAGTACTTGGCAACCTTTTCTTAATTTTATTAGGGAGTTTCTTGGCTCCATCATAGGAGAGTGGCTAGGACACTAAACATGGTAGACAACTAAAATCCGAAGTTCTCGCGTTCGGGCCTACAGCGCAGATGTCAATCTAACAGTCCACGGTTTTGGTTGGTTTTCTCCAAATGTGACATAGTACTCGTTAGACTAAAATTCGTTGTCGCTACGTTTAAGCTTTTATAAATTAATTTTTAAAACTAAATGTAGTGAAATTAATTCAACATTTCATGTTACGCCTTTAATTTTAAAAATTCTCTTTAACATGGAATGACATTTTTGGAGTGCTTTGTAAGTCATTTGCTATTCTTTGAAAAGTAATAAGAATACATATTTTGGTTCCTTTTTTTTTTTCACTTTCCGAACATGTACCATGTAAGGAAAGTATTGTAATCATGAAAAAATTCGACTTCGGGATTTTGGTGTATTTACACGTTTTGAGGTCTTCTGAATTCGTTTATGCTATTTTTACGAGATGTATGTATCTGTGTGTGTGTGTGTGTGTGTGTGTGTGTGTGTTTATGTGTATGTGAGTGAACACGATAGCTCATAAACGGGGCATTCGATTGAGCTCAAATTGGGTATATATTGTTATAAACCACCGTCGCAAGACCGGTATTGATTTTGGCTGGGTATAGAATCTATATTTTTTCTACAGGTACGAAAGATTTTTTTTACATTATGGCCAAAGGGGGGGGGATTCTTGAAAGTGCGCTAGCGTTTAAACGGTACATTCGGTTGAACTTAAAATGTGTATATATGTTATAAACCACTGTCGCAAGATCGGTATTGATTTTGGTGCGTATAGGACCTATAGTTTTTAAGATTGTTTGTCCTCGATTCAGTTCAATATGCTTTGCATTTTATAAAAAGTGCCTTCAGAAAAGTATTTAGCATTAATTGATAAAATAAAAATGTAAGCATTTATCGACATGCCAGTTTTTATGCTCAAATTTAGAAACTTGGTTTCAAATTCTCCTAAATTCATGTACGTAATTACACAGGTTTTGACCCTTTTTTGATGCAGATTATTTTTTATGAATTGCGCGTCAGGTAAATTCATCATTAATTTTGTTAGCCTTCAACATCTGTACGTAAAATGTATTTTTTCCCTATTTTTTACACTTGTTTCTGACAAACCTTTAAAATGTATAATAGACATCAATTGTTTTTTCATACAAATATTTGTGTAAGATAATACTGAAATAAGAAGCATTTACAGAAAGAGCGGAAAACCTAAAACGCGGTTGTTATAAAATATCCTTGATTGATATTACAAATAAAATAAAATGAAACAAAATAAAACCGGTATTTATACTGAAGGTAACTAATTTAAATTCTGCTGATTATATGTTGCTCAACCATGGTAACCATGAGGAAAGCTGAGATCTTCTTTTACCCATCTGTCCTTCACATGTACAGAGTTAAAAAGACTTTTTGATTCTATCAGGAAAAACCAGACATAATCTAATTATAATAACCCATAATTTGTTTCTAGACTGGATATTGGGCAAATGTTTTCACTGAATGCCTCTGATAACAAAAACATGTTTCTTATAAAAGCAAGTTTTTTTTTCAGTAAAAAAAGGAGTATACAAAAGAATTAGGATATGTTTTCAGTCCGTATTATGACTTAAACGTGCAAAATAATTCGGAGTATTCAAACGGCGTGATCACCAATCACATGAAGGTTTATGTAATAAACATTGCGTCGGTTTATTTTCAGGAAGAAGAACTGAAGTTAAAAACCTATTAAGATATAATTAAGAGATCCAACAGCAACTTAAAGTATCACAAGCTTCTTAATGCAAGGTCAGATTCATCATTATCAACAACAGGTGCCTAATCTTAATGACTTGTCCATTAATATCCGATAGGATTTCACTTTCCATTTTATGATGTACATCAGATTAAACTCAAAATAGTATTATAACAATGAGAAAGTTTGTAATTGATGAGAAAACGTAAATATTTCTATATCATTTAATCTTTTACAGACAGCTTTCAGATCCAGGCATACTTTAAATTAGTTTTTTGCACATTTTGCCTTCTTATGCGTTAGTTAAAGGATATTAGTCATTTATATGGGGGGAGGGGGGGGCAAATTGTATCCCTCAATTTTCACTATGCTCCCAATTTTGAACATTGGTAATTTCCGACTATACTTTTATGGGTTATACTTTGAGTTTATGGGTAGTTTAAATAATAAGTGAAATATTAAGAATAAATGAAAATTTTATTTTAATAAATTTAAGTAAAGATATGAATTAAGTTTGAAGGGTGTATCAAGATAGCTTCATAAAAATTTATGAAAATGGCTATTTTTATGATTTTTTTTATCCAGTTTCCCACTAAAGATAGAAATGCCAATTCTATTTTAAAAAATCAAGTCATCTTTTAATTATATCGGGTAATTTTTTCAAATCAATATTGATAAAATAAATTTTTTAATAATTTTTTTAATTTGATGTTCCCAATTTTCCTGTAAAAGGTTAAATCAGAACTGTAGGCATATAGCATCCCATTCAGTTATTAAGGTGTCCTCTGTTTTGAGATAATTCAGTGTGAAATTTTAATTATCGTATACTAAGTTAAAAAATCTAAATCTTTGGATAAATGATTTTTTAAAACTCTTTTCTCATAACTACGGTATAAATATATAAACAATATTCAGAGAGTGAAACTTCTCAGTATAGTATTATCTGCTAATGTACATTTTCTTGGGAAAAAAAAGCTTTATAAATTCAGAAACAAGTTTAAATATACACTTTAGAAGTTTCAACTTTAAGCATTTTCCCAGTTTAAACAGGTTTATTTATTTAATCCCCGGTAACACTTCACATATTTTTGACTCTGGAATTGTCTATAAAAGAAACTTTTTTTTTGGAACATTTTATTTTTTTTTCTTTCATTAAGTCTATATTCGAATTTCGTTCCCCCCAACCAGATTGTTCTACGTTAACAGATCTAGAATGCTTTCTGAAAATTTGCAAAATTTTCTGGGTTATTTTCCGCATATTCCGATTAATGGTCACCACACTTCTTTCAGTACTTTGTTTGTTCGCCAGGAGAGAACAGCTCACGTCACCAAATAATGCACGTTTAGAGCTACAGGGGTCGTTCCTGGATTTTCCAGCCACAATTTAGATCTTCATCAGAAAGAGGAGGGCTGCATATTCTGAATAGTCGGAAACTGATTGCGACCGCAGAGTGGACTTTCGGAATCACGTATTTAACGTGCACGTACACAACATGTACACAGTGAGTTTTAGTGGTATGTCAGGTTCACTTCCGACACCAGTCCAGCGTCGTACCTGTTTCTGGTCGAACCTTTTAACCACGGCCCTTCTTTCAGTACTTCATAATTATAAACACATCTCATTTAAAACTTTTTAAAGTTATTTTAAGAAAAAAACGTATTTTATTGCAACCGAATTACCTCTACTTTTAAGTTTCATTTAGTATAATTAATCATTTTATCTGAAATATTTTTTAGCGTAAAAATATTTTGTACTTCAGGAGTTTTGTTTTCTTGTCTTTTGAAAATCTTACGCGGTTTCCTCAGTGCTTAGGGAAAGAATCATCTTTCTCCCTCCAATTTTTTTTTCCATATTTGGAAGGAAAATAACCTCATAAATACAAATCGGTATCTTCAGATGGAATGATTATTTTCAGGGACGGCAAACCTTACTAGTTGCAAAATTATTTGGCTTGTGGGTTACTTTATTGCTTTAGTGCTTCATTCAGAAGTATTGGCGGGCATTTAATGCAGTTTTAAAATCTAAATGCAAAAGTAATGATTTAAAACTGACGAAATCGGAATAAAACTTCTACAGAAGTTAAAATTTATCTATATTTCTTAAAAGTTTAATGAAGATGGATTATCGATTTATGTTCCTAGAGTCATTTATTACAATTATCAGTTCTAGATCCGTAGTGAGTGAATTCTCTTGACGTAAATAAAGGAAACTTTTTAATGCATCGTACCTAGTCATACAGATTGGATGCTTTTTAAAATTTAGTCTTCCGTACATAGGCATAGTGATTGCTATACACTAAATTCATTTATATGGGAATTTGGGTGCTTTAGTTAGAAAATATAGCATCTAATGGAAATCTCTTGTATAATGTCTGATTTGTGCTCGATTCTATCGAATAAATCATTCTATAAATCATAACCTCTCATCGAAGCACTTAACATTCTTCATTTTCAAGTGGCGGAAATGTAACTTCTAACGCACGATGAAAACTCAGTTGAGGATTGAGGACTCGGATATACGGCAGAAAATATTTCCTTTCCTTAACGTAAACTACATCCATTTGTGTACAGTTACTATATGTAGGGTATGTATTTGACTTCATAAGACTTCATAAAACTTCATAAATTAGGTAATATTTGCATGACAGAAACATAAATGCATGTTATGACAGAGGAAAAAAATAAGTTTAAATATTTGAAAATTTGGAGGAGTTATGAAGTTTTTTCTCTCTTCCTGAAAATAATTTCCTTTTTGTGACTGAGGTGGTTTCTGCACTCACCGATTCATTTATATGTATTATGTATTTACAAGGAAACACACTAAACTTTGAAGACCGCAGCCAAAGGGGTTTCGGAGAGCTGCCCTCTTTCCAAAATTTTAAAGTAAATATATTACTCGCAAAAGAATGGCTCAGAAATGCACACTTACTTTTTCCGTTGAAGAGATAAAACCCTTAAAGCGAATAATCTTTTGGGAGCAATGTATGTGTAGGAAATGGGTAAACTCTCAGTATCCTTGCACTAGGATAAGGCCCTGGTTTCTAGTAAGCGATTGCATTGAACATTTGTAATTTTATAAAGTTTTAAATGCTTTTCATTTAGTTTGGTCAAAAGATTCTTTAAACTTCTTTAGTTTTGTATCATAGACTTCCAAAGTTGACAGTTGGCAGCTATGAATATTTGGGTTTGTCAAAAAACTTTCGACAGCACAACTCCACAAATCTGTATTCTTTTAAACATGCAATGTTTTCGTTAATCGTGCTATTGGTTGTAGTACAACGTTACTTTACTGTCTAATTTTTAAGTCTATCGAAGACGCATTTGAAATTTAAAAATTCAGTAAGAGTACAAGCAAAATATTTCTAAAAATCTAGAAAAGGTGCATTTTTAGACATTTGAGGAAGCAAAGACTTTTACCTGTATTATTTTTCATTGGGTTTTCTTTTCTTTTTTCTTTAAATCTGTATGACTTTGCATATTTATGAGTTTTTGAAATCTATTGATTTGATTACCATTAGGAATGAAAAGTTTAGCCCCTCTGTGTAATCGATGTAAATCGATGGCGGCGCGTTTTCTACCAGTGAAGCTTCTTGAATAAAATGTTTGGGACCATTTAGTGGCTAACTGCCATTATACAGATAAATATGTTACAGTCAGTAGCGCACTAGTGCCAAAAATGATCTGTTAAGAATAAAAATAACCATAGCATAATGCTAAGAAAAATAACGGATGCACTCTTTTCCTGTATTTGTAAACGCAAAGAGGTTAAGTTGGGTTAGAGTGTTGTTATAAAAGCTTTATTATTTAAAGAATGTACCCGGCTTTTTCGTAAAGTGTCACGCTGAAAAATCCGCACCAATCTCAACAATTGGCTTTTATAAAGAGATATTTTTTTCAAGCGGTAATCTGAGTTCGCAACCTACGAAGGTACGTTGACCTTGCTCACGCCTTGAACTCATGAAAGAAGGACTACCGCTTTTCCGTCGCTGGACACGCGCTTAACTACAGCTTACTCGCCTTTTAATTTCTAGAATGTTTTTTGACCTTATTGTAAAATTAAATCCTTTTATTGCAACATTCACGAATGGTGATACCAAAATGTCCTTTACACATGCCTGATATTTCATGTGCATTTTAAAAACAGGTGAAAGGTTACATTGAAAAAAATTTATTTTTAATTAATAAAAAATTGCTTCCATATATTCTTAGAAAATAGAATATTTGGAAGGTATAAGTTAAGAATATCCTATTTGATTGAAATGTGTTTTACTGAAAATAAATTCATAGTATAAATTAAAACAAATTTATAGCTTATTTTCTTTTTATAAAATGATTTAAATCATTTTACGTCACCCAGTAAAGAAATTAAAAATTCGTCCAGTCTATAATTTCATTTTCTTTTTTATGTGCCGTTAAATTTTTAAATTTTGTTGATATAATTTACTGACAACTAAAGTAAAGATATCTATATTTCCAAATCTCTTACTACTACACTGTAAAAGCTTAGATAATAACTATTAAGTTAGCTACCATAATTACTTAGTTTAACTACACAAAAAATATTTATAATCTGTCACAGAATAAGTTTTTCAAGTAAGAAGTTTTACAACGGATAAAACAAACAATTGAAGTACAACTAATTAGCATAAAAATATAAGAAAACTAATGTATTGTTTTTTCCTGCCTGTTTCTCTTCCTAAAACTATCCCAGATTTGCCAAACTTTAAGTAGTATAGTTAGTTAACCACTATTTTTAAACAGTATACTTTTTAAATATTTTTTTTCAAAATCTGAGCCAGCCGGCAACATCAAACTGGGCACTTTGCTATGCTTTAAGCGGAAAATTACCGTTTTCAGAAAGTGATTACTTATATTCCATAAAGCTTGGGAACTATAATATCTGCCTATGTATAAAGATTGCCCAAAATTAAATGTGTGTTCTACAGTGCTGCCCTTAGTTATTCATTAAAAAAACATGAATGTTTCATGATTTAATAGAGGAATGGTAATTATAGTCATTTTAAAAAAGTAACTATAAATGTAAAGCCGTTGTAGGGGGGGGGGTTAATACAAAAATAGGAATGTCAAGGAGCTTATAAGTTGAACAACTCCACTTGCTACAAAACATGTTCCATTTGACGTTTTACGGATTCCTTTATTATTACGCCATTCGAAAAATGTAGTAGCTCTGAATAAGGGAGATTGATAATGTCATCTCCTGTATATGTATTTATGCAGATACGTTTATGCATACATTTACGTGTGTGGAGTAAAACTTCTACAATAGCAAGTAGAAAATAAATAGAGATATGAATTTCATTTAGTTAAAGTAATATGTAGTAAATACTGTGAATTGAACGAAAGAAAGTATTTTGATTTCTAACAGTATTAACAAAAGCAGTTGATGCTTTAACTGAGACTTATCTGAATTGACTCTTTTTTTTAAATAATCATTACAGCAGGTCATACAGTGAGAAATAATGGGAACAAATCTTAATTAAAGAAATGTACAGGATTTTGAATGCTATTGCTACAAAATAGCACATTATCTTGACACAATTTAAAAAATCACAGCTTTTATCGATTAAAGTAGCATATTAATAAAAAATGAAAATTACTTCTAAATGCACGTGTAATAGTAAAAAAAAATCATGATTCATAAGTTAATATCAAGAGTCTCCATATTTACTTCATAGTTACGCTAAATTCAATTAGTTTTTTTTTCAAATAAAGTAAACACATCTAACACAATGCCAGTACAATTACACGATAAAGGCTACTTCTAAATGCGGTTGAAATAGTTAAAAAAATTGATTTAAAAGTAAACTGAAGTTTTAATTTTAACAGGGTCAGTACTTCCATTATTTTTTTTTTTTTTTACTCAGTTATATTTTTCAGAGTAAAACTACGATGCTTGCATTTATTTGACCGCATACGAGTAAACCACTATTTTCCGCAGTCTTTAACTTCCCCATTGTAATAACTTCGGTTTACAATTGCGCAACAATTACTTGTGGTTGAATGAACAGGTCATAAGAGTTGTTTAATCTTTGCTTATAAAGAAAGCTTTTTGCAAACAATGTCCTAGTTTCGAAAACTTAACAATATGTTCGGAATTAAGTGTAACCGAGTTTCGTAGCATATTTTTTAATTATTCGTGTAGTTTTTATTGCCAAATATTTCGATTCGAGAAGTAGGTTATACAAATGTGTAAAATGTTACTAAGGTAAGAGCTCCAGTAGTGGGCCATGCACCAGTAATGGGTCATTTTAAATTTTAAATTGAAAAACAAAAAATTCCAACTATCACTGGGATAAGAGATCAAACTCTGATTCGCTGAAACCCTTATAAACTAAATACCAAAGGTGAAGCCTTTATTTCCTGTTTAATTAGGTACAAGAAAGTTTGTTACTGAAGGTGGTCCCTTAGAGAAGCCTTTTAAGCCCATTTTTAGTGATTTTCTTAAGAAGAAAGTCTTCATTAAAACTTTATTGATAAAAAAAAATGTGCGTTAAAACACATTCTATTTTTTTCAAAAATCAATTGTTATTGATATTATTTGATTATATACAGAATGTATAATAAACTATCATTGAATGAAATTGTTATGATAATTTATGGATAGTGATGGGTGGCCCACTTCATGGACGCCCATATGATTGTTTGTAGGGGGGTGGCAAGTCAAGGGGCCTGTCCCAAAAAGATACTATATTGTTGTGTTGAACCACTTCTACATCATACCAATATGCAAATCATAATGGTAATGTAGGAGCCAGGGGGCATGACCTCTTCCTGTCCATAAGTACAGTCGCCCATGGCCCATTTTTAGATCCCCCTCACACCAATGTTCAAGAAGTAGGTCGAGGGGGCTTAGTACTGGAGCACATACTGTTGTGCCAGTAACCAGCAGTGGGCCATACACACAGGCACACACACAAAAAAAAAGGTAACTCTTTATCAGAGTCTTCAATTTCACTTGATGATTTTATCATGCATGAATTGAGCGAGTTTGATTGTGATGAAAGGGAAGAAAAAGGATTGCCTACCTCCGTTGAATTAGAGCTGAAAGAAGGTCAATTTGTTTTCGTGTCCTTCATGGGATGTAAAAGAAATGCACTAAAAATGTGTATTTGTGTGTAATCCAGAAAATGAAAGATGGATGGGGTTCATGTTCAGGGGCTAAAATCTACCCAAAAAAAAAAAAAAAAAAAAAAAAAAAAACAGACTTTGCAAGAGTTGAAAACTATTTATTCAACATAACATGTAAAGATTTAATATCCATAATGCCCCAACCACAACTTAAAATGAAAGATCGAGAATTAACTTGCACCTTTTTAGCAGTTAGAGAAAAAATGTAAATCTCATGTGACTAGAATCAATAAACAAAACAATTTACCTGTCATTTTTAGTCTGCTTTTTAGTGTCTATAATATTAATGCATTGTTATTATTACAATACATTAATATTATAGGCTCTCATATAAAGATTTTAGATGGCCTAATGCATAGCGCTTTGAACTGGGAGACAGAAGGTGCGTGGTTCAAAACCAGGTCGCATCCGCCGACCTAATCGTTCGGAGTTTTCGTTGGTTTCCTCCGAGACGCAGCGTAAATACGGGTTAGGACCCCTTAGAAAGTCCCCCACAGAGGGCACCCCACCTCTAGATATCTCGTGCAAATAATTGGCCGTAATCCCACAACAACGACAACATAACGACTATTGACTTATATATAAAGACTTCATTCTACATTGGCCTCCAAAAGTTAAGAAACAAACAGTTTTTTGCACCTAATTTGCAAATGAACGAATGTAAAAACATCAAATTTGGATGACAGGTGACAAAATAGTTATGCATTCACTGGAACATAGAAGTTTACATAAGTAAAACGCAAAAATGGTTTATAACAACAAAAAAGCAATCTTGCTGGAAAAGTCTATTTTCGGAAAAAATCTATCGCATTTTTATGTGGTGAAATTTCTTAGAAACATAACAAAAATGAGTTTTAATAAGGGATATGCCCACCATGCCCACCCCTAGCTTGAACTCTCTGACACGGCATCGACTTTCCATGCTGTCAATTAAGTTTTCGGTTACCGAAATGGGAAGCGAAGGCCAGACACGGAGTAAGCTTTGTTCCAGCTCTCCAAAAGACGTTGGAGGTGGACTTAAAGCAGCAACCTGCCTACCAAGATAGTCCCAAATATGCTGTATCGGATTCATGACTAGAGATTGAGATGGCCATTCCATTCGCTCTAAAGCAAGTCGCTCAAGTCCAATTCCTCAACAACTACAGCTCGGTGAGGTCGTGCATTATCATCCATCAGAATGAAATCATTGCCAATTCTACCGGCATATGGGCGGACAAATGGATCAAGGATCTCATCCTGATACCTCACACCAATCAGAGTTCCACCCTGGAACACATGCAGGTCAGTGTGACCACCGAATGAGATCCCTGTCCAAACCATTATTCCACCATCTCGGTAACTGTGTCTTTCTAAAATGTTGGATTGGTGTTATTTGATGCTTTGTTCGCTCCAGATCAGTAGACGCCCTGAATCGCTATGCAGTGTGAATCTGGAATCGTCTGTAAAGAGTACAGAGACCCATCGCTGTCTGGTCCAGGAAACGTGTTATCTTGCCCAAGATAAGTGGGCCCTTCTCTGTCGTCCGTTAAGGAGGACTTACACAACTGGTCGCCTTTCACAGAGAACTGCATTGTGAAGACGCCTTCTCACCGTACTAGCGGATATTCCCTGATGCTACAGAATGGTCTGCAACAAGTTGCGGCATCGCCTTCGGGCCGAAAGATCTATAAAACGGTATTCTGCAGGTGTTGCAGTTTGTGGTCGGCCTGGAACATGTCTTCTGGACACAGAAGCTTCGGTTTGATATTGATTCCAGAGACGGTGGACCACACCTCGATGTTAAGACGCCTAGCAGCATCAGTCTGTGACAACCCCATTTCCATCCATCCGACCGACCGCCACCTTAACGTACAAAAGGCTTCTCTCAGACATTGCGGTACCTTACTGCCTCTTTCAACGAATCTGCTAACAACCAACAAAAATCGACAAAAGTTATTGCCTCTTTCAACGAATCTGCTAACAACCAACAAAATCAACAAAAGTTATACACGTAATTACGAAAGCCTGTTATTTGCATATTTTTCTCTCACTCATATATGCCTGTTCTTTTCTATAAAAAAAGTGGTAGCTGTCGTTTTTGCATAAATTTTCATAAAGTTAATTTTTATCCCTTATATAAACTATAAATTTTATTGTTAGTGTCATTTTTTTAGTGGTGAGCTTCGAAAAAACATGTTGTTCTTTAACTTTTGGAATCCAGCGTTTTTTCCTTAGCCATTTGACCAATCTAGATGGCTCACTTTTGGTATGTCCAATACCGGAACACAGAGGTGCCGACTTCAGAAAATTTCTTTGGGTGCCCTAAAAGTCCGTGGTGGGGGGGGGCGGTCATCAGGACTAGGAATGCATGCGAGACGGTATGAGACAGACATTTGTAGTTTCTATGAGAGACGAGACAGGCCCATTTTTCATTATGATATAGGGATTTTGCGAGACGAGACAAAGCTTTTCAGCTGTTTTGTGAGACAGTCTGATTTTTCGTCTCGCGCATCCCTAGTCAGGACCAGACCCGATTCCTCGCATTTTGGTATAACTGCAGCAATGGCATAGAAAGGGAAAGGCAGAAGGGGTAGTCCGTCCCCGTCGGCAAGATGAAAATGGACAGGCGGAAGAAGCAAACCCATTTTTTCCTATGAATATTTGCTTGAAAAACCTGCCCCGCGTGAGTACCAGATCCAAGGAAACGGCGATGAGGAGGCTTCCCTTGAGCGCATTAAATCTTTAAGTTGGCATCAGATCTATCCCCCCCCCTTTAGAACCCATGTTAACATGTTTGCTATCAACATTGGAAAAACGCAACGGAGAAGACTCCTTTTTTTTTATCCGTGTTGATTCGTGGGTATTGAATGAGAATTTCCACTGCTGCGTGTTAGCAACGATAAAAACAAATGCGTTAAAATCAAGATTCCTTTCAAAGTAACGAAGTATTTCAGGTGAAATTCTCCTCTTTCAGAAAAATCTACTTATGCTACAGCCAGCTTAAATTTGCTTGTCTTTGGTGCCCTAAAGGTCCGTGGTGGTGGTGGTGGTGTGTGGGGGGGGGTTTATCAGGACTAGGAATGCATGCGATACGGGATGAGACAGACATTTGTAGTTTCTATGAGAGACAAGACAGGCTCATTTTTCATTATGATATAGGGATTTTGCAAGACAAGATTATCTGTCAAAATTCAAGGATTCCTGGGCACATATTACTTTTGCCCTTGTAATAATCAGACCTGAAAGAGGTGTATTATACTAATTTCACTTTTAACTTTTTCACTAAAGTTTTTCTTTCGGCGATAGAATTTTGATTGGTTTTATCTAATCATTAAATTTCAAAGCAAAAGCAAAATAAGTATGTTACGAAGTTTATTGAAAATAAAAATATATATCTGCAACAATAATATCGCAATCAGCCAAATTTCTTGTCATGTAAATGGAAATTTTGTAAATAAAATAAAATAAAAATAAATAAAAGGTGATTTGGTTTTCAAATGTAACAATTCAGGATCAATTCTTTCTTGTTTAATCTCTCTGTCTGTTACATCTCTGTCTGAAATCATCAGAGGTTTCAAAAAACGCTATTCATAGTATTGTTTCTAAGCTCATTCATTTCCCGGTGTTTTAACAATTTTATACCTCTCTAAACAATCCTAGCTAAACTTTGCCTATTTTCTTTCTTTCTTTTTTTAAAGAAATTTCAAAAATTACAAAAATTACACATTTAAAATATCAAGTTAAATAAAAACTAAATATTTCAAGAGAAATTTTATGGGTTATTAATCATATTTTATATTAGCGATAACCTCAGAGCGTAATATACTGAATATACTGAATATACTGAAATAAAGATATTTTACCCTCTACCCTTAATTTGTCAAATTTACAAAATTACGAGCGATATACATTTCAGTCATGCGTGTTCATGTGCCCATGATTTCAGTACAATTTTAGAAACAGCATTCGGCTACATGAAAACAGATAGTACTATAACTGAATTCCACTTTGTCAAACAAGAACAACAATTGAACAAAATATTTGCTGAAATAAAACAGAAGCCATCTCGAAATGTTAGTGTGGACCACATTTTGTTCCGGCCTTTTCAAAAAATAACTCAACACCAAAAGCATTTAAAGATACGAAAAGTGAATTGAGACTTTAAAAGGAAGTGACACAAACTTTTATATATTATAAGATACTCTCTCATTCAATTAACACCAAAGCGCTGACACTTTCGATAAATGTGGAATTTTTTCTAAAAGTTTCGTAAATGATACAGGTTTGTAGTTTATTTCAGTGTACAGTGAAGCTTGTTAACAGACATCCTAAAAATTTTGAAGTGATTAACATAATTTAGCATTTTTGTATTTATGAACCAAAATCTATGCTTTTTTCGAACTACAGCGATACGTAGAAAGCAACTGTCATTCAGTTACCTTTAAATAGGCTTAGTTTTGATCCAAAATGTGCAGGAGCCGCAATTTGTTGCGTTGTAATTTACAACATTAATAACCTAATTTATTGTAGCATTAAGTACATTTTTGCTTACCTCTGCAATAGTATAAAATGTAATAAAATATCAACAGAAACAATTATGAAGGCTATTAAAATTTTTAATTTAGTGTAAAAATTCACAGAGAAAAAAAGTAGTGGAGTTGAGCTCCCCTTGGCTCCCATGCAAATTAAGCCCTGCCTTTAGATATATGGAAGTGTTCAGCACCCACGAAATTTTTTTTGTGAGTGCTTGTTATATGACATATCACTAAATAAAAAAATAAAAAAACCAACCGTCACTCAGTAAAATTTTATTTTCGAATCATGCAGTTCCAAAGCACACATCGTCATCAGTGGCGTTACTATACTGTTGAGGCCCATGGCAAAATCATTGGATGAGGTCCTTCCTCAATTTCAAGAAGCTCAACCAGCACGTTGTAGTTCCCTTTTTCAGTCTTTCTATTATTCGTGAAGTACTGCCCTCTCCGGTCGGGGAGCATAGTTTTTGCCTGTTCTGCCGCCCTATTGTTACGCCACTGATTGTCATTGTCATCGAAGTTCCTTATGCGCCATAGGGGTAACTTACTAAGGACAAGGGGGCGATTGCCCCCTCAAAAACTTCAAGAAAATTTAGATTACCACCTGTTTGAAAATACTTTCTGCATTAGGAAATATTTTGCCCCCCACAATGTTACATGCCAAAACATTTTGCCCCCCCTCCTCAATGTTACATGCCAATTTACCTCAATATCATGCGCATTCGAATTCCAAACGACATAGGTTCTCATATAGGAAAGATCGGGCCCCTCTCTCAAACCGTCGGATTAGTGAACCTTTTTATAGGATGTTGAACTTTTTATATTATTTCAGTACTAAAATGTCTGAAAGTGTAATATGAAGCTGCTCCCTTAAAAATGTAAGAAATCCCCCCCCCCTACCACGCCTCAAAGTACTCATATGGGCGTCCATGCCGAAGCACCCATATAGATTTGGCGTCGATAAGGGTTTTCTTTTAAACTTAAAATATCACACAACTAATAAAAAAATCAAACATTTTAGAACTGAAATAATGCAAAAAAGTTCAGTGTGCTTTAAAAATGTTCACATTACGTACTGGCGTAATTGAATTGGGGGTGGGGGGTTAAACCCTTCTTGTGTGCATGTCACTGTGTGGCGGTTATCCCTACACCACTGCCGGTGCTCACCACCCAACGTAATTTTTTGTAAGCTCTTGAGTGTCGAAGCACCCACATAAACGTCTTTTCTTAGCCCTATCTTTGAACTTCAAAGTATGACTTGTCAGTAAAAAATTCTGCGGGTGCCGATCACCCACAGAATTTTTTCAGTGGGTGCTTGAGCCCCGGAGCACCCACGTAGTCGGCGCCACTGTCCTGAATCAAGTGTCTTCTGGAAGCAGCTACAAGATATCTTAGACTCTGCGGCAGTTCCAGGCATAGGCGTAACTTGGAGGTAAGCGAAGGTACTCCCCCCCCCCCCCAGGATCCAGGGGGGGGGGGTCGTCCTCTGGATCCGCCTTAGCCATACCCAACGAGCCTGGGTTGCTCCTACACAGAGAACATAATTTCTTTAATAAAGCCTTGTAAAAAAAAGCGCGGAATGATCAAAAGGGTTTTTTGTTGTAGCCATTTCTTTCTGTATAGCTCAATTCCAAGAATTTTGCTTTGTGCGTTATAACTTCTCTTGGTTCCTTTGTCTGATTGCCTTCATTTCTCTGATCGAATTATAATGGCAGACATTAGTAGAGCGGAGTTGTTTTTCTCTTCACCTTGCATTCGGATATCCTCAATTCTCAGACTTACGTCTCCATAACTCCCCGACTCACTAATGCTCTACAAAGACTGCGTTTGAAGGAGATTGCGTGACTTGGGCGGCAAATCACCATCCTTCTGACCTTGAATTTGAATCAGGAAGATTAGGGTATTTCGAAAGAAGAGAAACTTTTTTTTTTTTTTTACAGTTTTCGGCGGCGAGTAAGTGATAAAAAGGTACCGTCTGGGGACATTATATTCACTAAAAGAATTGTGTAACCTCTAACCGCACAATCAATGTGCGATCCGTGAGCGCACATACTATTTGGAGGATCATTGCGCAATAGCTTCGCGAACATTGACGTCATGACCAAAGTCTTGACGTCAGAGATACGCTGAATTTCTGGTTTAAAAAAAATAATTATGAATAGATGGATATAGCTTAAATTAAAATTAAATATATTAATTATACATAAATTTGATTTAGTTAAGTACTTCTTGGGGGTCTTTCGTTAAAAATTAAATTCATACAATTTCTGTTGGCAGCTATGCTGCGGAGTTGCAACATGTGCAGCGCCGCATTTCGTTACTTCCTTACCGAGCAATGAGGCAATTAAAAATGTGTGTTGTATTTCAGCTATTAAATTAAAGGCACATCTTTGATTTATCATTATTATTTATTTTTTTTCTTTGCAATAAAAAGTTAGAATGTTTTTTGCCGCATTTGTAACAAGAACATCGAATTATTTAATTTGATTTCTATTAAAAAAATTTTCGTGATCATCAGTTTACACGTGGCTTAACATTTCCGATTAAATGTTGTCAGAATGGGTGCAAAAGTGCATGTGCAAATGTATTTAATCTGATGAAACATATTGAAAAATATCCCGTATCAGCGATCGAAAAAGTAACTTTTGTTCCCAGTTTGTTGTCTGAAGAAGTTGAAAATGCTGAGGATGATAATGTGTATGATGAGGTTCAGCCAATGGAGGTAGAGTGCACATATTCACAACAAAATGACCAAGATGTTGATACAAAGGAAGCTCTTAGACATGAAATTTTATCCGTTGTTTCTAAATTGAGAAGCAATAGCAGTCTTCCACATAACATTGTATCTCTTGTTGTAAATGCTGGCAACTCTGTAGCACAGCTAGTAGCTTCTTTTTGTGTTAAAAAATTCGAGCGATACCACAAAAGCAAAGCTGCCAACTCTCCCGTTTTTTTCGGGAAATTTCCCACCACACTTTTTAAACAGTTTTATTTTGGATTAAATTTTTGGCCTCGATTTAACCATGCACTTACTAGGCGCCAGAGATGCCTTGATCAGGAAAGGGGCTCTCTGGGTCGGAGGCCGTCACTTCCGCAAAATGCGGTTGGTTGGGGCGCACAATTTTTGGTACTAATTAAGAATTAGTGGTGGGAAATCTCCCGAAAAAAACGTGAGAGTTGGCATCTCTGATAAAAGTACGCATTGAATTGTGCATTCCGAGTACACAACTGAGTACTCAGTTATGTATTCGGAACACATTCATTATGTAGATTAAGTGCACAATCAATTGTGCATCCTAAATGCACAAACTGAGTGCACAATTATGTGCAGCAGCTGAGAGTGCACGTACAGTGTATTTCCCCAGTACATACATCTATACACTGTAAGTGCACAACCTTTTTAGTGAGTAGTTCATACAAAACATACAAGTTTATACAAGTTCATACGGAAAAATGAACCCAGCTTGACGATATTTTCATAATTTTGAGGGAAATCTATATAAATAAAATTAGACTTTTTTCTGTACAATACATCGAATTAAAAAATTTTGCAATTTCTATCCGTTTCAAGCTCTTGGGAATCCAGTACGACACTCGAGAAAAAGTTCGACTGTCATTCCGTCCGTGATGCTTTTTTGTTCCCGCATCACGTAAGAACGACTGAAGCAAATGAAATGAAATTCCGTGACATGATAGGTGGTCACTCAACTTAAAATATAGGCGTGGAAATTTATAAAAAATCTTGATTAGATTTTGAGATTTTGCGAAAATCGTTTCAAACTGCGTAAATTTTTGTTCGCGCAGCACGTAATAACGACTAGAGTGAATGAAGTGAAATTTGGTGACATGATAAGTGTTCACTGAACTTAAGCTAACAGCGTCGATTAAAAAAAAATTGATTCGGTTTTGAGATTTTTCGAACACAGTTTTAAAGTGCGTAAATTTGTGTTCGCGCATCACGCAATAGGGACAAACCCTCTCGCATTCCTGACCTCTCTTATTCTGAAAAAATGGATTAAGAGAATAAAATGAAGTTTAGCAACACGATCAGCAAACTGTTAAAACAACCAATATCGGAATTTTAAAAAAATTCAAATAATTTTTTTAAATGTTTATTTGCTTTTTTAGATTTTGTGAAAATTGCATAGAATGTTTTCGAGGAATAATGTTAAAATATATACAGTGAATCAAACAAAATTTAGTTACGGGTTAGGAATGACCTCTTGACTTGAAAAACTCATTCAAACAGAATAAAATTTAGTTTTTTAAAAGAGAAAGAAGTTCACCATTATAGTCAAATTTATTGATCACTTTGTTATTCCCAAACCTGTAATCTTTTAACAATTCGCAAAAGATATAATTTTTATTTCTACACTGCTTCTAATATGCTATTTCCATTCTTTATACACCTACAATGCTCACGAAGATTCAAGCTTTTTGAAAATTTGCTTTCTGTACTAACCCGTCAACGACGGGTACTTCAACTAGTTTACAATAAGAACAATTAAACCTACTCGTTTCGGAATCCTGCTGGTTTCATCAGAACGATCCAAAAATACGTTCAGAAAGGGAGTGAGTATTTCACCTCCAGTGTCTCCTTTACCGTGTAAATTTTCTTTTTATTGTAGCCAGCGGCTTTGTCTCAAATTCTCCGTTTGCCGGTACTCTTAGGGCAAACGCAGTCTCATTGTATTCATATATATTTCTATGGCGGAAGAGGATTCTAACTTATACCCTATTTACATTCAGCCATTCCCACTTCTCTTCTCTCTGTTTTTTTTTTCCAGGAAATACTTTTGCGCAGCTCAAAAAGAAGTGAGGGTTTTACATTCTGCTGTATTACCCTTCTCCTGCTATACTTTTCTGCAGTACTTCCATCCGCACTGACTTCAAAATCTCTTCAGGAGTCAGCGTGGGCGGCAGGAAGGGCTGCAAGAAATGTTATGGCATGAGCAGGACGAGTGATGTGCTTACATTTCTGTTACTTCCATTTCTCCTGCTCATTGCTGCGGAAATGGGATGAATGTAAAAGAGGCATCAAAGATGGGATGACGGAAGTTGCCGGAAAAGGAGGGGCACTTAGGTCTTCGGATCCTGACAATAATCTAGTATTTCACCGCTGTGGGGTGTGGGCAGTCGCACATCACATACTAAAAAAGCTTTGAATCCGAGAAAGACATTGTTTACATGAGCGGCCATATAGGAAGGCAAGTGGGGGATTGAGTGAACCCACCTAGTAGTCGGTACAGAAAACATTTTTATAACATATTGAACTTCTATGTATTATTTACGTACTAAAATGTTTGAAAGCTCAAAATTTTTTAGAGAAGTTTCGTAAATGATACAGGTTTGTAGTTTATTTCAGTGTACAGTGCAGCTTGTTAATAGACATCCTAAAAATTTTGAAGTGATTAACATAATTTAGCATTTTTGTATTTATGAACCAAAATCTATGCTTTTTTCGAGCTACAGCTATAAGTAGAAAGCAACTGTCATTCAGTTACCTTTAAATAGGGTTTAATTTCTATCCAAAATGTGCAGGAGCGCTAATTTGTTGCGTTGTAATTTACAACATTAATTACCTAATTTATTGTAGTATTAAGTGCATTTTTGCTTACCTCTGCAATAGTATAAAATGTAATAAAATTAATATAAATAGAAACAATTATGAAGGCTATTAGAATTTTAAATTTAGTGTAAAAATTCACTGAAAAAAAAAGTAGAGGAGTTGAGCTCCCCTTAGCTCCCATGCAAATTAAGCCCTGCCCTTAAATATGGAAGTGTTCAGCACCCACGAAATTTTTTTATGAGTGCTTGATATCTGACATACTGCTACTTAAAAAACCAACCGTCACTCAGTAAAATTTTATTTTCGAATCATGCAGTTGCAAAGCACACATCGTCATCAGTGGCGTTATTATACTGTTGAGGCCCGTGGCAAAATCATTGGATGAGGTCCTTCCTCAATGTACAGAAGCTCAAACAACTTATTGTAGTTCCCCTTTTCAGTCTTTCTATTCAAGAAGGACAGCCCCTCCGGTCGGGGGAACATTATTTTTGCCTGTTCTGCTGCTCTATTGTTACGCCACTGATTGTCATTGTCATCGAAGTTACTCATGCGCCATAGGGGTAACTTACTAAGGACAAATGGGCGATTGACCCCTCAAAAACTTCAAGAAAATTCAGATTACCACCTGCCACGCCTTAAAGTACTCATATGGACGTCCATGCCGAAGCACCCACAAGATTTGGCCTCGATAAAGGTTTTCTTTTAAACTTAAAATGTCAAACAACTAATAAAAAAATCACACATTTTAGTACTGAAATAATGCAAAAAAGTTCAGTGTGCTTTAAAAATGTTCACATTTCGTACTGGCGTAATTTAATTGGAGGGGGGGGGGTTAACCCCTCCTTGTGTGCATATCACTGTGTTGAGGTTATCCTTACGCCTCTGCCGGCCGGTGCTCACCACCCAACGTTTTTTTTTGTAAGCTCTTGAGTGGAAGTACCCACATAAACGTCTTTTCTTAGCCCTATCTTTGAACTTCAAAGTATGACTTGTCACTAAAATTTCTGTGGGTGCCGAAATTTTAGTGACAAGTCATACTTGGTGCCAAATGGTCACTGCCACTTGGGTGCAAAAATTTGTGGTAACTAAATTTGTGTGCTAAATTTGTGTTCGCACTAAATTTGCCACTTGGGTGCAAATTTGTGGGTGCCGGCACTCACAGATTTTTTTAAGTGGGGGCTTGAGCCCCGGAGCACCCACGTAGTCGACGCATCTGCCGGAACATTAAAATTTTGCTGTGACTAATCCTGGTGCTTAGAAGTGTGTGTGTGTGTGTGCGAGAGAGAGAACCAAGTTTTATTTTTTTTAATTATCTCACAATTATTTTGATATTTTAGATGATTATTACATTATATATGAGTTTGAGGAACCATAAAAATATATGTAGATCAGCAAAACTTCTCTAAATTGTAGATGATATTTGACGAAGTACCCTTAAGTAGCCCACTGCTGGAGGATTTCCCTTATTAATATTTCAAACTTTAGCGAAAGATTTTAAATAAGGTTTGTTTTGAAGCTCCTCACTGGTTAGGAAGTTTTGATTTTTTCAGTAGCTTTTCAGTTCTGAGAGCAGATGACAATCGCTCTGTGCTAAGTCAATGATCAATGAAGACAATGTCTTGTTTCAAAAGAATGGTGATGTTCTGATGTTTCAAAACTCAATCAATTTATCTACGTAAAAGAAGCTTATAAAGAAACATTATAATTTATGTTTTATCTATGGTGCTATTTGTCAATGCATTTACGCACAAGTATACACTGATGAGTCAAAACATTATGTCCACCCATACTTTTTTAATGAACACGTCTGGATAACTCGTCGTAATTAAGTGGGAATGGTATTTAACTGTTGCTGGAGTAGGTAGAGAATCATTCTTCCTCTTAAGTTTGTGAGTGATGGGAAAGGCTGTTGATCTAAACGATTTTCATAGAGGGCAGATTGTAAGACTCGGAATGAGTATCTCCGAAACTACACGACTGGTCGGTTATTTACCATCTGCCGTAGTTAGTCTTCATAAAAAGAGAATTAATGACAGCGTAACCAGCAAAGACGCCGAGATGTTGGGCTACCACACATCTTCAAAGAAAGAGGATGTCGGAGACTGTCCCGTCTTGTACAGCAATATCGGTGGCAGTCAGTGGCTCAGATGACAGCAAAATACAATGCAGGTCCAAGTACAAGTGTTTCGGAACACACAGTTTTGCGGACACTGTTGAATATGGGACTGCCGAGCTGACATCTTACTCGTGTGCGTCTGTTTACCAAGCGTCTTTGTCCACTACGCCTACAGTGGGAGCGGGAATTTCGAGACTGGATCATGGATTTGTGGAAGAGAGTTTCGTGGTCGGACGAATCCCGGTTTCTCCTTCATTCCGTCGGTGGTCGTGTCCAGAGCCGTGCTTAGGGGGTAACAAACTGGGGAACCGCCCAGGGTCGCTAAAAAACTGTTGATTCATGGGTATCATGCAGTCCAATAAGCTTCCTGACCTAGAATTGAAAGCATCATATCAGTAAACATAGCCCAGAAAAAATATAGAATTTGATTTCGTGTGTAGCTTTCTTTTTCAAATTGACAGAATGGTAAGTAGTTAGAATGCAGCTTTTACACTATGGAAACGTACTGCATTAAAATTTTAATTAACTAATCAAGCTTACGTAATTAGTCAGTAGCAGAAACGAGTTTTTACTGGGGGGGGGGCAGGTCAAGATCAACAATTTATTAGGTAAAAAAATCTGAAAGATCTGCGATTATTTTTTTGTCCAGGGTCGCTAAATATGTTCCGTCCAGGGCCGCTAAAAACCTAAGCACGTCCCTGGTCGTGTCAGAGTAAGCTGTTTTCCAGGAGAACAGCTGCTCCCCTCTCCCCTTCATCTCAGAGCTCAAAAACCACCATGTTCTAATATCTCTACTTTGTGTGACCGTTGCTTAAATATTTGGTAGAACCAGGCTTCAGTTATATACCTAGAACTCGCAGCATCCATGCCCAGACGAGTTGCAGCTGTTTCGAAGGAAAAAGAAGGCGCAACGCATTATTAAGTAGGTGGTCATGATGTTTTGTAAAATATAATATATGTACATTGAAATCCATCAATGGGAGTTTTAGATTTTCATTTTTAAGAAGTATTACAGTTTGATAAACAGTGCTAAGTGTCTCAAAAATGAATATGATTTATCCTTGTTGCACATCCTTCTTTAACTATTACATTTTTAATTCATAAAATATCTTTCTTATATCCGAAAATATGTAAAAATTTTATAGCTGCTTTGCAGTTAACAATAAAATTGTGCTTCATTAGCAATTCAACAGTCAAAAATCATTATCGCGCCTAAGTATTTATTGATATAATTATCATTACAATGGTCAATGAAGACCCATGAAAATCGTAAAGCTTTCTCTTGGATGGATGTAAATAGCAACGCTTCCAAAAATTGGGGTGGAGCATTTTTGGTCATTGAATACGCTGTGTGAAAGTAATTAAATCAGACATTTCTTTTAACACTGTTCTTATCGTTTAAAATTTAGGTTAAAATATGGCTTCAAGAAAGAAAATATTGGTTATTGGTGGTGGATTCAGCGGTATTGGGTCGATAAAGAGTTTGAAAGAAGAAGGTTTTGAGCCAGTATGCTACGAAAAGACGTCACACCGTGGGGGAACATGGTTCTACAGAGATGAAACGCCTATGGGTATTCCATCGATTATGCCAACAACTGTTATCAACCATAGCAAAGAAATGGGATCTTTGACGAACTACGTGCCGGACAAAAATTTGCCAAATTACATGAGGCATCACGATCTCTTAGGAGTGTTTAATGACATTGGCGAAAAATTTGACTGCTTCAGGCATATAATTTGCAACAGAGAGGTATTAAAAGTAAGTAGTAAAACAATACTACCTTATAAATATATGTATATATTTTTTTAATTTCAAGTAATATGAATCCATATATATTAGTAGTTACAATGTAATCAACAAAACTTTTACCCACAGGAGCTAACTCGAAATTCTCATTGTATTTGGAAAGCTAAATACAGATATGATAAATATAAGATAATTTTTTTTTTAAATCAAGATTTTTTGACCTTATATAGAATTAGGTAGTTAAACCCATCAAGCTTTTAAAAATTATGTATTTTCTTACATTAAAAAAAATAACATTTATTGAATTTCTTAAGCGTTTCCACCGATGATCAATAAGCTCGGATGGATTTTTGTGTAGCAATAAGTGTTTGAGTTTGAAAATTTTGTCAAAAGTTATTTTATACTTTTAGTCCATCTCTGAATAAAAAGCTTGATTTTAAAAACTTTTATTTTTCTTATATTTATTTCATTCTTTTAATTCTGAAAATTGTTATTTTTTTGGCAAGATGTCGCTTGTGTTGTATTGCTATTTTATCATGTGCGTTTTTTTTTTTTTGTTGTTCTCAGGCTGTATCCACGAGTATTGTAAGACAAACAACAGAAAGTGTCCGTACTGATATATACGCTCAGTGCCGCAACTGAAAATCCCGTCATCTGGGGCAGACCTTAATTTTGGTGCTTCCGTTTTTTCTATTTTGATGTCCCCCAAAGGAGCGTGCCTTGTTTGCCCTCCCCGTAGTTGCGGCCCTGTGTACGCTGAGACGTGAATAAAATTAATCCCATTGATGATTCCCATGCGAAATCATAGATCCTTTGCCATTAGAGACGAGAGTCGTTCTCAAAATTATATCAGACTTGTGCTGAACCAACAGTCCGCAAGCAATCTGAAAACTACCATCCTGGTACATTTTACAACGTATCAGCTCGATTGGATGACATGAAGTTGGAAGTGGATTAACATTTCCATACAGATTTTGAAAAGGAACTACATAACAACAAACCAAGCTAGTAAAAAGAGTGAAATGAAAAAAAAAAAAAATGTTGAAGGTTTTTTATTTAAAAGAAAAATTTTTTACGAGATTTGCGTAAGATTCTCCATGTAGGACGAGCTAGAGGCTAAATTGAGCTGCAGTGGGAGAAAGACCGAATTATTTCAGGATCTCCTAATTTTGAACAATTGCCTCGCACCAGTCCTGTCAAGCAAGAGAGCTTGTCTCTCTCCCAAGCGCTGCAGGGTCGACGCTGTTTCATTTTCGGTTTTGCTTGAGGAACCATGCTTCAAAGATCTGGCCACTAAGAGATTCAATTCGTCGATAATCATCATTTTATTTGCAAATCTTTTTCTGTAAGCACAATTAGTAATGCTTCAAAGCAATAATCATTTGCTTTTAAGTCCAGTAAAAATATATTTAAATTTTGAGAATGTCTTAGTTGCTAGATTTTAAATTAATAGAAAATGCTAAAGTATAAAAATACATGGTGCATATGAGCAAGACGGAAAAAACTGGAGGGGTGATAGTACACACCTAGACGAACGAAAAGTATAATAGAACATGGGATAACAAACGTTTCCTTTTTGCACCCGTTAATAATTCAGGGTGGCGACAGATCCTGAAAATCAGGGAAATCGTGGAAAAATCAGGGTACTTTATCCACCTGGAAAGATCATGGAAATATCAGGGAATTTTATAAAAAAAATATCCAAAAATCAGGGAACTTTGGTTTTTGCCTTCTGATCGAGCCCTTCAATTTTAGCTGTGGGCAGCATGTAACTCGAGGGTCATACGTTTGTTCTGGATCATACAATACTCAACTGATGCAGACACTCTACAAATTCAAGACTCAAATGATCTGGGTACTATGAGTCCAAAATTGCAGTTATTCGGACTCGTACTAAGATACGGATCATACAAGAAACCAGACATACGAATCATATAGATATAGACGTTACTTACTAAGGGCAAGAGAGAGCAATTGTCTCCCTAAAATTTAAGAAAATTAAGCTGTAACCTATTTGAAAATGTTATTTTCTATGCTAGGAATCACATTTTGTTCCCCCACTAATGTTATATGTCATGTCAGTTTACCCCAATACATATAGACATGTGTATCAATCAAATATATGAAACATTCTTTTTGGGTCAAAGCTTCTGGGCCATGCAGTTACGAATCATTGAAAACTGACGATTCGTTATCCCTAGTGGTCAATTGGCGATTGCCCTTTACACCAAGAGGGTGGAATTTCATGGTTATTGTGATCCCTTGTTACCTTATTAAACTGTGTAGTTTTTTACTGTCACTGTACAGGGGTTGAGCTGGCTCTTTTTAACACTTCGCCAATTCATTCACCAAATTAGATTTTTCCGGACATCATTAAGAAAAGCAATTGTCAATATTTTCGCCAAACCAATTTTATTTTCGCAATTTGCGACGTTGGCGATCGACAGCGCGACCCCTGACTGTAATTTTGATTGTTGTTGGGCGTGTAACGATCAGGGAAAAATCCGGAAACTTTTTCTCTAAATTTCTGTAGCCACCCTGTAATTATTTTGAAAAACGTTGAAATATTGACCACATTACAGATTCTAGCTTTTTAAAGAAATAGAGAACTTTTCTAAAAACGCTCAGCTACAATTAGTAATTATGAATTTTATTTCAATCGAAACATTCATTGTTTATGTATTCTAGCTAGAAAATCGAACCAACATTGTACGTCTTTTCAAATTATTAACTCGTGCGTACAGACGACGACACTTACAACGTTATGTTCTATAGCATGTTATTTGTTTGTCTTGGTTTGTTCTTTCATCCTCTCCAAGATTGTCAGTGCTGTTCATTTACACCCTGTATATTATTATGCGCTGAGCAATGTAAAATACATTCTCGCTCACCGCACACTACGATAAAACTTGGAGAATTATTATTAGATTTATCGCTTGGATTCCAGCCGCTGAAAGATTTTTAATTAATATATTGTATAAAATATAAACATTTTTAATTTATTGTACAAAAATATATTTAACCCTAATTAATACTTAACTATTTATACGAAATTAATTTACTTCTAGTTCTATTTTCGTTAAAAGTTTTTATAGCTAACACTCTTCTTTCGGGTACTAATTGTCGGCCATGCCTTCAGAAGTCTCTTCTGAGTATATTCTTTGAAAGGAAAGGGCGTCGACCGGGGTGCAAGGACAAACGCATAAGAACCAGTGTTTGCATGTTTTGGGGAGTTTAATTTTAACCAATGAAATCCTTTCAAGGGATTTTGTGGACACTCCTTCAGACCCCTAGTGTTTCATTTGTTAAAATTTTTCATCAAAAGGAGTCTGGTGTTCTGTTTGGCTCGGTGGCAGAAGGAAAGAAGTGGCTGGTAGAACCAGCCACAAAATCCTTCTTGCCACCTTCGTTTCTCAAGAAAGTATGGACGCAGTAAGTAATTTCATCTTTTCTCATACCTTATAGTACAAAATATATATTTTATGCTTAATTACACTTACCTATTTATGCCAAACTCACTTACATAAAATTTTTTCTAAAAATTTTTTTTGTGTGTGTCACAGGTCACACGATCAGCCGATTACGATGATACTGGTCGCTGGAACGTCGATGTGAGGAACACAGAAACTGGAGAAATCAGTCACGAAACCTATGACGGTGTGATGGTCTGCGTAGGTCACATCACGTACCCGAAATTGGCTACGTACCCCGGAATGGAAAAATTTCAAGGGAAAATCATGCACACTCACAGCTTGAAAGGAGTAGATATGTTCAAAGATAAGAAAGTGGTCGTCATTGGAATTGGGTGCTCAGGACTGGACGCTGCTGTCGAAATAAGCAACGTAGCTTCACAGGTAAACATGCAGTCTGATATTACGAGAAGTGCTCGTTACAGTACACTCTCGATTAACCGGGATGGTTGGGAAATTCCTCATCCTGGATAAGCGAATATCCCGGATAACCGAATTTACTCGAATTTTACCGAAAATGTTTGAAAGAATTATAGAAAATGTAGAATGTTTGTGCGATAGGGCTTTAATAATTTAATTAATGCAAAACAACGATTCTAAATGTATGTTTATATATATTGTCTATTTCTGTAGGAATTTCATTTTCTTCATTCGATAGAATTGCCCTCGGAGATTTTTTAACCGTGATGCTTAATACTAATTTCCATGCATCGTTCAAAATAATAAATTGAGATCATCCCGGATAAGCCGCAACCTGGATTATCCGATCTCAGTTAATCGAGAGTCTATTGTATTTCAATTGTACAACTAGTGATAATTTTTAATTTTATAAGTATTTAAAACTTTCGTTTGCCGATCACGAGATAACTCGTGATAGTCACGAGCGTAAGCTAAATTTCCTGCATCAGTTTTGTGAATAATCTATAAATTTTCCGAAAGACGTGCAGTTTCAAAGAAATATAGGAAATTTTTAGTATTCACGGTATGAATAATTTATTTTTAAAAACTGTATTTTATATGTGAAATTGACATAAGAAATTTGGCTTGTACCCTAATACTTTTTGCTCCGGTAGTCAATGAGTTAAATGCCGTACAATTTCGTTCGTAAAGCTTTCTAATTATACCTTTGGGTTAATTTTAATTTTTTAAACTTTCATTCCCCGCACGAGCTATTTTCCAAGCATTTTGTTTTCCTATCAGTTTTTTCTTTTGCTTATTTTTCATCTTTACCCTGCCAGTATTAGCATGAGTTAATTTTTATACACCCCTCTAGAAAAAACAGGTTTTGTATTTCTCAATGCCAAACATTTTTGTGTTTAAAACAAATTTAGTTCTATTTCGGAGTACTATTTATGTATTTTTACAAATTATTGCGCCAGACTGCATGTACTACTTCATCTAAAATACGGTTAAAACCATAAATTGTTATGATAGTGTTTTTCATTTTCTTGTAACATTTATAGTACAATAAGATATTATAATAAGTAACTTCTGTTAGGCATTAACAAAGGATAATGCAAAGATATTTAAAACCCTAAATTGTTATGAGAATATTTTCATTTTCTTGTAACATAGTATAATAAGGTATCATAATAAGTAATTCCTGATAGGCATTAACAAAGGATAATGGAAATACATGTAAAATAATAAATATTAGTTACTATATTACTCTGTATAATGCTATTTATGCTTAATTTCGGTGGGATTTTACTTTTTCCGTCAATTATGCCTAAATAGAACTTTCTGATTTAGTGTAAATGAAAACGCAACAGTACTTTTAAATCGAAGACTTTCTCTAGAACACTTTTTTTTCAATAAATAGGAATTAATATTCATTTTCTCGAATATTTCAGTGAAAAATTGATCAGTTTCATACACCTGAAACTTTGTTATTTCATCATAGCAAAAATCTTTGTTGCTTGTTTATACATGGGTCATTTTCAAAATTCGGCGGCATTTGCTGTCCGCGTGTAAAATATTTTTTTTACAAGGTATGAGAAAATTTAAATGATTTTTCTTTTTATCGTGTTTTTTATCAGACACTCTCTAGTACGGAAACAATAGATTAAAAAACATACTATTTCATAAAATTCTTTTAAAAAAGAAATGAGTAGAGAAGATACTGAAACAAATAACTGTCCGAATCATAAAACATGAAACGTGTTATGCAGGAATACTGTCCAAAAACTAAAATTTCTGCCCTGACATGCTTTAACATGGTGAAATAGAATTTAAATTACAAAATAAAAAGGGTTTTTTAAGGTTTTAAGAAAATACAAGACTTTTGATAATTAAATATAGCTGTCCGGATATTGATGTCATGTCTGTTACCATACATTATTTTCAACTTTTTAAACAATAAAATTGTAATTTACGAATAGCAACACGTGTTCACCACTAGAACACGGTAGAAAGAAAAATGTAAACAGACTACTTGAGTTTTTGGCATTTAATTGAAAAAGCAAAAGCCTATTTCTGATAAGTATTTTTATTGCATGTCACGTCTGTTACCTTAATTAGTTGTATAAAA
This sequence comes from Cheiracanthium punctorium, assembly GCA_038373885.1. Taxonomy (NCBI): domain Eukaryota; kingdom Metazoa; phylum Arthropoda; class Arachnida; order Araneae; family Cheiracanthiidae; genus Cheiracanthium; species Cheiracanthium punctorium. The sequence goes on from JAWZYV010013516.1 coordinate 181,950, forward strand.
TATAGTTATTTATTTGTTAATTCAATTGATTAATTCAGATCATTAGTTTTTTAGTCTAAATTAATGTCTCTTTTCATGTTCTTGCGGAATTGTGTAGACTATAAATTTTTGTTCTTTGAAATGCCATCCATGTCTTTTACTATGATAACTAACAGACATGACAAACAGAAACTTACAAAGAAAAAAATTAAAGTGGAAAGACTATATTATGTAGACAAAAGGACTCTATATCTAATATATCACTGTGCTTTATTTTGTGCTTAGCATAAGTGTACAAATTTTGAAGAAAATGTCTGGTAACAGACTCGACAAATTTCATAAAGTCTGATAACGGAAAAATCTAAAATCAATCAATCAATAAATAAATAAAAGAAAAAATGCATGAATAATACTCAGATAATGCTAAGAAACAAGGTATGTTTTATATTATGGAAAAAAACTACCTTTTAAAAAAATTGTAATTTTGCTTCTTGAATTTCCAAATGTCACCCAATTTTAGAAATGATCCATATATAAGAGAGAGAGAATCAATTTTTAAGCTTAATGCTAAGATAAACTATGCTAGCTTTTTCCACAATTAAATAAATTACATGCCATTATTCATAGATTATTACAATTATTTTTTTATGATAAAGATCAGAAAAAAAGATTTAGTCATTTAGTAACCAGATTATTAAGTACTCTTCAGAAGTGTAACTATCTGCAGCAATTATAGCGGAAAGCTTATATCTCTACTGCCAAAATATATTTAAACATTTTATTTTAGGATTAACAATTTAAACACTGTGATTAATATTTATGTATGTGTGAAGTACTATTTAATGCGCTGTAAAAAAAAAAAAAAAATCAAGGTACGCGAAAATAATTCCCACATATTTTGCAATAAATTATACCAGAATGTCTTGCCTATATGTTTATGAAAACATTTTTTTTTCTAAATACGTTTGCCACAGTTCAAAAGGAATTTTATTTTAAATGTCAATAGTAGTGTTAAGCGACCGACCAATAGTCAAGTGGATAAGACGCTGAATATAAGGAGATAGCTAAAGTGTGTATGTCGAGGATTCTGGCTTGCCGAGCGGTTGCAGATGTAACAGTCTGGAGTTTTGGGTGGTTTTCTGCAGATGCAATGCGAGTACGCGTGAGAGTCCCTTAAAAAGTCTTCTACTCAAGGCTTCCCTCTCTTTAGCAGACATTTCATTTTAGCCCTCAGGTATTTGCCTTAAAAACGAAGCAGCACCAACTACACCAGTGTTAAACGTTAATAAAATTCTTTTTAAAAATAATTATATTCAGAAAAAGAAAAAAAAATGCACGTATTACTTAAAGTATCTCTGTTTCAAAGAGCAAATTGAAGAACTATGTAAATAAACAAAAATTGAAATAATGACATGTGTTATTCAGAGTCATTACTTAAAATTATGCGTATAAGGTTGAAAGCAAAATACAGAAGCAGTTATTTAAAATTGAAATTGAACAACATTAATAACAAAATTTGTATGTAGTTGTAATCTGCATACGTCAATCATTTTTAAAAAATAATTTTAAGTAATGGATTTTCTGAAGAGTTTTGAAACATTCTAAAAAAGGTTATAGAAAATCGTTTTTGTATGAATGTGACACAATTAAAGAAAATTCGACATATTCTGAATTGAATACATGTATTCACTACATAAAAAAAGTCTTGTTTCTGTTGGTCAGTTTTATAAAATTAATAGGAAGCTAAAATTAAAGTATAAAATCCTATTTAAATCATCCAATATGTATATTACCTCTCTTTCTGTCTTTATAGGTATACCTAAGTACAAGAACAGGAGCTTGGATTCTTCCCAGAGTTGGGCCTTATGGTTTGCCATTTGATTTTGCCATGCTTCGAAGGTTTGCCTCATACATGCAGAAAGTTTTAGGGTATAAGATGGCTAGCGCTTACTTTGAAAAATATCATATAAATACTAGATTCAATCACAATTTGTACAATTTAAGGCCAGAGTACCCTGCACTTAGCAAAGATCCAATAACAAACGATATCCTACCAGCTAGGCTGATTACCGGTGCAATTCGCATGAAAAGAGATGTCAAGTGCTTCACCGACAGAGGCGTGATCTTTGAAAACGAAACTAAAGTGACAGAAGCGGATTATGTTATCATGGCTACGGGCTATACTTGGAAGTTCCCTTTCTTAGAAGAAGGAACTGTGACAGTCGAAGATGGAAGAATCAACTTATATAAATGCATGTATCCACCTCATCTTAAACACCCGAGTTTGGTTATCATAGGCTTCATTTTACCTTTCGGTCCCGGATTTCCGCTGGGGGAGATGCAGTGCAGATGGGCAGCTCAAGTTTTTAACGGGAAATGCTTGCCTCCCAGTAAAGAAGAAATGATGGAAGATATTAAGAAACGCCACGAAGAAAACCTGAAACGTTATGCACCATCCGAGAAAATGACTGTTCGAGTGGATTATGTCGATTACCAGGATGAAATAGCAGACATGTTCGGTGTAAAGCCAAATATGTGGAAATTGCTCTTTACTGACCCGAAGCTCTTCTGGGCTTTGCTGTTCGGGCCATCCTTACCATATCAGTACAGACTTGAAGGGCCTCACAAATGGGACGGGGCTAGGGATGCTATTCTTACAGTGTATGATAGAGTGCGTTATCCATTTTCGGGTGTAGAATACAAGAGGGAAAAGAAAGCAATTAACCTCAGTCTTGGCGTACTCCTGAAATATCTTATAACTTTCTTACTAATAGCCTTCTGGCTAACTCAAAGTGAGCCAAGCATGAAATATTACATATTAGCTTTATTATTACCATATATACTTACATGGAAAGGATTTTACAAAAAATATTTTGCATGTCTTTTCTTACTACCTTTTTATGTAAGTTGGAATGGTTTCGTTTCCAGTTATTTCGTGACTTTATTTGTTCCTTTAATTATTGCAAGCCTAACTTGATGCTTTATGGGTCAATGAAGGGGAATATCAACTACACATATTTCATCTCGTTACTACTCTGATGAAATCACTACGAAGTATTTTTAATGTTTGTGTGTTATATATGCAGCTAAACTCATTTCTATTGAAAAGTATCAGTATCCAGAATTAACTGTATAATGTATAGATCTATTGAAAAGTTTAGTATTCAGAAATTATAATACAGGAAATGTGCAGTTCGTATTACAGTATGAGCGTGAGAAATAAGAAATATTTTTTGGCACCATTCAGTTGTTGAAAAATTATAGGTTAAAGAATTTTATGTTCTGTTACAGTTTCTTAAATTCTATGTGGAATTTAATTTGTATGTTATTAGTCTATAAAATCTATGAATTTTTCTCGGATAACCTACCCTAAAAGTGGTTGCAATGCTCTTTAATAATGAAAATTATCTTGCAAATTTAGTAATATAACTAAAAAAATTATTTTAAGTTAATACTAAAATTAAAGGATGTAAACTTGTAAAAGATCTTTTAAGTTAGCATGAAATTTTTTCATTACATGCTAGAAGTAAAAGCAATCATATTAAATGAGATATTTAAATGATTTAATTTTTGATCAGTCTATGTAAAGTTAAAGCATTCTTAGTTTACTTTATAGATAACATCACAACCTTGATATTCGTGTGATTCGTTTTTTGAAATCTAGTTAAATAATGCAATTTTTTTTTTAAGATTACACAAAAATTACAGGATGCCATTTCTTGAAAGACTGATTTTAAGTGAAAATATGTATGCAATATTTGATTCTGAGGAATAAAGATTTTAGGAACGAAATTGATAATCGATAGGAATATTTTCCATGTGACATTTCATATGTTACTGTGCAGAAAACATTTTAAAGCTCTCATCAATCATGTTGGTTACACTGAAGATCCAACATTGCATCATCGTAGTGCCATAATATGTAATATAGAATTTGGGAAAGTTTTCTTAAATGAATTAATGTGTGTAATTTGTAGTTTTTTATTTTAGAAAGTAATTGTTTCCTTAATTTGCTCTCATAAATCATGTTGGTTACAATGAAGATCCAACATTGCATCACCGTAGTGCCATAATATGTAATATAGAATTTGGGGAAGTTTTCTTAAATGAATTAATGTCTGTAATTTGTATTTTTTACTTTAGAAAGTAATTGTTTCCTTAATTTGTGAAAAAGTGTTGGTGAAGGTAAGAACTGCGAGTTATTGTTACAAGCCCATAACTGCCAACTACTACAGAATATAACTAACCGCTTTTTTAAAATAACAATTTTCGGCTTAAACTATGGCATTTTTTTAACCACGTTCGAGATCTGGTTACTATTTTGAAAAAATACTAAAAAAGTGTACTGTTTACAAAAAGCAGTTAATTATGTTCCATAGTAGTTGGCATCTGTGCAAGCATATTTTTAGTCTCTGTATGTTGTATGTAAATAGACCTAATTATATTTTATGAATGATGATATGAATATGAATTATGATACGAATATTTTCTTGTGATATTTCATATATTATTGTACAGTAAACATTTTAAAGTTCTTATCAATCATGTTGGTCACACTGAAGATCCAACATTGCGTCACGGTAGTGCCATAATATGTAATATAGAGTTTGGGGAAGTTTTCTTAAATGAATTAGTTGTTTCTTTAATTTGTGAAAAAGTGTTGGTGAAGGTAAGAACTGCTTGTTATTGTTACAAGCATATTTTTAGTCTCTGTGTATTATATGTTAAAAGAACTAATTATTGCCAGTTTGTTAACAAAAATCCAAAATTCTCTGTTAGAAGACAATACCCGCGATTCCTTCTGGCTACGTCCCTGGGACATTCTTAATTCTGTATAGGTACAGTAAAATAGAGAGAAACGCAATGAATGTCTCAATTTTAATGTATTATCTGTGTTTAACATTTAAATTCTACAGATATGAACGAATTTCAGTTGAAAGAACCCTTTAGTGGTATTCATATTTATGTTAATTCGAAGTGCAACTTATTTAAAACTGTTTTTTGGAAACCTACCTGAGTTTAACGATCAAATTCCAATTGTATATAAGAATTAAAAAAATAGGCTAAATTATATGGTGTTAATTTACTAAAATTTTCGATAATTTTTGTTTTCAGTGTAAATTATTTCACTTAAGTGTAGTTTCAGTTTCAGGCACATTTTAAAATAATAGATATAATTGGTAATTTGGATTTTTTTCTGAGAGAAATACAGTCATTTTACTAAACTGCAATTAAAACTAACATTAATTAAAAACACATTTTTAAATTTTTTGAGAAAAATCAAATTTGTGTGTAACAAAAATTTAATCCAATTAACAATTGTCATTTTGAAACACGTATTTCTATTGAAACAACCAATCTAACAAAGAAACATTTGAATAAGAACATTCAAAATCCGTTAAAGTGTTTTCAAGTCTTTTTAAATAATATTTCAGACGAAGGCTAATGTGATTAGTTATGCAAATACATGAGTGTAAGTACTGTGTGGCTTGTTCATTGTTTTTGTGCATGAGAAGAAAAAATTATACAAATATATTAACTCTTTAAGGTTTAGTTTTTTATTCTAAAACCACTTTGTGTTGTAATTACCGATTTCAAAAAATACGCAAATATTCTCCGATTTTAAAATATCTATTATGCGATTTAAAAATATAATAGAAAGCAATACCCTCAACCTTTGTCTTTTGTCTTACAATATGGATGAAGATCCCGGTGAATGCATGTAAAATTATTAACATTCTTTCTTTATCCATGAAGATGAGTTGTAGATAAAAAAAATGTGCATGTTTGCATTATTAAAAATAGATCCTGTATCAGAGTTGCCAAATGCTCCGGAATATTATCAACAACTTCTTTAAAACAGTAGTTTTTGGCTTAAATTATAGTAAAATATCAAAGCTAAGTGCGTCGGGTTATTACCATTGCCAATAAATATTTTAAAAATTTGATTGTTTGCAAAAAGTGGTAAATCATATTCCGGAGCAGTTGGCAACTCTGCTGTATTATGCTATAGGTTATTAATGTACTTAGAATTGCGGTAGATTTCCTTTTCAGTAAAAGTTACTACCCTTAATAATTATAGATTTATTTTCAGCGCTTTTTTGCATAACATTATTTAGCTAGTTTCATTTTTACTAAATAAAAATATTACATTTTTTCATAAAAGTATATAAATGAACACTTTTATATTATTTGATTTACATGCATAATTTATGTGTTGTTTCTGAGTTGGGTGAAAATTTCTGCATTGTAATATTCGTAAAGCTTACTTTATTATTATTACTTTATTATTTAAAAGTGTGTTGTGCTATGTAGTATTCACTTGGAAATTGATTTTAAGCAGTTTAATTTCGATTTGTAACATTTTTGAATATCTGTTTTTATACTACAACTGTAATGTTAATTTGAATTAGAATTATATTTATGATGAAATGATCAAACTGCAGAATACCTATAAATTTTCCTTGAGCAATGTTCCCTCAAAGAGGTTGAGTTCATTCTAATAAATAAAATAGAACACAAACTCTTTTTATTAAATTATAAAATAACATAGCTGCAACAATTACGGGTATATAATTAACCACTTTTTATGAACTGTAATTTTTGTATTAGAAAATAGAAGTTTTTGATCGAAATTCTAGAATTTTACGTATGGTTTGGTAGCTTTACTGAAAAATAGATAAAAATGTATTGCTTACTAAAAGGGGTTAATTATATGCTCGGGATTGTTGCAGATATGATCCTCTATAAAAATTGCACATGCATGCCATACTATTAAAAAATCATATTTCATTTTACTGTATGCAATTAACTGATAACTCAGGTTTTTTCTCTTTTTTGTGAACACTACTTATAGTTATATTGCCATGCAGATTTTTTATATCTTTATCCAACTAGCTTTATTTTTTTTAAATAAATATATTGCACTTTTTCACATAATAATTTCACTTTTTGTATAGTAAAAATATTGTAATTTTTACATAATAATTGCACTTATGTATATATTGCATTTTTTTATGAAATAAAAATTTGCCCTTTTGGAAAAGTATTGGGTTGCTAGGAAAGTCATTTTGCTTTTTCGTACGTCAATATTTTACCTAGACAAAACTATTGAAGATAATAATACGAAATTCGGCAAGTATGTGAGTTACTTAGCGTAGGTGCTAGATTGGAAAACATTTTCCAAAATTCTTAAATTATGGGGGGGATAAGGGAGCGAAACATCCCTTTCACATACCCTGCGTGATCTCAAAGAAGAAAAGAGATATCCATAAAATTCTTGCTGTAAAATACAGCCCTCGCGAATGGCTAAAAATCGAATTCAGAACATTTTGAATAGGATTCTTCATAGAGGGTAGACGTTAAAAAAGGGGGAGGGTGTCCATTTTTTTAAAGAATAAAAAAACATTATTTATAAAATTATCCCTCTAAAATTTAACAAATATGGGTCCTATGCCTAGGCACAGCATGTTTGTAAATCAGTGCTTGTTGAAAATTCATTTGTTTTAGTTCTATGTAAGGAAACGAAATTACTTTCCGAACAACCCAATAAATGGATTAATTTTTTTTTATTTGATTTACATGAATAATTTTTGTATTATTTTATTTACATGACTAATTTTTGTATATTTTGTATATAATATTTGTAATTTTTTTCTGTTTCAGTTGCTATAAATTTTCTGCACTGTAATATGATATGTAGCTAGCATATGTTTATTAATTAAAATTGTATTGGTTTGCACACGAAGTTTTAATTTTTGGAAATCTATATAACGAAAATTATTTTTTCATTCTAATATTTTTATGTATGTGATAAGCTCATTTATTCTAACAATAATGTTAATTTGATATCATTTGAATTATAATTAAATTTACAATAAAATAATAAAGTTTCATAAAATCTATAAATTTTCTTTGAAAAATGTTCAGTAAAAGTGGGTGCAGTACAATCTAATAAACAAATCAGAAAAAGAGAGATATCCATTAAAACATAATGAACAAAATTAAACCTGAGAATTTTTCTTTTTCAAAATTTATCGCTAGAACATTCACTGGTATAATCAAGAGTTTTATTCTAAGTTAAATATAAGTATAAACAGAAATTATTTACTGGTAGATAAACCTTACAAAGGCGAAGTGGTATTTAGCATTGCATATAAGAATTAAGCACTTTTCTTAAGGACACATCCAAATGATTTAATTTTTCATCTTATTATAGACAGTAAAAATATTCTCAGTTTACTTTTCCAATAAAATTAATAAGAGTTTTTGATATTAGGGCGATTTCTGTATTGTATTAATGCTCAGGATCGAAAATTTTTATTTTTAAATTCACACAAAAATTACTATAGGTGACTATCTGGAAAATTAGTTTTGTGTAAAAATATGAATGGAACATTTCCGTGTTAAGAAAAAGTATTTTTAGAAATAAAAGTGATAAAGGATATCAGCCCTTTTTAACATGGATTTATGTCTATTGCAGTGCAGAAAACATTTTAAAAGCGCTCAGCAATTGAGTTGGTTATAATGAACATCCAACATCGGACCCAGGAGTTGCCATAACATGTAATATAGCATTTTAAGATTTTTTTTTTTTTTTTCAATCGATGCATCACACTTCAAACGTGCCATGATATGTAATATAGCATTTGGTTTTTTTTCAATGGATTAATGTGTGAGTTGTCCTACATGTGAGTTTGCTTATTTTTTTTTTTTTTAATATTGAAAGGATTTGTATTTTTGAATAAAGGTTTGTGGATGAAGATCCCGGTGAACACTTGTCTTTGATATTCTTGTACAGTCTTATATAGTAAAAAATAACAGTTTGTTATTTTTTCCCACATTTCGCCAAATTAGCAGTGAAAAATTTGTAAATAAGTACGGATTGAAAATGTGTATTATATCATATGAGATTGAATAAGTAAAATGTTTTATAATTATAGTTTTAAGTAATGCTATTTGTCTGAACTCTGTTTCCATTTAACCCAGTTTCTTTTAATTATTGTTATGTGCATTATAAACAGTTTACTATCGTGTAACAGAGAAATAAACATTTTACTTTTTCATTACTGTAATGTGTATTGTATATAGTTTTTAGTGTAATAAAGAAATAAACTGGCAATTTTTTAATTATTATAATATGCCTTGTAATTTTTAGAGTGCATCAATGTTATAAGGCTTTTTTTTAATTCTAAAGATAAAGATCCCAGTGAATACTTCCACATTATTTGCTTTAAATACAGAAACTGTTTTTCTCCCCTCTTACTGTATGAAGACTTATTACAGAGAAAATTTGCGCATGTATATTATTAAATACGTATGCGATATTTTAAAATTTGTGGTTTTACTGCGAAAAAGCCTAAATTTTAATTTCCGATAGCAAAATTACATAATTAGTCAATTTGCATACCCCTGCTTTACATTAATAGATGCGATTTATCAATTATTTGCAAAATTAATGTTGAAATTAATTTCATCGCTGCAGGAATTTGCAAAAACTGGAGAATATAATATATGCATAGTGTATAGATTTTTTTCGTTAAAGGGTGTTATTTGAAAAAGTAGGGCATATTTGTATGATTAGTTTACAGCAAAATCCGATAACTCTTGCCTTTAGACGAATGGTTATATATATATATATATATATATATATATATATATATATATATATATATATTTGAATGAGATATAGTTGAGATCTCGGTGAATTGCTTTGTATGATATATGACTAAATTTTCACGTGTTTTATTAAAAAAATTATATTGTACTATGCATCACTAATTTGCTGAAATTCGCAACTGCTGTTCTTTTTAGTAAAAGCTATTCGTTTCAAATAATATGATTACATTTTCACGCAGTATAGTATAACTACCTGTAAGTAATATGATTACAATCTCATTTTGTTTTTTTTTCTACTTTGTCAGTTTTGTTTTCTTTATTAACTATAAAATTGTTGCATATTTCGTAAATTTATATCGATAAATGTTTCAGTAAGATTTTTATATTAATTGCTTTACATCCAAAATTGTTGTGATGCTTTTGATGTATGATATTTTGAGATGTATGATAAAATTTTGCACACATATATTTTTCAAAATCTAAGATAAATTATATTTTTGTAAATAATTTACTGAAATTTGCAATGATTTTTCTTTTTAGTTAAAAATTTAGTTTTAAAATAATGTAGTTATATTCATGTTGTTTTTTGCATAACAATATTCAGCTACCTTTCTGTGTATATTGCACTTATATGTAAAATTGTATGGATTAATTATCTTATTTCCTATACTTGTATAATTTTTGTGTACTTCGTGAGATGCTTAAATTTTTCTGCGCTGTAATGAGAGACATGGCTTACACATGTTTTTTACTGAAAAAAAATGTGTTATAGTATGGTATAATGGAATTATTTCTTAAAGTTTCTAACTGTTACCGAATGAATTCTGAATTTGGATGTCTTCATATAATTACATTATTGGGAAGGTGCTAATATTGTACATATATATATATATATATATATATATATATATATATATATATATATATATATATATGTACACATATACATGACTAGCAAACTTTCGGATTACAATAAGCCACTTTTAGTAAACAGTGTATGCTTTAAGAATTTTCTCAAAGTTGCAACTGACGTGCATGCTGATAACACAAATTTTGACACATTCTGAGTCAAATAAAACTGCTTACAAAAAGTGCTTAAGTATATTCCAGAAAGGTTTGTAGCTATGCACATAAATTTTTCGTTTAGCAATTAATGCAAATTACACAGCCTGTATTATAAGAACACAAAGCTCAATCAGCAGTTCTCAATCAAAGGTTCCCGAATTTTAAATATGTTATGAATATATGTTTGTTAACAATATGTTTAAAGATTTTATGTATGTTTAATCACCATTTCATATATGATGATTTGACTATAACCCCCCGTGTTTCTGAAAACATGTGAGTTTCTACTTTCATTTATGAGAAAGGCTTTTGTTTGTTTACACAGCCTGTATTATAAGAACACAAAGCTCAATCAGCAGTTCTCAATCAAAGGTTCCCGAATTTTAAATATGTTATGAATATATGTTTGTTAACAATATGTTTAAAGATTTTATGTATGTTTAATCACCATTTCATATATGATGATTTGACTATAACCCCCCGTGTTTCTGAAAACATGTGAGTTTCTACTTTCATTTATGAGAAAGGCTTTTGTTTGTTATAAGTAAAGTTTTATGAATTTGAGGGTTTTAAGCATTTAAAGATATTCAGAAGTATATAGAAATGAGTTTAGCTAACCATATTCTTTATTCTTTCATCTCGCTAATACAAGAGATATAACTTCATGTTATAATGTTCTTGATGTTACTTTACAGCTGTAAAAATACTTTATATAGATAATAAAGATATTTACAGTATACTTCGAATAATGAATTCATGTTTTGGTCTATAAAATTACTTTCAGAAAATAATGCATGTGCTAGCATTAATATCATACATGTACATCACAGAATGTTACAAAATTCTATGCCACTGAGCAAACGAATGTAGACTCTAATTATGTACACGAATCAGGGTAAAGCTTGCTTGGACATTTTGAAATTGAGGTTGAAGACTTTTGTAATTACACGTTTCATTTCACACTGCAGTAATATAAGGAATTTACCTGAGGTGAACAGGAAAATAAATACAATAAATCTTAATATTTTGCCCATTTTCGTGCGTGGAAACCAAATGTATCTGCCCCACCAGTGGTATAGCGCATAGCGCGCTGAACTGGGAGACGGAAGGCGCCTGGTTCAATACCAGGTCGCGTCCGCCGACCTAACCGTTCGGGGTTTACCGTCGTTTTCTTCGAAACTTAGTCTAAATACGCAGAGCCTTATTATCGCATGGGCAAGTCGGGACTTTGCCAAGGGCCCCCAATTTGCAATGTTGTTCTGAAATATTCTTTTTTATGTTAAAATTTTATTAAAAAAAACAAATTTCATTGATGAGGGGCCCCCAAATTCATCAATGCCGGGGCCCCTGTTGGTGATAATCGGGCCCTGTAAATACGGGGTAGGACCCCTTAGGAAGACCTCTATGGATGGCACTCTCGCCAGTCCACTTGGAGCCCTCGTATAGCTAATTGGCCGTAATCCTACAACTCAACACACAACAAATGTATCTAAAATGACCAATCCCAAGACATATCTGAGATGAGTTATCCACGTCAAGAATTTTTTCTAGATATGTAGTCATTTAATTAAGCCCAATTCGAACTGCAAGGACTCTTTATGAAGATGAAATATTGCATGTCATTCTGTTTAAAATGCACCTTCTTCAACGGACATCTAGCTTAAGTGAAAATAATAATTTTATTTAAATCACTTTTTAAAAAAAAGATATGACACTTTTGAGCTGTTCATCAAAAAATAAAATTATATCAGAGACAGGAAGAGAGTGGAGAATGTTTCTCCACTAAGCACTGTCATTAACGCAAGTGGGTAGCTAGGGTGGGCTGAGCCTCAAAGATTATGCACCCTTGCAATAGAAAAATTAGATTTTCTACTGTTAGAGCAGGGGATGAAACATTCTAGAGAGGCTAAAGACCTCATTAGAAATATCCGGAAAGCCTACCTAGTTACGCTAATGTGTATTTTTACAAATACATATTTCCGTAAGTTTCATAAAAAAGCCAGGAAATTTCTTAAACATGTTTTTTAAAAATATTTCCTAAATAGGTAGCGCCTCAGCTAATTTCGCAAATCGATTTTTGTATTTATAAGTATTTAATCTGAAATTTAAATGGTATATTTATACTTTTTATATTATGGGAATGCATAGTGGGACTGGAGAAGAAATGTTCTGAATTTTTTAGCCTAAGAAATGATTCCTTTCTCTTTAATGTTGCTCTTTTCTTGGGCAACCTTAAAGGCAGGATTTCCTATATTTATGCATTTTTCCAGTTTTTGTTTTCGAATTTAGACACAGGCTCAGCTTCAGTGTTGCTCATTAGTATCAGAGTTACTCATTAGATGGCAGCACTACAATATAAAGAAAACAAACAAAAAAAAAATTGTTAGCAGTGCTCATTTCCTTACTTCCCAACTACCATCCTAACAGGTTATGGTGGTGATTGCAGCATATAGGCACAGGTAATAGCCGCAATCTAAATGCATGAATTAATAAAGTGTACGAAAAATTTAGGTGAATTCAGGCCCGTAGCTAGACCATTTCCATAGGGGGGGGGCTCCAAATTTTCTAAGGGGTGGCTTTCAACCATACACACGTACACACATACAAACATATACGTACGAGGGGTCCCAAAAAGCTGCTAACACGCTCTAATTCTTTACCTATTAGAGATATCTGGACAGTGTATGTGTAAATTGAAAAAATGTGCAAATTAGGCTAGGAAGACTATGCTAAGAAAAAAAATCCTATCGTTAACTTTTAAAAAATTACACTTTAAATTTGTATATAACACCCGAACAGAAAAATTCCCAATTAGAAAGATATGTCTCATACACTAATGTGGTGATGTACGAAAGGTCAGCACTTCATCATAAAACGTTTCAGAGAAATCTTTTAAAAAGAGGATCAGTGGCTACGCATGAATTTGAATGAGAACATTTAAAGCTAGAGCGTAAAAAAAATATCTTCTCTCGTAATTTCTGTACGACCCCTAAAACACGATTATCCGATGGGACTTTTTTTTTTCTCCGAGAGCCATTGAAAAGTGGCTTAAGTCAGTATATTTATCTTCATATCATGACATTTTTCAGGATATAATTCTCAAATTTTGTACATCACCGCATTAGTGTACAGACCACATTTTACTAATCGGATTTTTTTTTTCGTACGGGTGTTAAATACAAATTTTAAATGTGTAACTTTTTAAAAATTTAAGATAGGAATTTTTTCTTAAAGTAATTATTTTCCCTACCTTATTTTGAACATTCTTTCACGTGTCTTTGCCAACTTATCTAAAATAGATAAGGAATTAAAGCATGCTAACACCGTTTTGCGACACCCTGTCAACACTTGTATGTGTGTTCGATATTCAAAAATTGAATCCTGTCTATTTTGTTATTTTTTAATAGCATTCTGAATACAAGCGCTTAAGTGATGTTAGTTGTTATGAATTTTCAAAAGCTGTTAAGATGTTATAATTTCAAACAAGTAATATTATAATCATAACGTTTTTTGTTTCAAACGATGCATAATTTTGGTTTTTTCCGCTTTTCTAAAAGTAACTTTTTTAGCCTTCATGTTAACGATTTGTACCCGTGTTCCCAGTAGGAAATGAGTGTCTAGAAGAAGTGGCGTTTTTTGACTTGGTTTTGCCCAAAAGAAATGAAATTATTTTCACTTCATAGTTTTACGTAATCATAGATATTATTACCCGAAGTTTCAACAGTTTAATGAAAGCATCCCCGTCTTAATTTCTGCTTACCATAATTCCAGTACTCATGTATTTGTATAAAGTAAAATAGCTTTAAATTAATGATAGAAGAAATTTAAGCAAAGTTTGTTAAATAGGAATTCTTGGAAGCAAATGCATTAAGAAGTAATTTTTTAGTATTTTAGGGGCATGTAGTCCTAAAATGTAAAGCAATTATTAATAACAGCTATTTTTAAGCATTTAAATGAACTCTACTAACAATAAGGTTTAAAATATCGGACCACCCCCTCCTCCCCGAAATGGAACGTGTATGCGCTACTGAGGACAATCATGAGATAAATTTTACGTTAGAAAAGCCACCTACAATAATGAAGAAAACTGATTCAGAGCCTGTCTATATGGCTGAGCAACTCGCAAGGACATAAGCGCCCGAACCCAGAAAAAGGCGGTGTAACGTCGAAAATGTGCCAATGCTTATATATATATATATATATATATATATATATATATATATATATATATATATATATATATATATATATATATAAAGAAATTTATATTGAAGCTAGAGAAATAAGTGTTGCTGAATGCATCGATTATGAAACATTTTCCATCAGAAACTTATTTGGCTCATATGACTTAAGTTTCCTAAGGTTGAGTGTATACTAGCACAGCAAGGCAAGCATGAGGCAGCGCGGTGCTTCTTTGCGCTGACGTAACACCAACGGCAGTAAAAACTACGTCGGAGTGCGAAACTTGAGAGACGTATTCCTACTTGCAATTCCTTTGATGTCGCAGAACCCCCCCCCCCCCCCGCAAACGAACATCTCTCTCTCTCTCTCTCTCTCTGTGTGTATGTGTGTATGTGTATCTCAAGCACAGAGGAGTATCTCAACAAATGGACTGGTGCCATTGTTGTAAGGTCATTAGTTGCCTCGTTCGTCCTAGCAGCGCTAGTTTTTTCCCACCAAAACAGACCCAGTGATGGCCAAATATCTTCCCAGTAATACAATATCTACCCGGACCAAATATCGCGCTCAAGGTCAGATCGGAATTCTAATAGGCATAGATAATTTCACTGGAGTGGCATGTGGAAAGATGGAAAATATAAACAATCTGCTTCTACTGGAAACGGTATTTGGATATACAGTCATGGGACAGGCTGAGAAAGATATAAACACCTCAGAGCAGTGTATTAATTCTCTGTTTATGCGTTGCGAAGCAGAATCAAGTGAAATATGTAATGAGTTCCGAAAGTTCTTTGAGTTGGATTCTTTAGGCATAAATGAAAAGGAAAATTTATGCGCGTCTAGCGAAGTCTTGCAAAAATTTGAAGAAAATATAAAATATGAGAAGGGAAGATATGAAGTAAAATGACCGTGGAAGGATGAGGCACAAGTACCTCATAATAATTTTGATCTCGCAAAACGTCGGTTTAATGAACTAATATACAGATTAAAAGAAGATCCTTGGCTGTATGAAAATTCTAAGAATGTTATTTCATAACAACTTAGGGAAGGGATTATTGGGGAATGTCAGGATGCTGAAATAAAATTGGAAAACTGTTACTATATGCCTCACTCTGCAGTTGTTAGACAAAATAAAACCACAAACGAAGTTAGAATAGTATACGATGCATCCTCCAAGGAAAATAAACAAAAATCCCTAAATGAATATTTACATCAAGGACCGAATTTAAACCCTAATTTATTGACTTTGAAAGTTTCGAGAACATAAAATTGCATTTTCATCGGACATTGAGAAGGCATTTTTGCAGACTGTAGTTACGCCTTCTGATAGAGATTATCTTCGTTTTCTCTGGCCAGATAGAGATTTATTTGACACAAACAACATTAAAATTTTCCGATTTAGGAGGGTTCCGTTTGGCGTTACTTCAAGCCCTTTCCTCTTAGCTGCAACGATTAAACACCTTATAAAAAGATACAAAACAGAATTACCAATGCTAGTAGAAATGTTAGACAAAAATTTATACGTTGATGATTTATTCTTTGGAGGTAAGGATGTCACTGAAGCGTACAATTTGTCAGTGAAGGAAGATAAACTATTAATGGGTGCAGGAATGAAATTAAGAAAATGGAGAACAAATTCCAAAGATTTGAGCAAACTCTGGTCTAAAAATAGCATGCAGGTAGAAGATAATGAAGAGTCATCTAAGGTGTTAGGAATAAAGTGGGATGACAAATTAGATGTTTTACAATTAGAGATTAACCCCTCTTAGAATCAATTAAGAATGCTAAAAACACAAAACGGTTCATTTTACAAACAGTAGCTAAAATATTCGACCCCTTGGGAATTTTATCGCCATATACAATCAGAGTAAAATGTCTCCTTCAAGATATGTGGGAAAGAGGAACAAAATGGGATGAGGAACTTCCTCAAAAATGGCAAGAAAAATGGGTCAGCTGGTACTCCGAAATTGAAGATATTAAAGATCTTTCTGTCGAGAGAAGATACTTTCCAGACGAAGTTCAAATGAACGCGGATGCACTACAACTTCACGTGTTCTCAGACGCCAGTCCCAGGACTTACGGCGCAATCGCGTACTTTAGGCAAAAGGATGTGAAGGGATTTAATACTACTTTTGTAATGTCAAAGGCGCGAGTCGCCCCATTGAAACGACTGACAGTACCCAGGTTGGAACTCCTCTGAGCAGTAGTTGCAGCGAGAATTGCCAAATATCTTTGCCAAATATCTAAGAAGATATTTTCAAAATTGAGAAATGCAACATCTATCTTTACACGGATTCGTCAATAGTTCTGCACTGGATTAAAGGCACTTCGAGAGAATGGAAACCATTTGTAGCTAACAGGGTCATCGAAATAAAAACGAATTCTGATACACAGAACTGGAACTACTGTAAAGGAAAAGAAAACCCAGCAGATTTACTCACAAGAGGTGAATCAGTTCAAAGATTGAAGAACAGTAACAGGTGGTTCAGAGGACCAGACTGGTTGGTATTATCGTAAGAGTTTTGGCCATCGAGCATAGCAGATAAAGTAACATCAGAAGAAGTGCTAGCAGAAAAGAAAACGGTCAAAACAGAAACTTGCCATCAATTAGTCTGCACCACCATCCCTAATAATGACCCAATCCTAAATATTGAAAACTACAGTAAACTGTCAAAGGTTTATCGAATCACTGCTTGGATCAACAGATTCGTTTACAACGCGAGAAATGATACTAAAAAATCCGGTTCATTAACGGCAGATGAACTGCGTGTCGCTGAAATTTATTGGGTAAAACGCACTCAGTCAATACATTTTAAAAGTGAGATTAACTCATTGAAAGAAGGCAATTCAGTTGACAAGTCATCATGTCTGTACAATTTAAATCCAATTTTCGATTCGAATGAAATTATAAGCTTAAGCGGAAGACTGCAAAACTTCGATCTGGAATTATACGAAAAACATCCATCTATAATTCCCAGCAAGTCAAAATACACCCAATTACTAGTAATGAACGCTGATTTAAAGGTCTATCATTCGGGAGTAGCTGATACTTTGGCGGAAGCAAGAAGTAAATTTTGGATCCTTAGAGGAAGACAAGTAGTTAAATCTATCTTGAACAAATGTTTAACTTGCAAACGATTTAAAATGCTTTCTGGCACACAAGTGATTGCATCTCTGCCAGCGGACAGGATCCAGAAATCCTTTCCATTCGAGATAACAGGAATTTATTTTGCTAGACCCCTCTTTACTAGAGATGATAACAGGAAGCATTATATATTACTGTGTACATGCGCAGTCACACGTGCAATTCACTTGGAATTAGTATCTAATTTGACCACCGAAATGTTATTATTAGCTTTACGAAGATTCATCGCCAGGCGTGGATTGTGTTCAACTATCTACTCCGATAACGCGAAGACCTTTAAGAGATCAAACCTTGTTTTAAAAGAGATATGGAGTAACATCAATTCATCGGAAGTAAGCGACTTTTTCGGCAAAACAGGTATAAATTGGAAATTTATAGTGGAAAGAGCTCCCTGGTGGGGCGGGTTCTGGGAGAGATTAGTAAGATCAGTGAAAACAATCCTACGCAAAGTTATCGGAAAATCGTCATTATCTGTCGCAGAACTAGAAACCATATTAACATAGAATCTATAATAAATTCCCGACCAATCACATATTTAAATGAGTATCCCGCAGAACCATCACCATTGACGCCAGCTCATTTTTTAACAGGAAGACGAATAACGTCATTACCACCAGTAAAACTCAATGAAAACCTCATGACAACCAGAAACACTTTAACTAAACGTTATAACTATCGACAAAGACTGTTGGATCATTACTGGGAAAGATGGAGAAAAGAATACTTAATGAAATTAAAATCAGCCAATTGTGCACCTTCAGCTGCAGCATCACGAGACTTTAAAGAAGGTGATGTGGTACTCCTGGGAGATACTAAGCTACCCAGAAACATGTGGAGCATGGGTAGAATCCTTGAAGTGTTTCCAGGTAGAGACGGAAAGGTAAGAGCATGCAGCGTAAAAATGAAATCAGGAACAATTAAAAGACCTGTACAGTTGCTGTTTCCATTAGAGCTAAGAGACTGATTGAAATGCGAACTTTAATTGTGTTTTATATATATTAGCGTAATTTGTCTATTCATTAATTTCATTATTTGTATTTTAACTATTTTATTTTAGTATTTAGATGAAACTTAATTTCATCGGGGGGGGGGGGGAGATGTAGAATCTCGTGCCTTACCTCCTCCGAAGAGAAAATTTCTGCGCGGTTGCAGCGCCACTGTGTAAGTATGTTTTACTCCAGATATGTTTCACTTCAGATAAGATCCAGATGTAATGAGAGACAGGCATGTTCGCCTGAATGGCTAAACTTCCCAAACTTCTGTCTTAAATGTATATATGTAAATCAAGCATAATAAATTAATCCAGAATGCATGCTTATGAACATTTAAGGAAGTTTAGAAGGAATCACAAAGGAAGTTTACACAAAGGAACACAAAGGAAGTTTAGAAGGTATTATCCCAACATATGGTTACAAAATTCACTCAAGAGCGATATGCTTGGTGTAAATAAATAGCAAGCTTTATTTATCACGCTTCTATACACTAATTAAAACGATGTACACAGCCTGCTCAACACCCCAGAGCAGTACAGGAAAAGTCAATAAAAACAATTAGCTCGGACACGAGTCTAAACAAACAAGCGCAAGTATCAATTTTCGCCTGATCGCGAATAATTTAATTTATAGTTTTCTAAATTAATTTATAGTTTTCTAAATCTTTCGCGATCCTGGTGAAAAGAGATACTTTTTCACATATAATTAATATTATTTACACTATTTACATCTTATTTACATTATTTATAAGTATTTACAATAAAATTCATAACAATATATATTATATAATTGGAGGAAATCAGCCTTTACGGACAAATTTCGCTCTTAGGTGGGGGCGTAATGTCACGCCCTTGGCCACACGTACTCTCACCAGGGAGGGTCGATGCTGACCCTTGAATCTAGTTGACGTCACCCCCGATCTCCGCAAGCTCTCGCTTGGACAAAGGGGGCGAAAAAAAGAAAGGACAGTTTCGAACTGATGCAGGGAGCGAGAGGTGGAAAATGAGAACCTCTCCTCTGGATGGAAAGAAATGATGTTTCATTTTTTTTATTTCTCTATGACGGGAAAGAATAGTTGCCTGATTTTGTAAATAGTTATGTGTAAGTATTAAAAATTATATTAATCTAGAAAATTCGATTGTGGACCTATTGAATTTGCTTTCTTTTATCACAAGTGGATCGGAACCAACGAAATACCTCAATAAAATATACGCTCGGAAAAAGTAGTTTTACCATTAGCAATTTTACTGTCGCGAGAGTTGCGACAACCCGTTTCGGAGCTACGCGAGGGGCAGACAAACAAACTAAGTAACAGACAGTTTTCACTTTGCTTTATTTATATAGATGAGTGGCATGAAGCTCAATATAATATAGGTAAGTGATCAGATGTGAATCTGTTCATTGTATTTATATCAGGCGTGCAATCCATGTTATGCAATGCAACGCCTATGGTAGAGTGCCTGTTGGTGTCATCACCCACGTAGTGTGTGGGGGTAAGTGGGAAGGCAAGCTTCAGATGATCTCTGATAAGAAGTTTCAGCAATTGTCTTCCGTAAGTGCTGTTACTCCTGCAGTTCCAAGCGAAGTGCTTCGCGTTGAAGTCACCCACAGCAAAGGAGTTCGGATAGCAACGCATGAGTTTCCTGAGGTCATCAGCAGGGAAGTGAGACTGGTGCCTGACGTACACAAATGAGATCAAAAGTTTATGATTGCATCAATGAGTACAGACTCAGCTTCAAGGTTGTCAAGTTGTATATGAGTCACACGAGCGTGAGGAATGGTGTTTTTTATATAGATGGCCACGCCACCATAGCAGCGGGCAATGCGTTGAGGTCGATCTTTTCAGTATAAAGTATAGTTAGGAATGTAGTAGCTCCTGTTGGGGCGAAACATAGTTTCCTGCAAGATGGCCACGTCAAAATCTCCTTGGGAAAGAAAATCTCGGAACTCAGGGAACATCCCATGAAGCCCATTAGCATTCCAAGAGAAAATTTTGAGATTACTCTTCAGTCCCATTATCGTGATTGAAGAAGCGGTTACAGATGCTTAGCATATGAAAGGCCTGATCAACAGGCTTGGTATGCTGCGTTAATTTTTGAGTAACTTCCCGGAAGAGGTTAATCGTATTCGGCATGTTAGTAACGCTGGAGAGCTCTTTCATAGCATAGAAGAGGTCAAGAACGTTGGAAACAGACTCTTGTTTTTCTTCTTCTTGAATGGTCTCCTTGGGTTTTGATTTTTTGTTTTCCTTCTTGTTCTTGGTTTTGCTCTCTAGCGAGGGGATGATTACAGGTGCCAGCCCAGGTGGCACTGTATTGGCTGCTTTTGTTCTTGGCTTTGTTTTTTCTGGTCTGTTGATTGGAGCGAGTAGATTTGTCCTAAGAAAGCCTTCTATCCTTTTCAATGACTTGCTCTGTGGCGTCATTGTTAGTAGATTCTACATCATCTCCTCATGCGAGGGGGATCAGTGCCTCAAATTAATTCTTGACTTGGATGGTCAATCTTTCGGCCTGTCTGGGTTATTTTTTTGTTATAAGGGTTCCTACGGAATCCCCTGTAGGTGGACATGGTTGCCTTGGCAGTTGGTGCACTTAGCATCTTGTTTTTTGTCCTTGACCGGACATGATGTAAATATGTGGAAACCACCACACTTCAAGCATTTAGGGGTGAGGGTGCATGTGGCAGAGTGGTGTCCGTAACCTAAACAGTTATGACACTGTTTCCCCTTTTTTTAATCCCTGTAATTCACTATTGAGATATTAAGCCTACCATATTTGGTTGTGCGGTGGATTTTTTCAATATTAGCCGTCGGTCTAAGCGCAACCAGCGCAAATTTTCAAACTGAAAAGGATTTTTTTTTTCAATAAAAGTGAGCTTTTTAGGGATGGGCGCGAGACGACTTTTTGCGAGACGAGACAGAGATTTACAGCTTTTTTGAGAGACGAGACAAACATTTTTAACATTATGATATAGGGATTTTTGCGAGACGAGACAAAGACTTTCGGCTGTTTTGCGAGACGCGAGACTCCAATTTTTCGTCTCGCGTCCATCCCTAGAGCTTTTTGTTTGATCATCAAATATTCCATTTTAAAAGGTGTTCAAAGTAATTTTAAGTACATATCTGTTGAACGAATGGTCCATTTCTAGTTTTTTTTTTAATTCCAATTTTTGAAAGAGGACAAATTCCTTAAGTTTAACTTTCTCATCTGGGCCCGTTGGGATTGAAAATTTAGTCGGGCAAAGATAATAGCAAAAACAAGTTTTTTTTTTCTATCCTCTTTTTGTTGAAAAATCCACTATTGTGGACGGTCTTGTCTTCAGTCTTCCCCGATCTTTCGAACAATAGGATAGCCTCAAATTTCTCTAGATGGTCCTAAGTATACTGATTCGCTTCTTTTGTTTGAGGTGCGAATGAGTTCCAGATGTTATAACACCGTTCTCCAGAAGTAGCACCGGAAAATGAAGGATCATTCAATGTCGAATAAGCTGCTTTCTTGAAATTTCTCAGAACTATGCTACTTTGGACTATTCTATGCATTCAAACACATGTCCCCCCTTCGGCTAGTTGAAATATCTGGACCCTTGATTCTAGTCTGATTCATTGAGAAAGACGTGAGATTCTACGTTGCCCTTTTTTCAGTGTAGCCGACGTTGGGTAAGATCAGTAGCGATAAGAATTGCTGGCTGAACAGCTGTATTGCTGCATCTGTTAAAGCTTTGTGAAGTTTATTTTTGTATTGTCAACTTTTGGTTGAACATATAGCAGTAATGATTGTAATCCTTTCGTAATTATTCAAAAAATGAAAATAATTCAAAAGAATTTTTGTTGTAAGTTCATCTAAAACAGAACAAGATGAAAACAGTGCGAATACTGAGAACACTGCGTCTGCATCTGAAGAATTAGTTTGCCCCATTAGAGTCATCAGTGTGTGTTTGTGACACCGCCTGCCTGTTCGACATTAAAAGACAATGAAAGTAAACGCAACCCAGCAAACACAGCCGTATCGGGTAAGGGATGGGCCGACATCGGCAGTGCCGTTTCGATGTCGGCATTGGCATGATGGTAACTGGAGCGGTGTCGGTTGTGTGTCGGCAAAATGCGTTGGCGTAGGCAAAAGAAAGGTGATTTCGGGCATGCATCGGTCCGATTGCGGCAAGTCTTTTAGGGTTAACATGCGATTTCGGCGATGTACCGCATAACCGATATCGGCCCAGAAGTGTAATTTCTAAACTCAACGGTATAAAGCCAGCACAAGCAGCACATATATATTGTTATAATAATTCTTTTTAATTTATGATTTCAATAGTTACTATTTACAATGTTTTGAGTCCGTTGGATTCAAGTGCCTCCTTCACATGCGAAAAAAATGAGGGAAAGGGGCAATCATTCTATCTGGTTAATTTACCTGAGGTCCTGTCCAGCGTTCTGGTCTACCGCGCATCTGTCAATCTACAGTTTAGATGTTGGTGATTTTCTCCAGATGTATTGTTAATATGCGTTAGATAAGTTAACCAGTTTTTTATGACTTAGTATTGAAGGGGTTTCTAAGCGCCCACCCCCACCCCTCAATTGGGGCAGTTTCTGTCTAGTTATTCACAACTCTGAAATAATTATATGACTATAATTTTCATTTTATATAAAGTGATAGTTGTTAAGTACTTCTAATTTAAAAATAATAATAAAATTAATTAATTAATTAAAAATAAAATACATACAATGCATAACATTAAACGCTGCATTTTAAAAGTTCACAAAAGGAGCCCACCATGGCCGAGTGGATAAGACACCGAATATGGTTGAAGTCATTGGCGGATCCAGAGCCCCCCCCCCCCCCAGACGAATGAAGTTTACACTATAGAGCATTGACTTGTTTTGTAAATTGAAGTCATTCAATAAGAGAATGTAACAAAAATTGTCTTGCGCACCCTCCAGAATTTTTTTTTCCGGATCCGCCGCTGGTTCAAGTGTGAAGGTCCAGGGTTCAGGTCTACCGAGCATCTGTCAATTTACAGTTTGGATGTTGGGTGATTTTCTCCAGATGTAATGTGAATATGAGTTATATAAATTAACCAGATTTTTGAACATAGAATTGAGGACAAATCACCGTTGTATCCCCAATTCTGGAACAAAAATTGGGGATATCTTATAAATTTTATATAAATTCAAAACATTATCTAATATTTATAAAATGAAGGAAATATGGTTGATTTTTATAAAATTAGGGAACAAATAATTATTATAATTACTGTTCAACCCCAATTGCTTATTAATTGTTTTATATATTGGAACAAACGCTAGAAGCCTTCTTCCGCTCAGGGCACCGACGCCCTAAGGCTTAACTCCTGTGTTTTTGCCTTACAAAAAACACAAAACAACAAAACTTTCTGAAATTAAATTGGATTAAAATAGTAGAAAAAATACCTTTTCATTCGTATTTCCATAAAAATAAAAAATATCAGTATAATTTATAGTTAAGGAATATTTTTTATAATACATTAGCTGCTGTTGTTAAAAAAATAATAATAATAAAATTAAATAAATAAATAAAAGTTTTAATTCACTATACTGAATAATTATAAATTGAAAAAAATAATAATAGTTTCGTTTTAAAATTATCACTATGAATAATTAATTTAATAGCATTTATTTGAACAACTTGTTTGTCATGTTTCTGTTCAAATAAAATAATAGTAAAAATTACGCCAAAATCATGTTTTGCTACAGCATTGTAAAATGCTGTTACAAATTAAAAAAAAATTTAATGCTCTTATCTCCTTAAAAATGAATAAAAGTAACCATTTTTTGCTGATTATAGTACTTTATCTTTCTAAAAATTAATTGATTAATTCATTGCAGATATTGAAGTATAAACTATTTTGCAGTAGAATAACACTAATTTGTTTTATTTTTTTCCACGCGATCTAATTTAAAGTAAATAATTTAAAAGCTAAAATCCCGCGGACTTTCTTTTCCAACTACCCCGTCCCGTGTCCGCGTTCACATAACATGTAGGGGGGGGGGGTGAGGGGGGACGAGTGCATTCCTAAGAGCTTTCCACCCCTTGTAGGAACCACAGTATTACACAGGAAGACGAAATGGACCTTTCCTATTATATCGGTCCCTATTCATGGTCAATCGAAGAGCGGAAGTTGGTAGTTTGTTTGTTTTTTTCGTTTGCTTATCCATTCCATTCCAAGGCTGTAACAGAAATCATCTCGCAACGTAAACTTTTCAGTAACGTGGATTTTGAGTTTTCTCAGAGCAATGAAAAAAGGAGATTGCTGCATTTTTCTCTGGATAAATTGCGATTTTTTTTTTCCTAGACTAAATGGCACTGACTGCAGCTAGACAAAAATTTTAAAATAGTCTGAATGTGGTTAGTGCTTTTTAGTTTTAAATAGGCTAAGTTCTTACGTCAGTTAGATCGGACTTTGCTGTAGTTTTCTCTGGATAAACTGTGATTTTTTTCTAAAGACTAACTGGTATTAACCTCAACTAGACAAAAATTTTAAAGTTGTCTAAATGTGGTTAGTGCTTTTTGGTTTTCATTTTGCTAAGTTCTCACGACAGTTAAAAAGGGGTAAGTTGATTTTTAAGTATATATTAAGAATTTGTATTTTTTCTTAGCTAGATTTTTTTATGTTATCTCAGGGACTACTAAAATAAGATGTAGTTCAAAACTGCTAATTATTTCTAAATAATGCGAAAATGAAATTTATAATTCAAGTAAGCAAACTTGGAAACTATTAATAAACAAGCAGGACGGTATTTTTAATAAATAACTTACATACTGCATTGAAAAATGTGTCTATTTACTTTACTTAATTTCATATTACTCAAAACAACAGAAAAAAATAAGTATATTCTGTTATAGAAAGTTCCTTTCTTCTACTAAAGGATAATCCTATGAAAATTCAGTAATATATAAAATATTTACTTAAAGTAAGTATCTTCTAATAATAAACATGGTTTTATTAATACTTATTAGTTTCATATATAGTTTAGCACTAATCAACCTATTAAAAATAATTATTATTATTATATAAATTACTTTACATCACTGGGGCTAATTTTGAAATATACAAAATACTTAGTTATTAAGTATAAACAAAATAATTTGTTTGTATATTAAAATGTTTAATTATTTTGAAGAGAAAACGTTTTTATGAAATTAACCGTTTATTTGTAGAATCAGCCAATATTTTAATTTCTTTTAACGTATGTTGTTTACATTCTTCTTTAAAACAATATATATAAAATCAAAAGTCAACTTTATTTTGTATTATGACATAACTTAACAAAAAAATACATTAAAATATTTTTTAAAAAGCATGTTGTATAACTTTAATATTTTTTTTCTCTCTTTTTTTAGCATTGCATGAATGTTTATTTATAATCTTTGGTTCTAGAAAATTATAAATTTTCTTGGCTTCTAAAAAATTTTTGGAAGAGAAAAAGGAACATTGTCTAGTTGAGCCTAATATGTTGTTTAAAAAATGTATATGGTCTGATAAACATATAGTAACACGTTTAAAAAAATAAAAACCATTGGTTGATGCATAAAAAAATAATACGGTTAATTTTAAAAAGAGCTTTCCTTCTTAAATTCATCAAATATTTTCTTAAAAACAAAATAATTTGCCAATTAGGTATTTTTAATAAATTTAGTCCTAGTGGTGTAAAGTCATTTATATAATAATAATTATTATTTCTTTAATTTGTTGATTAATACTTTAGAGAACTAACTACGGAACTAATTAGGGTATTTTGGGAATCAATAAGGTGCTGGCCGGTTTTCGATATTTTGTCGTTGCCGATACCACATTAAAAACGTAATGGTTTTGGTTCAAAAGTGGCACAGGGCTGGGCCGACGCCGTTATCGTTTTTGCCGACACCGAACCAGAACCACCCCATCCTTTCGGCCCGACACACGCCCAGGCGGACGCAATTTTGTCGTTTTCGGTACCGCGTGAGCGATGTCGCCCCGGCACATTCTGCGCCGGCATGCCAGTGTCGGCCCAAAACTTATCCGATAGGGCTGTGTTTGCTGGGAAGTCTCATGTTGAAACAGCGACATTTGGAGTGTCCGATACCCACACAACAAAAGTTTCTGAGACGTTTGACAATGATATTTTACTCTTGACTACTTTTACAACGAAATCCATGTCTGACTCTGACAGCTTACAAGCATTACGAAATATTAGGATTCCTTCTGCAAATTACACTTTTCCTGAACAAAAATTTGTATCTAAGAAGTGGGAATTTGAGATAGCATGGCTCCAAAAGTTTTTTTGGTTAGCCTGTTCAAAAACTGAAAACGGCGCGGCGCTTATTGCAAATGTATCGTTTTGTTTCCTCCAACTGATTTCGTTGCCAGGAAAGGTAGCCACCAGTCTCTGATTTGAAATTTTGAGTTGTCACATTTTATAGCTCTCCTCCCTCAATCAATCATGATGCTCTCGCAACGCCTCTGGTCTGAGGTTCTGACCTGCCGCGTGGCTGTCGATCTAATGGTTTAGTTTTTTTTGGGTGGTTTTCACCAGATGTAACGTGAATACGCTTTTGAATCCTTGAAAAGTCTTCCCCCATAGCATCCCCTCTTCAGGCAGATAGCCCTTGTCTAGCATTGCCTTAACCACAAAATCAAATCAGAAGAGGTTTCACCTGATCATTGCCAGATTAAAAATTTGTTCGTGTGAAATGAATCATCGTTCTACAGAAAAATTATCAAATTAAATTCGCATCATAGTCTTACACATTCTTTCTTAAAATCTCCTTGGTTTGTAAGAAATGTGATAAGTCAAATATAAAATAAGCTCTGATTTAAACTCTTCATAAATAAAATACTACGCAAACAGCCTAGTACACTCTCTGATCGCGATCCTTGCTCCACCCCTGATAGTTATGCTAACACTGGCATTAAGTCAGTTGTGCATTTAAGTTGACTTTCTAATATTTTGCTATGATTCCCAAGAATAATGCTGTGTGTAATCTAAGATAACGATCTTACAATGTTTTGGTTCATGGTAGAACAATACACGTATGTTTTTGAATAAGTCTTTTCACTTTATTTTGGTACAACAGCAGTTTTTCTTTTGTGTGTGTGTGTGTTTTAATATATAAAATACTTATTTTAGTCGGGTGTGTTTTCCATAATTTGTTTTGCATAAATATCCTCACACGTCGCCCCCCCTCCAGAAAAAAAACCACCTTACGTATGCCACTGAATCATATATTTACAAGGGAAGTGCACGACCCCTCCCGTAATTCATTTCGGGTCGAAACTGCGTATAATATAGAACTCCTTTAAGATATTCACCCCTTAATATATTAGTGTTAAATGGGGGTTCCAATCCGAGAAAAAAGGCCTTTGAAAATTAATACTCAACATATGTACTAAGAAGTATACATTAATTCCTGTGTGACCGGATGACTCAGTAGGTGAAGCATTCGCTCGTTTTTTTTTTTTTAAATATACAGTGGACCCTCGCAATATCGATCTTTACTCTATCGTGGTTTTAATCGACTTAAAAAACAGAAATAAATTAAAAAATAACGATTGCGTTAACTATTACTGCTACTAAGTATTATTGATGTACTTTATTATAGCACTGATTTTTTCTCTCAGAAACTTTGAATTAATTTGCCATTTGCGGTATTAAAAAAAAAAAAAAAACTCCATGCCACGTACTTTATCACTGCCTGTAATAACTGCTAGCACAGGCCCGGCCGCCTGGCGCAGTGGGAAATTTCAAATGGCAGGTTGCATCCTTGTGCCTACTTAATGTCTTTAGAGAAATTGGATATTTTGAAATAGTATCGCGCACAGAAACATTTTATTTCTAATAATTAATAAAACTACATCAAAAGGAAGCATTTGGATTCTCCAAAAAATTGAACCATCTCCGATCTCCTTATCCATAGCTGCCAACCGTTCCGTTTTTATCGGAACATTTTCAACCATTATTTTTGAACAGTTTTATTTTATATTAAAAATATGGACTTATTTTAAGCTTAAGTTCCCAAAGAAAAATTAGTGGTGGGAAATGTTCCGATAAAAACGGAACGGTTGGCAGCTATGCCTTATCCTAAAATATTAAATCTTGAATCTTTCCCCAGAACTCAGTTTAAATTTTATAATCACACGTTATTAATTTTCCGCTAGCAAACTAACATCTACACGTATTGATATTTTCCGTGAACGTTAAGGCACTTGAGTTGTACGCGCACCTGAACTCTAAAAAAAAAAAGGCTCGTAATATGAAAAAAGTTTGCCACTGCTGACCTGGAAAGCACAGCCGTATCGGCTAACTGTTATTGATGTCGGTACACAATGCGACGACCCACCCATATACATATCTGCCAGTCACTGCAAATGACTACTGAAGCCTCGGCCTATATGTACGACAATCAACGGCGGCCACTCTGATGGCTATACAAAGGCCACACACCCGCCCTACTTCATCAGTCTGATATGTTGAGGACATGAACGGACAAAATCCCGGGACAGTCTTCATAACTCCCATAAGTTGCATTAGCATCGCTCTGTTCTTGTTCCCATCCCAGAGGACAGTTGTGACGAACATAGGGACCAGTATGTTCGTAACCAGCTTTTACCTCCACTTCGAATGGCAGCATAACGTTGGTTGAAAGGATGTCTTCACTTTAAATAGAACGAACCTAAGGCTCTGAGGGACTTGATAACGCATGCTTTGTCAATCGTGCTAGCTATCCCCGTATCTTTTATACTTCAGTCGGACTATATAAAGTTTCAGTAGTTGTATTGAGCAAACTGAACAATGTGTATAACAATGTAAATGAACAATGTATGTAATAAAACCAAGTATGTTCGTTGGAACTAGTCAGTGTGCATTTTTGATTCCATTGTTGAATCTTTCAAATCTAAAAACGAAGAGAGGAGGGAGGGGGGAGGTGATAGCTACGGGGGTCTGCGCATGTGTCGCTATGCCAGCTGTTCGGTGTCGGGTTCAAATCCCGTTAGCTAGTGGACGTAAGCGTTTCTTCAAACATTGTGATTAAAAATTGTTCTTTAAAATAAAGATGTTCTTTTACTTAGGAAAAATTCCGACGAAAACCTAAAAGGAGCCATAAATCTCTATGACCTGTCTTTCCCAAATATATCGTAAAAACGCTAAATCAACCATCAAAATCATCTTAAGAACGGGGAGAACTATTATGTTCACCTTGAACTACTTACAATATATTTGCTTATTTGTTCTATTTCTCAACTCGTTGTTCTCACATTACTGCTCTTAAACGACAAGTCCTAGATATAGAAAGCCTTACAACTCCTATGTCACCAAGCTTTGCCGTCATCTTTAGGCCTACATTTGAAAGTTTGATTTTCACAAAATAAAACTATTAAAATTTTACCTGATGATGTAATTTACCTGATGATATTCTGATGATGATAACAACTTGGAAATGAACCATCATCGCTTTGATGGCAATGCAATACCGAAAGTGAATGTACATTGGCGGTGGGGCGTGCCCCCCGTGCCCACAACCTGCGTATGCCCCTAATATGATTAGAGAAAAACATATTTACTCAAATGCGAGTGATTTTTATCGTATAGGAGCTATGAAAGATTTAATGACTTCAAATATCCAGGTGCTCAGATTAACGAATAAGCGAAATAAATCTTGAAATTAGAACACGAAGAGCAGCAGGAAATCGTTTCAGTAGAAAGTTAAAGATTTTTGCTTTGCAAAGTTATTATCAGGCCAGTTTTCTTATATGGCTCTGAAACATGGACTAAGTAGGGATGGACGCAAGACCGCGAGACGAGACGAGACTTCTCAGGGTCTCGCTATTTTACGAGTCGGTACCGTGGGACGATACCTCTAAGAGCGGGACTGCGAGACGCCGGACGGACCGCGGACCGACGCGATAAGAGACCGCGAGACCCTGGTCTCGCGATAAAACGCTCAAATAAGGGACCGTGAAGTAGTTGCAGTTTTTGCAAGCGAATTCCTCTGTTCCAACTGAATTAAAACTCCGCAGTTCTAGAAATATGGAATTTTAGCCGGCTTTTGATTTTTTATGCTTTATATAAATATATTGTATAACACGTATCACGTAGTGTGTGTAATCACGCAAGTTCACACGTTTTACAACCAGTGGCGGATCCAAGGAGAGGGGGAGGTGATGGAGTCGATTCTCCCTCCTCTGAACACACTTAAAGCTGAAAATTTGTCGAGCTGCTGGGTGATTATATCGTTTCTATACAAGCAACCTTTTAACCGATCACTGGTGCGAGATTATCTGTTCTTTTTAAGGCAGAATGTGCATTGCTGTGTCTAGCGTACTGTACGATGAATAAATAATGTATTACGTATAAAAGATTCTATTTCTGTTCTACAATTGTGTGTGTGTTTTAGTGTTTTTGAAAGTATAAAAATGTACCGAAAGCACCTGTTACTCTCCTAACACTTTAACATGATCTTTCTTACTGTTGAAAAGACGCAACGGAGAATACTTCCTTTGTATGATACCTTGTTGCAAAAAAAAAAAAAAAAATATAGATTCGCCATTGATGTGAAGACAATATGCGAAACCGTAATAAACGTGAGGCGACCGTAGATTATTTACTTCATACAAGAAAGTAAAAATAAAGGCATTTTGGACGTCAGACAATATGCGAGACCGGTCTCGCAGTCTCGCACAGGACGAGGCAACTAGGCGATACCCACGGATGCGAAACGAGACAGCGAGACGATACCTCAAGGTACGGGACAAGACCGCAACGCGATACTTCCAAGTGCGAGACGATACGAGATCTTGGCTATTTCCCTTTTCGCATGGTCTCGCGTCCATCCCTATCCGTAATCCCTATCCCACCCCTAATTCCGTAAGCGGGGGCAGGCTTAGTCGGCGCCTTTTTTTTGTGGCCAACATTTAACCTTGGAGCGTTTTTTCGCGCCAGAAATAACATAAACATATATAAGAAAGAACCAAAACGTAATGGCCTAATCCCAGACAGCACATAAGCTTAAATCAAGCTTGACATTTCTTTGAATTTGACGTATTAATACAAGCTTGACAGTTCAATTCATTTTAAGCTAGCAGCAAGCTTGGAGAAGTCATTTGAACTGTCAAGCTTGAATACAGCTTGATTACTGCTTGAAAGGGAGAGCGTGCGATGATGGCGCCATCTGTCGCTATAGGTGAGAAGGAGAATGGACATTAATTTTTCTAGCATTTTCTCAAATTTGCTCATATTAAATAAAGAAAAGTTGGGGATAATACCGTAAGCGGGTGTCCATCGCCAAGGAAGATGCGTCGCCAAAGCTTACTATATGTTGTAAACAGTCCTGACAGCGTTGCCAATCGAGATTAGCTAATCGGCAACCCTTCCGGCGGAGCTGTGTTGTTTTATGATGTCATGAGAAACTAGTGTGTTTGAAGGAATTTTAAGGAGTTTAACTGGAAAAATAACTGAACTTGAATTAGCCGGGAATGGAAGTTGTGTCGTCTGCTGCAGTTTTGTATTTTATAATGGTTATTTTTGAAAAGTGGAATTTTTGCTTGTTTTTATATTAAATGTAGATAATTTGTGTAGAGCTATGATGAAAGTTGTTCCTTTATACGTTGAGTTGTTTCTAATTTTTTATCAAGTGAAATTCGACAAAAAATTGAAAATGTTTGTTGTGAGTTGTGAAGAATATGAATCGAGGGTATGTTGAGGTACAGTTGTTATGCTTATTTCAATGCTTTTGATGGAATTATTTTGTGGTGAATGGACGTCGTTCATGAATAAAATTTTTGAGGTATGTGGTGATTTTATTTATTTAAATGTTTATTCCTTGCTTTACGGTACACCGGTGTATAGTTGAGAATATTTATGGTCTTATGTTTTTATAATTATGTAAGGTTTTTAGTATGGTATGTTATTTTTTGTGAATTGGGATAAAAAATAAAATTTATTAAGGTTTTAAGAAGGATAGTTAATTTTTTTTTTTTTTTTTGTTTGTTATCTGGGTTTGCTTCCGATTTACAGAATTCCCGTACAATTTTTAGGTTAAATATGAATACATATGTAAGGATTTTTGAGTTTGTGATCAGATTTGATTCTATTCTGATTAATAGTGTAAATGTTGTGTGTTTTGAAGGTATATTAAATTGCAAAAATCATGTGGGGCAGGAAGTAGTCGGTTTATTATAGTTGTTTTCTGTTATTTATAAAGAGTGTTTTTAACCTTTTATAAAAATATTTGCAGTGTATTTTTCTTGAAATCACGTGCACTATTCAGGTTAAATATGATACAGTAAATAAGTATTTTTGAGTTGTTTGTGTGTGTGTGGTGGTGGGGGGGGGAGGTAGTCGGTTTATTTGAGTGTTTTTCTATTAATTTAAAACTGTTATTTTAACGTTTTAAGGGAAATTTCGCTGTATAATTAATTATGTGCAGAAACATATTTTAGCATTTTGCATAATTTGAAGGTTATGGTTTATTTATTTTTTAACGTGCCCAGAGCTAGTGCTTTGTTTATGTACATTTTGTTTATAATTGCATTTGAAATATGTCTACTAATGTTTTAATGTGTTTAGATAAGTATATTGTAGTTTTGGGTTTATATTTTTCCGTATGTGTCTACTTATGTTTATGTTTTGTCCGGCGCGAAAAACAAGTTGCCAAGGTTAGACGTTGGCGACAAAAAAAAGTCGCCAACTCAACCGACACCCGCTTACGGTATTATTCCCGAAAAGTTCGTAAAAGTTGTGTTTTATTTTATTATCGCACAAAACCTGGACATGAGAACACTCAAGGGGAAGGAATGAATGGGATAAGCCCCTCTGAAGTGTAACACGAAGGGAGCTTTAGTTTTATTTACATCTAATTAACATTAGTAATTGCATTAACTAATTAATTAGCCCCAAAACTAAATTTTAATATAATTAACAAAATTTAGTTAGTTAATATACTTCACTTTATGGGTGGTAGAATGAGACGCAATCCGGCTGCCACAAAATAATTTATCATCAGTCATAAATGTACTTGACCATAGAATTAAAAAAAAAGGTTCTATATTTCCAAATATGGAAATTCTCCAAAATAAAATACAATTATACTACGAAATTGATTTCAAAATCAGTCGTTTGTCTCGATTTTGGCCAGTATTGCCCAACATGAGTGTCGCGATATTGAAAGTTTTAAAACGTGTGCTGCTGTTAAGTTTATATTATGTTTATTTCCCTATTAGTAGAGCCTCTAAATCACACATAACATTATTTTAATTTTGATGCATCCCATGGAAAAATAAAAGAAGTAAATCAACACATCGGCCACATCAATCTCGCCAGAAAACGGTGTGACAACCATGAAAGTCACTTCAAACTTTAGTCGGGCGAGCGCGAGGCAGGTTGGCGGAACGGATAGCACGCTGGCCTCGCAACCCTTTGGTCCCAAGATCTATTGCGGACGCTTGATGGAAACAGATTAAATTAATTTAAAATTTCAGCATAGAGAGGAAAATGCGTCGAAAAATAAAATATGTGGGGCGAGTTCGCTGACGGGCGCCCGTGTATTTAAGAAATTTTTTTTAGAGGAATTTTTAAAGCTTGAAATTAAGCTTGCCAGGTCAAGCTTAATGCAAGCTGGGCAAGGTGAACATAAACTCTCCGCTTTCTTAAGACGATTTCAATGGTTGATTTAGCGACTTTACAATATATTTGGGAAAGAGAGGTGATAGAGATCTACGGCTCCTTTTAGGTCTTAGTCAGAGAATTTCCTATGCATTTGAGGATTTCATTTTTTTTTCTTATAATTTATAATACTATATCAAAAGGAAGCATTTGTGTTCTCCAAAAATTGAAACATCTATGATCCCCTTATACAAAAAAATTAATTCTTGAATCTTTCCAAAGAACATCAGTTTCAATTTTATAGTCACAAGTTATTAATTTTCCGCTCGTAAACTAAAGTCTACACCTATTGATATTTTCCAACTTTACCCGTGAATGTAAAAGGCACTTGAATTGTAGGGCGCACCTGTCCACTAAAAAACAATTGCTCGTAATATGCAAAAAGTTTGCCACTGCTGACCGGAAAGTACAGATCGGCTAACTGCCATTCATGTCGGTACGACAGCAACTCCGATGGCTATACACAGGCCACCCAACCTGCCCTACTTTTGTAATTCAGTCGGCCTATATAAAGTTTCAATTGTTGTATTGAGAGTAATGAACAATGTGTATAACTATGTAAATGGACAATGCATGTAAATAAACAAAGTATATTCATTGGAACTAGTCTTAGTGCATTGTTGATTCCATTGTTCTAATCCTTTCAAATGTAAAAACGGAGAGAGGAGGGGGGGGGGAGGAGAGAGCTACTCGGGTCTGCGCATGTGTCGCAATGAGAGCTGTTCGGTCTCGGGTTCAAATCTCTTTAGCTCATGGACATATGCGTTTGTTCAAGCAATGTGATGTAAAATTGTTCTTTAAAATAAAGATGATCTTTTACTTAGGAAAAATTCCGACGAAAACCTAAAAGGAGCCATAAATCTCTATGACCTCTCTTTCCCAAATATATCGTAAAGTCGCTAAATCAACCATCTAAAATTAAGAAAGGGGAAAATATATTCACCTTGAACTAATTACAATATATTTGCTTATTTGTTCTAATTCTCAACTCGTTTTTCTCACATTATTGCTCTCAAACGACAAGTCCTAGATATAGAGAGCCTTACAACGCCTATGTAACCAAGTTTTGACGTCATCATTAGGCCTACATTTGAAAGTTTGATTTTCACAAAATAAAACTATTAAAATTTTTTTGTAAATGCTACAAATATTAGCGAATATATCCTTGAACATTTAAATTAATATATTTTTCTGATACAAAATTATTCGTTATGATCTATTTCCTTATCATATCATCTAATTAATCATGGTTTAAAAGATCCATTTGCCAAAAAATTATATTTTTTATCTCAAATTATTAAAATATTGCCATGCATCGGAGAATTCACAAGAAATTTTTAATAGTTTTTTTTTTTTTGTTGTTGTCTAAACAAAACGTTTAAATGTTCGACTGATGATGACGTCAAAGCTTGGTGACGTAGGAGTTGTAAGGCTAGGACTTGTCGTTTAAGAGCAGTAATGCGAGAACGACGAGTTGAGAATTATAAAAACTAAGCAAATATATTGTAATTATTTCAAATTGAACATATAGTTCTCCCCTTTCTTAAGACGATTTCAATAGTTGATTTAGCGAATTTACGATCTATTTGGGAAAGAGATGTCATAGAGATCTGTGGCCGCTTTTAGGTCTTCGTCTGAGAATTTCCTAAGTATTTGAGAATTTCCTTTTATTTCCAATAATTTATAATACTACATCAAAAGGAAGTATTTGTATTCTCCAAAAATTGAAACATCTCTGATCACGTTATATAAAAAAATTAATTCTTGAATCTTTCCCCCAGAACATGAGTTTCATTTTATAGTCACAAGTTATTAATTTTCCGCTCTTAAACAAAAGTCTACACGTATTGATATTTTGCAACTTTACCCGTGAATGGAAAAGGCACTTGAGTTGTATGCGCACCTGTACACTTAAAAAAAAATTGCTCGTAATATGCAAAAAGTCTGCCACTGCTGTCCTGGAAATTACACATTGGCTAACTTCCATTGATGTCGGTACGACAGCAACTCCGATGGCTATACACAGGCCACCCAAAGGCCCTACTTTTGTACTTCAGTCGGCCTATCTAATGTTTCAGTTGTATTGAGAGAAATGAACAATGTGTATAACTATGTAAATGAACAATGTATGTAAATAAACAAAGTATATTCGTTGGAACTAGTCTTAGGGCATTGCTGATTCCAGTGTTGAATCTATCTAATGTAAAAACAGAGAGAGGAGGGGGAGGGGGAGGAGATAGCTAAGTGGGTCTGTGCATGTGTCGCTATGAGAGCTGTTCGGTCTCGGGTTCAAATCCTTTTAGCTCATGGACGTATGCGTTTGTTCAACAGTGTGATGTAACATTGTACTTTAAAATAAACATGATCTTATACTTCTCTGAGGAAATTCTCAGACGAAGACCTAAAAGGATTCATAGATGTCTATGACCTTTTAGGTCTTAGAGCCTCTGACCTCCCAAAAGTCGCTAAATCAACCATCGAAATCACCTAAAGAAAAGGGAGAACTATATGTTCACCTCTAACTACTTACAATATATTTGCTTATTTGTTCTAATTCTCAACTCGTTTTTCTCATATTATTGCTCTCAAACGACAAGTCCTATATATAGAAAGCCTTACAACTCCTATGTCATCAAGTTTTAACGTCATCATTAGGCCTACATTTGATAGTTTGATTTTCACAAAATAAAACTATTAAAAAATTTTTGTAAATGCTATAAATATTAGCGAATATCTCTTTGAACATTAAAATTAATATATCTTTCTGATACAAAATTATTCGTTATGATCTATTTCCTTATCATATTATCTAATTAGTTATGGTTTAAAAGTGCCATTTGTCGGAAAATTATATTTTTTATCTCAAATTATTAAAATATTGCTATGCATCGGAGAATCCACCAAAAAATTTTAATAGTTTTTTTGTGTATAAATAAAACTTTTAACTGGTCGTCTGATGATGGCGTCAAAGCTTGGTGACGTAGGAGTTGTAAGGGTTTCTGTATCTAGGACTTGCCGTTTAAGAGCAGTAACGTGAGAACAATGAGTTGAGAATTAGAACAAATAAGCAAATTTATTGTAAGTAGATCCAGGTGACCATAAACTCTCCCCTTTTTTAAGACGATTTCAATGGTTGATTTAGCGACTTTACAATATAAAATTGGAAAGCGAGGTGATAGAGATCGACGGCTCCTTTTAGGTCTTCGTCTGAGAATTTCCTAAGTATTTGAGAATTTCATTTTTTTCTAATAATTTATAATACTATATCAAAAGGAAGCATCTGTGTTCTCCAAAAATTGAAACATCTCTGATCCCCTTATACAAAAAAATTAATTCTTGAATCTTTCCAAAGAACATCAGTTTCGATTTTATAACCACAAGTTATTAATTTTCCGCTCGTAAACTAAAGTCTACACGTATTGATATTTTCCAACTTTACCCGTGAATGTAAAAGACAGTTGAGTTGTAGGGCGCACCTGTACACTAAAAAAAAATTGTTCGTAATATGCAAAAAGTTTGCCACTGCTGACCTGGAAAGTACAGATCGGCTAACTGCCATTGATGTCAGTACGACAGCAACTCCGATGGCTATACACAGGCCACCCAACCTGCCCTACTTTTGTAATTCAGTCGGCCTATATAAAGTTTCAATTGTTGTATTTAGAGTAATGAACAATGCATGTAAATAAACAAAGTATATTCATTGGAACTAGTCTTAGTGCATTGTTGATTCCATTGTTCTAATCCTTTCTAATGCAAAAACAGAGAGAGGAGGGGGGGGGGGGGAGGAGATAGCTACGCGGGTCTGCGCATTTGTCGCTATGAGAGCTGTTCGGTCTCGGGTTCAAATCTCTTTAGCTCATGGACATATGCGTTTGTTCAAGCAGTGTGATGTAAAATTGTACTTTAAAATAAACATGATCTTATACTTAGGAAATTCTCAGACGAAGACCTAAAAGAAGCCATAGATCTCTATGACCTCTCTTTCCCAAATATATCGTAAAGTCACTATCTCTATGACCAAAACTCGAAATCGATCCATGGCAATCAAGCATCGAAATCGTCTTAGGAAAGGGGAGAACTATATGTTCACCTTGAACTACTTACAATATATTGGCTTATTTGTTCTAATTCTCAACTGGTTGTTCTCACATTACTACTCTCAAACGAAATGTCCTAGATATATATAAAGCCTTACAACTCCTATGTCACCAAGTTTTGACGTCATCATTAGGCCTACATTTGAAAGTTTGATTTTCACAAAATAAAACTATTAAAAATTTTTGGTAAATGCTACAAATATTAGCGAATATTTGTAGTGAATATTAAAATTAATATATCTCTCTGGTACAAAATTATTCATTATGATCTATTTCCTTATCATATTATCTAATTTGTCATGGTTAAAAAGTGCCATTTGTCGGAAAATTATATTTGTTCTCTCAAATTATTAAAATAAATCTATGCATCGGAGAATTCACCAGAAATTTTTAATAGTTTTTTTTTTGTGTAAATAAAACTTTTAACTATTGATCTGATGATGACGTCAAAGCTTGGTGACGTAGGAGTTGTAAGGCTTTCTATATCTAGGACTGATGGGCAAATAAGAAGCTCGGCCTCGAAAAATATATATTTAAAATATCTTAATTAAAAACAGATTATATTAATCATTTCTTCATATTTTGTTCTTAAATGTGTTTCATTTTCAGGTACTACTTCTTTAAATTACAAATAAATTTACGTTTACTTCATGTTTACTATTGAAATCCGCCGACCGAGTTGTATGGTGGGTAAAGCACCGTACTCCGGTTTCGGGCTCTTTCCCGGTGGGCGTGGTTCGATTACCGGCTGGGCGTGCTTGTCATGTCCGTCCCTTCATAGGGGGCGACGTTGGTCCACCTACTAGATGCCCCATAATAAAGAGACCAAACATTCTGGCCTGTTGTGGCCAAAGCCTTCAAGGTAGAGGCCGGCCATTAGGGAAAAAAAAAAGCTATTGAAATCCGGAATGGCTCGAGAGAGGATGGCTTGGTCTGCCTCCAGTTGATTGAAACTGAACTGAAGCATGAGAGGAAGGAAGTGAGTGTTGTGGCGACAATATGTGATTGCAGCAGAATTTGTTATATTAATCCACAGTTAAATAAAAAGTTCACAATCCATGAATATTTGAGGATATATATATATATATATATTTGTGTGTGTGTGTGTGTTTGTGTCCTCTTCAATTTAGGCGAAACATTGTATCAAAACAATGCAATAATGTTTTAAAACTGATCACGTTTGTACCTAACCACATATTACAAACACAAGCAAAGTACTGTGAATCTTAAAACTTTTAACGAAAATGCCGTCCCAAAAAAGGGGCGCTAGGCATAAATGGGTTAAGATTTTAAAGTATAAAAGAGCGACTCGGGTTGTGTAATGGCTAAAGAGCCATATTTTACCACACCACGGGTTCGGGTTCGATTCCCGGCTTAGGCTGGGTGTCATTTCGTCCTTCAAGGAGGCATCATTGATTCACCTATTACGTGCTTCCAATAATGTGACCAATATCTCCAACCTTAGTAGTGGCCAATTACGGCAGGTGCCTGTCAAAACAAGAAAAATTAAATTTTGGTATTGACTACCTGCTGAAAATGTGAAGAAAGACATTCGCCTGTAAAATATTGTGCACTTCTTACTCAGAATAGCAAAAATCGGAGTCTATTATACTTGTCATTGTACTTTTCTAAGTGAATGGATATTCCATTATAGTAAATCTGTCGAATTATTAATTACTATTAGTAGTAATTGAAGCATTTAACAGTTCAATAGCAGCTACACCTTTAGAAAAAGGCCGAATTTGTCAATATGACTAAGCTTTTGTTTTGTTAACCTTCTGTTCTCTTAATGAAGGTTTATTAAAAGTTTTTTTATTTCTATACACAGTAAAGGTTTGCTTTCACATGAACCCTCTGCTATCACTTACAAGAGTAGGTCACCCTTGAGCACACCGGCCAGAGTCACAGGCGATTGATTTTATCATTGATAATTTCATGGCTAATATTGGTACACTTTCACTGCCCCAACTCTCTGAGCATATCGCCTGCAATATTTAAACACTCCAGAGGGAGCCTATTAAAATTCCTTTACTCTAGACATGACATGAAGTTCGATTTTACAGGAGCACCTAACGTATGGTACGCTTATCTCCAGTGTGTAATGATAAATGAGAGTTTTGCGAAATCATGAAATAAGCCCAAGAGACAGGGCCATAAGCATGTCAATGTCATTAAAGAACAGTCTGTCAAACCTACAAATGAGCCGTGGCCAGGCAAGGGTACGGAAAACCGTGAAAGGAACAAGAAAGTTGGAAGATGATGGAGACTGACCCACTCTCCCCCCGTGTATAAACACGGACTTCATAGGGCGGGTTGCTCAGTAAGACCATGAGTTTCATGAAATGGAGTACAGTGTGAGGATCAAAAATGAAAGCAGTGAGACAAATTAGAACCATGAAAACAGTGTAAAAATCAATATATACAATATGTACAAAAACACAGGTGAATATAGTGAGAAAATGTATAAGATGTATAAGATGCAACAGTGAGAGTAAGTACTAGACGAATGAAATTCAAATCAAAAATATCTATGTTCAAATATGTACAGGGACAATGTTCGAGCAAGGTAAAGTGAGAATCTAGGTGATGTCCGGGGACGCCAAGGCAGTCCGAGGGCGTTTGCGATGTTGTGGATCGCGGTAATCATAGTCGGGGATTTCAGCCAGGATTTCATTTGGCAGTTTGTGTAAGTTGTCAAAGAAGTGCGTCGTAAGGTCCATGAGATGTTTTCTCATAGTTGGTATTTTCAGGTCATTTCTAATGTTGATGTTGGAGAGGAAATGATGTCCATGTCTGATCTTCCTGAGTATAGAGCTTTGTTTTGACTCTAATGCGTTTATATTAGACTTGGCTGCAGACGCCCATACAGGCGCTGCATATGTAGCTGAAGGTCGGACAAATGTTTTGTATAGTAGTGTTTTATTATGTATCCCAATCTTGGAGTTAAAGAAGAAGGGAGAAAGTTTCGAAAAAGAGGCTACCATCTTGTATGTAGCATTTTTGATGTGGTGCCGCCAGCACAGCGATTTATCAATGGTAACACCAAGATACACTACTTTGGAACTCCATTCAATTGGAGTGCCACAAACAAATAGGCGTGAAGGAGGGCGGCAATGTGTAAAACTCAGTGCTTGGCACTTATTCGGGTTGATGTTAATGCGCCATTTTCGCATCCAGTCGACAATTTTGTCTATATGTGTCTGCATAGAATAGGCAAGCACAGTGTTGTAGGGTGAGTGGCCAATAATAGCAGTGTCGTCTGCAAATAAAGCGAGAGTATTATCAAGAGATCTTGGGATGTCATTTACATATAAATTGAATAATGTGGGCCCTAGGATCGAGCCCTGAGGGACACCACTAGAAAAGGGATATGTATCAGAAGTTGTGTCGTTAACACGGACAACAAAGCTTCTGTTAAGTAGGTAGCTTTTAATGACATGTATATAAGCGTCAGGGATGTTAAGCTGTGTTAGTTTGAATAGAAGTCCGTTATGCCATACTTTGTCGAATGCTTTTTGCAAGTCGAGTAGGAGTATGGCAGCCTTCTGTTTTTCTTGTATAGCTTCGAAAGCGGTTTCTACAACTCTGAGTAATTGGTGAATTGTACTGTGGCCCTCACGAAAGCCAAATTGCTCAGGTAGTAGTAAGTTGTGATTTGAGATGTAATCGTGAAGACGGTTTAGGAATAAGCGTTCAGTAATCTTACTCAATGAGCTGAGCAGACTAATGGGCCTATATGATGAAGGGTTAGTCATGTCTTGTCCCGGCTTTGGTATGGGACAGACAATGGCAATTTTCCAGGATGTTGGAAAGTAATGTGTCTTAAATATGGCGTTGGTAAGGAAAGTAATAAGGAGGAGAATTTTCGCAGGGATGTTTTTTAACATCATATTTGATATTTTATCTTGACCAGGACATTTCCTGATGTTAAGTTTGTTTATAACCTTTGCGACTTCCGAAGAAATCACAGGTGGAATGTTAAATGAAGGAGGACGAGATAAAAAGTCAGTTAATGTGTCATCAACATTTTGTTGGTGGGCAGTAAGGTCATTGTGAAAGTTGTCATTAGAGAATTGCTTGGAATAAGATCGGGCCAGGCAATTTGCCTTGTCAGTGTCAGTAACATAGGTGCTGGTATTGTCCTTGAGGGGAGGTAAGGTTGTCTTTTTGTTGGTGATTTTTCTAATGGCTCTCCAAATAGAACCATCAGTAGCAGATAGGCCCCCAATATAGTTCGTCCAATTTTTACGAGAATGTTGTAGAATGAGTTTTCGGACTTTTGCCCTAAGGCGATGATATAAGGCCCGGTCCTCGGGGTGTCTGGATTGTTGGAAGGATACGCGGGCAGCGTTCCGTTGGTTAATGAGTCTCCGTATGCAAATGGGGAGCTTGGCATTTGCGCTGTGGTTTATAGCTTTGGAAGAGTTTGCATAAGCGTCACTAATAAGGGTGGTGATACGAGTCACCTCAGAGTCTATTTGTTGGGAGTTAGTGAGGGTAGGCGCAGTAAAAGGAACGTCAAGGAGAGTTTCAGTAAATCCGTTCCAGTGGGTGGAGACCCTCGTGGTATCTTTAAGTGTGAGGTTGATATCGAGATCAAATTGCACCGGAAGATGGTCAGATGTAAAATGTTGAAGAGTCATACAGTTTACTTGTTGGTGCAAGCCT
This sequence comes from Cheiracanthium punctorium, assembly GCA_038373885.1. Lineage (NCBI taxonomy): Eukaryota > Metazoa > Arthropoda > Arachnida > Araneae > Cheiracanthiidae > Cheiracanthium > Cheiracanthium punctorium. The sequence continues at coordinate 225,366 of JAWZYV010013516.1, forward strand.
TGATGTATAACAAGGTCTATGGTGGAAGATCCAGTAGTAAAAAAGTGTGTGGGAGTAGGTGGATATGCCAGTTTAGAGTGCGTATCAATTAGAAATTTAAAGAGGCCAGTGCCTCTTTTGCAATTATATCTTCCTTTCCACGCATAGTGGTGGGCGTTGAAGTCACCCGCAATGATATTAGCGGGGCAACGAGATAGAAGAATTCGGAAATCACTTTCCGGAAAGTCAGTCTTGGGTTTTATATATGCAGAGGTGACCATAAGATCACCTTGCATGGTGTGTATAATGACAGTAATAGCCTCAAGTGATGTAAGAGGTATTGGAATAAAAGAGTGAGGTATAGAGTTTTTTATGTAGATGGCAGTACCGCCAGATGTACGCCCATTAGAGACCGTCGGATCTGTACGGTAAAGAGTATAGTTAAGTATATTGTATTTATAATTTGGATGGAACATGGTTTCCTGAATGAGTATGAGGTCAGTGTCGTTATGGCAAAGAAAGTCCCGTAGGTCAGAGATTTTCCTGTGGAGCCCTTGGGCGTTCCACAGGATGATTCTAAGATTCATTTGGTGTGTCTTAATGTTCGGGGTCTAGTTTGTCAGCAATGATTTGGAGTAGGGCAAAGGCCTTATCCAGTGGGTCATCATATTCTTGAACTGCTGTAATAGCCTCCCGTAGTGTACGGAGGAGGGAGGGAATATCAAGAATTTCGTTTAATTCTCGAGTAGTTTGAATAACCTCAACAAGTGAGGTAATTGATGTGGCACCATTTGTGGTAGCACTTTTAGCCTTAGGGCGTTTAGGTTGGGTAGCCTTCTTTTTAGGTTTAGGCTTTTTGCCAGTATTTTTGGCAGTGTGTTTTTTGTTGTTTATGGTAACCTTGTTTGGTTGTTGAGATTTGGTGGTTTGAGAACCAGGATCAGGTACGTTGTTGGTCTTTTTGTTGATGTCAGTGTTATCAGTGGGAATTCCTTCAGAGCTGGTGACAGAGTTCTGAGCAGGCTCTGTTTCGGTTATCATATTCTCCACGGTATTTGCAGTGTGAGTCTGAGCATCGGTCTCAGGTTGATCGAAAAGATAGATGGTTTGATTTTGTTTGCGTTTTCTACCCACTTGGGTCCATGCAGAAGTTCCCGGTGAGGATGTGGCGAAGGGTGCAAGTTTTTGACGCATGGTGGGATTGTTACCAGTGGCCTTAGGAGTAATGGGCTTGGTAGCAAAGTTTTTATGTCGATTTTGGGGTTTTTTGGGGCAACCATGGTAAATCGACACATGAGGGCCCGAACAGTTTGCACAGCAAACAGGGTCTTTGCCCTTGGTGGGACAGTTTCGAAACAAGTGATTTCCGGCACATTTCATGCACCTTGGGGTCAAGGTGCAGTTGAACGAGGAGTGACCATATGCTTGGCAATTGTGACACATTTTAACTTTATTACCCTGATATTTTTCAACGGTAATGGAAAGGTATTGGTAATTGGTTAAGATGTAGACCTCCTCTATGTTAGAGGTGCGTTGAAGGTCCGCGACGCAGTATGGTAGTAGTTTTTTTAATTTATTACGAATAAACGCAATGTTGAGTGGGACATAGCCCAAGTTAGTGAGGAAGTCCTCAATTTCATTTTTAGGTGTGGAGGATGGAATACCTTTAATCATAATTTTGATAGGCCTTTGCCGCTTTGGGTCAAAGGTTTGGCATCGAATTTGGTTATTCTTAAGATATGCTTGAACCTCTCGAAATTTGAGGTCATTCTTAAGAGAAATCATGAAAAGTTGTCCAGTGTATTTACAGAGGACTTGGTGTCCAACAATTTTAGAAATTGGTAGTGAGTGGTATGCGTCCCTGCGGGGAATTCGCAGAAGAAACGATGTTTTGTGCCGACAGCATTTAAGTTTACGTTCTCATCATGTACATTATTTAAATGGTTGTCGACTGGTGCGTTAGGTGTACCGGAGCTTAGTGCCTCAGGAGTTTGACTGGAGTTGTTAGTGTCAATGGCATCTATTTCAATTTCATCCTCTGAGTGTTCGGAGGAAGAAGGTAAGTCTTTTGGCTTATGCTTGGCATCGTGGGAATCACCCTCAATGTCGCGACCACGTTTCCTGTGTAACGATGGCGGAAATAAGCCTAGTTGACTGAAAACGTCGTGGGTTTGTACCGTCATGTAAGCTTGATACTCTTTGAAGATAGGGATCACCGCAAGGGTGCCCGTGGTAAGTGTGTCAAAGAATGTCATGACTTGCTTGTCATAGTCAGGTAATTTCTGTAAGATAGGATGTTGCTGACTAACAAGAGAATCCACAAAGTCTAAGAATCCAATGAAATAAACATAAAGATTATTTTTCTCTTTGTCAGCATAGAGCTGCTCAAAAGTTTGTCTGTAGCTGTTAGAAGCCATCTTAAGAAGTTGGTGAGTGTAATGGAAGAATCCCTACGTGGGGATCAGAAAAAGAAAGATTTGGCAAAAAAGGGGGGGGGCTACACAATAAACTCCTTCAATGCTTCCTAGGAAGACACTGGTTGATTACTGTGAGCAGTCCGGGACATCAGGGCGATACCGGGAGCAGTATCGTAGTTTGCCAAAAAGATGTAAATAAAAACTCACTGAATGGAAAAACAGCAAGAGACAGACAGCAGGATCGTCACCAGTCCAGTAGTTATCCTCCCGAGAAGGCTCTGAAAAGAACCGGTCCGAAAAACCACTGAGCAGAACCGCTGGATCAAGCACTCAAAAGATAGGTAGGGAGCTCTCACCGCCAAGTATCCTTGAAAGTCCTTGAGAACCAATACCTGCTTCACTGGAACTTGAAGTTTGAAGAACAATGATATAATCAACAGCGCCTTCTCCGTCCGCTAAGGTATGTATCAGGATAACTGTATACTTCCCGGTGCCTCCTTTACTCTAGTGCACAAACGTCTATGATTATCTAAGGACCTAGTAATTTTTAAATGCCGGTGGTTTACATCCACGGGCACAAATACTGCACCAAGGGTGGCTCCAGGCTGAATTTTCGGAGGGGACCATTGGACTTTTTAGATGGGTCTGTAAATTGTTCAAAAAGCAAATTGAATGTATGAAAGGCTTCTGGAACGCATGAAATCCAAGTTCGGAGTGTGGGGGGGGAGAGGATGGCCTCCATCTCCCTCTCGCTGCCCTTATACTGCACGTGCTTTTATTTATTGAGTTAACGCCAATTAATTCATGATGCATCTGAAAAAAGGACAGAAATACAGATAGATAAGGATAAGGTTTAATGATATAAAGATACGGTTTTCAAGCGTCGAAAATATTCGGGGTTCTCAATTGTCCATGCCCAATAATTAAAAAAAAACATTTACTTAAAAATTAAAGTTTGCTTTTTAATGAAATTTCTTGCGATTCAAGCAGGTATATAAAACAATTTCATCTACGAATGTTTTCTTCGATGCAAAAAACTATAGTAACCATGTTTCATTATGACTATTCTATCTTTCTTTTTTTTCTCTAGACTGTGATTTAGTCTGTCATTTTCTCTTTTCATGTCACTCATCTTTATGCGAACATTTCAAAATCTTGCTTACTTCTTATTTTGACTTCACAACATCTCTAAGTCCAAATAATTATTTATGACAAGCGTGATTGATGATCCCCTGTTACTATAAGTGGATTAAAGCAAAAGATTACGCTATCTAAAAAGTTCGCATAAAATACATCTCACCTTTTTATCGAATTTAAAAGAAAAGGAGAAATCATACTAATAACAAACGAATGAAATATGTTTTACATTCTCTCGCCATACAGTAGCTGATGATGTCTACTTTATCTCCACATCGCTCAGCTTTCCACATGGAAGACTGGTTTAAAAGTCGTTTTACTTACTTTTACTTCAAGAGCATCCATTATCTCAACAAATTATTTACGAAAAGTCCGATTGATGATCTCACACAGTTAGAAATCGATTAAACAAAATTAATTCATGTTAAGTTCTAATATAAAGTATACGTCATGACTAGAGTTACGGAATTTTCGTTTTTACGAAATAGATGCGAATTTTCGTATAATTACAACTGAAAGCGAAATTTAAGCAATTTGTGAATAAACGTGAATTTATGGAAAAATTTCTTATTTTTGTGAATAGGTGCTGCTGAATATAGCTTATTTTTTAAGAAAGAAAATTACGTTAAAGAATCTTTTAAACGTAAATTCAAGATTCATATAAGCTTCATATCTAATCTGTGCTCGAAATTGAAATTAAATATTAGAAGATTCAAGCTATCCATTTGCTCAAGATTTGTGGAACAAATTAGAAGGCTTGATAACAACTCTTGAGCGTCAAAATGAGGGGATTTGGATCTAAACACAACAGACCCAATCGCATCGGAAAAACTGTCAATAAACTTTCTTCGTACATGAAAATTTACAGCTGACCGCCTATGTTGTAAAGCCGAAGTATTCTTAAGCCGAGGCGACAAGCTACACTGCACGTTAGTTAGACACGGCACTCTCGTGAATTTCATCGCGTTCGAAAAGCAGTTTGCACGAAGTATCAGTAATCTAGTTTGCTACCGACATTTTAATTTCACCGGTATCGATAATTTAGTAGCCAAACTTACAGGTTACAATTAGCCACTTCTTGACAAACAGTAGTAATTTTTTTCAAAGTAGCACCCATCTCGAACGTCGGGATAAGACACTTTTGCAATATTCTAAGCCGGCAATTACTATTTACAAAAAGTGATTGATTATATTCCTTAACGGCTGGCAGCTCTGCTAATTGTATAATAAATATTTTGTTATAATTTTTCAATGAAATCACAACAGCTGCCAGCAATTCTCAAATATAACAAATCAATTTTTTTTAAACAGTATATTTTGAAAGCATTTTTTCAAACTAGGAACCACACCCTGCGCCGATCTAAGGAATTTTGCGATATATTCTAACAAAAAAATTACTATTTACAAAAAGTGGTTGCACATATTCAGGAATTGTTGGCCGCTATAAATCACGTTAGAGTGAACTTTTTAATGTTCTCCTGACTTTTACTATGCAAATAACTGCCAGTAGTAACATTACGGTCTTCAAAAATAAGAAGTGTAAAATTTGTAAGAACAATTCTCTAAGATCTTTTTCTCTCTGTGTTCTCAAAAGAAAAAAAAAATCACATACACTTTGTTGAGCACGTTTGAATAGCTAAAAGTTCATTACAGCTTGTTAATTTTCGTTTATGATTTGTTTACTTGTTCAGTCATTTCCGTCTTCTTTAGGGAGCAGGTCGTTTACATGTAAATTTTTTTTATAGCCTGTGTTTTCGTTCTTCCAAATCCTGATTTGCTGACATTTTTGCTACTTTTGTTCTATCCCATGCGCTAGTTACCATGCGTTAAGCAAAGCAGCTTCAGGTCAACGTAAATTTATTTTACGTCATAAGACAATATAAAGCGTATCTTGCGTTAAGATGATGATTCTTTCTTTCCCTAAGAATATTCACAGAACAATAAAAAAATGTCCCTTATTTAAAAGGTTTTTTTATGTCAGATTTTTTCATGTTTCCTATCTGTAGACACTATAAAATCTAAAATCGTACATCTGAAATTAAAATACTATTATTTTTAAGACAATTTAACATGTTTGAAATTTTCAGACACTTGTAGAAGCTGAATTGTGTCTGAAATGCTTTATAAAGGTAAGTCCATTCAAACATTTGGTCTAAAACCGAATAGAAACAATATATTTTGCATAAAAGGAAACATACTTTTATGCCTTTTCAGAGTATTCACAATAGAGTAAAATCATTGCTTAGGCATTTTTTAAAAGCGAAAAAATAATTTTTTTCCCTAATAGCTTGATTTGAGGCTACAAATTAATAAAACACTTACTAAAAAGCAGCGTTTTCTTTTATATGAACTTTTTGAAATCACAGTCTAAATGAAAAAACATTGAAATCCCTTATTTAATAAAGCAGTGAATTTTACTCCAATACTTTACTCCTAAGGAGATTCAAGTAAGCTCTAAGACATTCGAACTCTTTCAAAACTGAGTTGATGGTGATAATTCACTCCGGGCATGAGTGAAATTTTTTCTTTAAAAAAAAAAAAACTATTTGAAGTAAACTTCGTTTAGTTGCTAGAAAAGTGTAATTGAAATGTTTCTAACATAGTTCAAATTTTATACTTCCGTTCCAACACTACGGCATAAACGTTCTCCTGTGTGCGGTTCATTTTACTTAATATTCGATGAAAATGTGAAAAGAGATAGAATTTAGGGATTAGTTCATGACTTTTTCTAGATCTGTCACTCTAGTAGAGTACTTCTAGTCATTTTGGTTTCCATTTACCCGTTGTATGCATGAAAGACCGCATGCCGTTAAACGTCAGCCAGTGGGAAATTTGATATCCCACTTTTGAATTTCTTTAGAAATAAGGATTGTTCAAAGTCAACTATTATCGAAAGTACCTGTTTCGATGTAGACCAACGATAGCAGAGATAAAAGTCTATTGCGTGAAACGTGTTTTTACACGTGATTTAGTAGGTTCCTAACGCAAGCGTAAGGGCAGTAAAATTTTAACGCACGAAAAATACGTTAATCGTATGAGACCAATGTTATGTCTAAAAGCAATAAATGCCGTCTCGCATATGAAATAAATAGAGAGGGCCTATTTCAGATTTTTTTAAAAATCGGTTCATTCATAGACTTGATAAAATTCTAAGCAAAACGATATTTTTCTTTACTTATAATCTGAATTGTGACAGTTAAAGCTTGATTCATTAATTTAAAAGCGAAATCTACTCAAATTATTTTATCTTGAACAAAATTGCAATACTTTTCTGTATAAAAAGTATATATTGCTAATTATTTTATAAGCTTGTTGATTTTAGCTCTTTATATATGCATAGATAATAGCAAATGCAGCGTTGAATGTATGAGTTAAGTAGGTACCGCCCATCAAATTCCGAATACCAAATTGTACGTAAGTAATTTTCATATGGTGGTTCCGTCTAGGGATGGACGCGAGACGCGAGAATTCTCGCATTGTCTCGCGAGACGCGAGACGAGACAGAGTCTTGTCTCGCGCGAGATTTCTCGCGAGAATTCTCGCATTTTTTTTCCGTCTCGCATAAATACGATCTGAAAAGCGACAATTTGCCTGAAGCCTCTACCGTTTAACTTGCGTCTCCTTCGTTTTCGGTCCTGGTATACTATCAGCACTCTACAATACGCACAAACACGTAACATTTAAAATTAGAACAGACGAGAGATATAGAAAACACACAAAGGAGAGGATAAAGAAAGAGGCGGAAAAAAAAGAAAACAGAGAAGAGTTGAAAGAAAAATAATAAGTAAATAGGAAAGGCAGTAAGGTATGTTCAAATCTAACCACTTTTAGACGGGGCCCCGGGGCATTAAGTTTGGGGCCCCCCTTACTATCTCCTTTTTTACGCATTAAGACCCTTTACTGAGCCCCTCTTTTTTAAGCATTTTAACCCATTTTTGACCTCTGTTGTACTCGAAAATTGCATTTCAGTTAACCGTAGTTTTTGTACTTTAATCAAATCGTATTTATCACCCCAAAAAAATATCTCTAACTTGATCTAGTGATAGACAATTAGGTAATACCTATATTATAGAGGAAATTCAGTTTTTTCCCCACAATTACTATTTCAGTACATATGAATTTATAATTTAGATAATCGGGATATATATGGGCCCCCTTTTTCTTCAGGGGCACCGGTCTACCGTCCCCCCTTGCCCCTGTGATAATCGGGTTTCGGGTATATCAGAGAGAGATTAGAAGTAGAGCAACTAGCATTCGCATTGATGCTTAGTCTGAAAAGGTTGAAATATGGTTGAATATCCTTGGTTGAAATATCCTTGTACCGATATTATCCTCAAACTTTCCCGCACGTTGCGGCGTGCGTAGGGGGGGGGGGCGCCCACTCTGGTAACAACTTTCCTTAATCCGGCGGTTAAATCCCGATTGTTGGCCTATTTTAAAGAGATTAAAATGACATTTTTTATTCTTATATATTAATATCGGACGGAAAGAAATGCAAGCAATTTTTTTTAAAACTATTTCTCTTTTCGTTTATATTATCATGTTTTCCCTTCCTTCGGCTTGCAAAACTTTTATAAATATTTTTCCTGCCCATCATTTTATCTTGCAGTTTGGTTCCTATTCTAAAATTATCTTTGCCTGTTAGATGTCTTTTCATTTTTAAAAAAAATCCACACTGGATATACATTAGGGGGATTATGGTTTAATTTTTCTGTAAACAGGGCGACCATAACGACTGTATTACTATCGCTAAAAATTATTGTGGAAAAGTACAAACGGATAGTCGTCAACAAATTAACTGTTCAGTAATTTAAAATATAAACAAAAAAATAAGACGTCTATTAACCAACTGAGATACTATAATGAAATCTAAAAATGCACACACGGTAATGTTATTGGAAATATTAGGCAAATAATTATAATTATCGTTAATATAATATTTTTTTCATTAATATAAAAATTACACATATTTTAGAGACTTGGAATTGACGTTAAAGTAAATAGTAGTGATTTAATAAAGACTAAAAGTGTTCTGTTTATAATTTTTCAAGGGTTATCTTACAACCAATCGAACGATAAGTAATTCTAATTTGTGTTAATATATCCCGCAGTAATTTCAACAGAGGAGATTACTTGAACTTAATAAAAAAAAATCTGTTTTGTCTCATGCAGATATGATTTTAGTAAAATATTCGCTACTTCTCGTATGAAGAGCGGGTGCGCAGCTATTTTAAAACAAACGGTTGTCCATTTCATGTAGTGTCTGAGGTATTTAATGCTACAACTTGAACAGTATGATGTAGAACTACAGTATGATGTAGAAATAACACATTTTGAAAGTCGGGAGTTCTCTGCAAACCGCTAAGCTTTTTACTTTTCTGATCGCGAATGACACTGACGTAGTTTTTTGAGTCATTATATTGCAATGATGCCAGGTTAATACTCATGACGCAAACATCAAGAGTCAAATAATTTTGCTTTTATTTTAGATTCCACATCACTGGAATTAATTGAAATTACTCATGTTAGGAAAATTTTCGTTTACTACAGTACGAAGAACGGGCACGCAGCTAGTAAATAAAAATAAATACTATATTTTCAGTGTGACATTATATATACGGATTAAATCTCAATTTCTTTTACTTCAAATGTCGATATATGCTGATATAGCTATTAATATATCTACTAATGTGGCTATATGTAAGTAATTGTTATTATTAATATTAATTTTCAATAAAATCCCAATAATAAGTTAGTATAAAATGGTAACGAAATCGCAGTCCTTAATTTTGCGAGACTCGCGAGACGTCTCGCGTCTCGCGCGAGACGAGACAGCAATTTCTTTGCGAGACGCGAGACGAGACACAGTGTTTGCGAGACGAGACGCGAGACGAGACAGAGGTTTACCACTGCGAGACGAGACGAGGCAGCCCCGATTCTCGTCTCGCACGTCTCGCGTCCATCCCTAGTTCCGTCTGGACCTTTAACTGACTTTTGAAATTGCGTTGACCATATTATAATACAAAACTTTTACTCTAATTATAACGCGAAATAGTCCTATGAAATGGACACTAATTACAGGCTGAAGTGCGAAACATTTGTAACGTGACATCGGTTATGGGACAACAACCAGCATAATTTCATTTCGAGATATTGTAAAAATACAATGTCCATTTAATAAATAACCAGCGAAGTTGTACACAGACTACAAAACTTCAACAAAGTTTGTGTTTGTACCAATGTGAAGAAGGGGAGTGTCATTCGATTTCTTTTAGCTGAAGGGTCGAAACCAATTGAAATTCACTGTCGAGCGGCAGTGCAGCCAGTACAAACTCCGTTGAAATTTTGTATGCTTTATACAGCTTTACCGGTTATTTATTGAATGACACTTCTAGATAATAGTTACTCTGTTTTATCGGAATTTTTCGGCCTTGCATTATTTTAACACTGCTATCGGGAATTATAACATGCATTGATAACGTTTTTAAGAGGTAATGTCTTCATATGAAATGTACCATATCTCCCAATATTATTGTTTATTGTTTATACTTAGAGTAAAGATAAATGCATTGTTCTATTAAACGTATTTTGCTCTAATTTCTGTAGATACTAGTGACATATATATTCTATGGGAAAAAATTACTTTCTCTTTTAAATAGCATATGAGTAGCAACATTGTAGAACGTGCCAATTCAAAACTTTCGTACACATTCGGGATCAATCGAGCAAAAGAGATCATCGAAGCTTTACAAAACTACACGCTAATTCCGTATCACGAAAACACAGTAAAACATGCAAAACACGAATCAAACTATTACGCGTAACTTAACGATTGATTTGACGTCATTCGTCAATTGAAACTAGTTTCGCGCAAAACAGCTAATTAGTTTACAAAATGCAGGTTAATACGGAGACTGTTGTAGTACCACATAGATGCCAACTACTACGGAATATAACTAATCACTTTTTGTAAACTGTATATATTTTTAAAAATAACAACCAGCTCTCTTTCGTAGTACGGAAATTTTGCTACATTTTAAGCCGAAAACTATCGTTTAAAAAACAGTGGTGAATTATATTCCGTAGTATTTGGCAGCCATGGAATTACTAGAGTTGCCAACTACACCGGAATACAATTTACCATTTGCTGCATACAGTACATTTTAAAATTATATTTTCGAAATCATAATCAGCCAGCACACTTAGTTTGAATTCTTGCTATAATTTAAGACAAAAATTACTGTTTGAAAAAGGTGGTTAGTGATATTCCGGAATAGGTGGCAACTCTAGTACCACGTTAACCACCACGTGATGCTGAAAATGCAACTCTATGAAAAATCAAGAAGAATGTGATAAAAATTCTAGATGCAGACAGATAATTGTGAGAAATTTAATTGATTTTTATACCAAATAGATGACGCCGCACAAATTATGATACGTACTGGGTAGTTAAAAATTAGGGGCTATTCTTGTGATGATATAGGAAGGAATTATTTTAGTTACTAAACCAATCAGCCGATGGATAGTGTAATACAAAGCGTTGAATTTTCAATACTTTAATTAAAACGGAACAATCATCATTTTCCCATTTAAATGCACGAATTAATTTCCGACTCGTTTTAATGAAAAATACGTTAATTTTGAAAGGAAAACCAAAACTACTTTATTCAGCTTCATAAGCGTAAAGTTTTCAAAATTATTGGGGGGGCTGGGCCCCACAACCACATATATTCACGTCAGTGGCGTAGCCAAGGGGTGGGTTAGGGGGGGGGTCATAACCACACCCCATGTGGAATTTTTTGCCATACAAAATGTATATTCTTCACTCCCTTATACACCCTTATACATATATGTGAGTTGCAGTCGTGACCCCCCCCCATGAAAAATTTCTGGCTACGCCACTGATTCACGTACATATAACTTACTCATAGCTGCCAACTATTACGGAATATAATTAACCACTTTTTCTACATGATTTTTCGGCTTCAAATACAGCAAAACTTTTGTGCTGCGCGCGCGAGCTGGTTACTATATTTTGAAAAAAATAAGTAAAAAATATACTGTTAACAAAAAATGGTTAATTATATTCCGCAGTAGTTGGTAGCTGTGACTTACTACATATAAGTGTAAATTATTGGAGGCGCTCGAGCTCTATGGGTCCATAGAATTCTACGCCTATTAAGGTAAGTATCCATGTTAGTATCTTCCTACCATGTTATAAGTTAAAAATAGTAGCAAAGTAAAAAATATTAAAAAGGAAAAAAAAAACATTTTCGATGAGATAGTGCATTTTAGACACATCTGAACTTTTCTTCATTTCATACTTTACATTGCATAATCTGATTTTAATTAACCAGAGCCTGGCGACGGCAGCTTATAGTAACATTGGGTGTTACGTAGCGTCACAATGAATACTAAATCATGATTGAAATCAAAAGAAGAAAATTTTTAAAAGTACAAGTAAAGGTTTTTTTTTTAACGTTTGTAAATGGCGTGAATACTTTTTTATGTTAGTATAAATTAATTTTCTGTATTTAGTGGTAAATTATTGGGTGGGCTCAGCCCTTATTCACAATTTATTGGGGGGGCTCGAGCCCCACGGGCCCATATAACTCTACGCCTATGTTCAGCTTGCTATGTAACTCCCCATACAGCACGCACAGATTCTCTGAACGTCTTTAAACGTTCAGAAGACGTTCTCTGAACGTTGATAGACGTTCAGAGAACCTATGCGTGCTGTATGGGTCCCACCCAGGCAGCGAAACAAGTTCTCAGAACGTCGTCTATTAACGTACAGTTAACGTTGAATAAGGTTTCCTGAACATTCTTTCAACGTTAATGGACTTTCAGAGAACATTGATGGGCAACTCTTCTGCGGCAAGTGTTCTGCGAGTTGCACTTGCGTCTGGAACAGATCTTCATAAAACAGTGCTTACAATCCGGTACCTTCAAATATTTTCGGTTGTTCTGGCCGTTTGTCTTTCACATCAAAATCATCGTTTTTTATAGATTTGAAACCATTCTTTAGAAGTAGTATTCGATGGAGTGTGTTTACCAGATGGCTAATGCATAGCTGCCAACTGCTCCGGAATATAATCAACCACCTTCTCCAAACAGTATATTTTTATAAACATTTTTTCAAAGTAGTAACCAGATCACTCAATTAACTGAAAATTTTGCTATATTCTAAGCCTGAAAATCCTGTTTTAAAAAAGTGGTTAATTATATTCAGGAGCAGTTGGCAGCTATGCTAATGAAGAATAAGATATGCTTCAGTAGCAGTTTTTTATCTAAATAAAGCAATGAATTAAAACTCCTCGCAAATACACTTTTTTGATACAAAATTCGACACAATAAATGCAATAATGTTGTTGCTTGATATTTTTGTAAAGGAATGTGGTATTTGTCAGACTTTAAAGAAAAAAGAAAAATCTAACATTTTTATTTACTACATTTGTGAGTGAGTCATCTATGTGTAGATTAGATAGCTTGGAAGCAATGGTGGAAAATATGGAAATTATAATTCTTGAAATTTATATCAAATCAAACGTTTTCTTGTTTAAATGTACAACTCAAGTGGAAAATTACAATAAAAATTACAATTTAGTCCATTTGATGATCATGTAGTAGTAAATGTTGTCTCCAGAGGTGCTTTTGATCTCACAGGATGACAAATAATACTTAATTCTAATCTAATGTCAGCTAAAAACCTAGTTGAGGCTAGGATGAAACTATTGGCTTAAATCGGCATGCAACATTGAAGGGAACAAAATAGTATTTTCTATTGTAGAAAATATTTTCAAATAAATTATATCTGATTCATTTTCTCCCCTTGTTTTTTGTGAGTTACGGCTATGGATGAAACACTTACAAAAGGCAAGCAAAAAAGAGCACTAACATCATGCTTCTTTCATGCAAACAGAAATTGTTACTTATATATGCTGATTCTTTCGAAAGTACGTCATAAAACGTACCTTTAAAAGAATGCACCAAACATTTAACTTAGCATAGGAGGTTGAAAAGTAATGAAGTGCCGTCGCTCCCGTATGGCTTATTAAACTGTAATGAATTTCACGGGACGGTTTAATGCACCCAGATGGCTTTTGACAACAGACCAACAGATCAACAGACCATAAATAAAGACTCATTTACTTAGCTGCAAAAAGAAGCGTACATTTGACTTAGTAGTAGTGGTAAGATATGACCACAGAATGTGAATTCGCATCAGTTACAACGGTAATGATATAAATTATATCGGCGGGGAAAATCTTTCCAAACAACTCTGGTCATCACACATAACAGCACATACAGTAGTTTTTTAACCCATTTTCTAAATAAATAAATAAATAAATAAAACAAACTTCTTGACGCAGTCGTAACTCAGAATTTGTAATCAACATGTTTGCAAAATTTTAAATTCCTCTCACTTAAGGAATAGTGCTTAAATTAACTGCTAGACTAGATGACATATAGATACCAACTGCTCGGAATATAACTAACCACATTTCGTAAACAGTAAAAATTTTGAGTACTTTTTCAAAATAGTAATCAGCCTTCCCACACAGTGCACAAATTTTTATATATGTTAAGCTGAAAATCATTGCTTAGAAAAAGTGGTTAATTATGTTCCATAGTAATTGGCAGCTATGCATATACTCAAATAAAAGTATGGCTTCCAAATTTTCGGGACTGTTGGATATTCAAAAGTAATCGTTTAAACTTTTAAGCACTCTATAATTGTTAAATTTTGTTGCAATAATAAAAAAGACTATTTTTCTTCAAAATAGCTTTAGAATAAGAAACTGTGCTAGGATACTTCTATTTTTGTTTTATTTGTATAAATTAATATCAAAATTCGGAATTTGGTCACCTTAATAAAACATTTGTTTTGAATGTTCCAGATATTCAGACGTCTTTATTATGTTGCACACTTTCGTTTTTGACCTCAATTAGGCTGATTCTTACAAATACTCCATAATTTGTGGTACAGTAGTAACTGCTTGCTTGCCCGTAATATTAAATATCTTTTAATGTTCTATCATTTCAATGTCATTATCTCCTTGTTTCAGAAATGTTCTACAAGTGATAAGTGTTGCATCGTGAAGATAATTTAAGCCGTAAGCATGTTTGCTAGAAAATGCCATAATAATTGGGGATTACCTGAAAATTTGACAGATGTTCTGTTTATTATCTTTTTTCAAGAAAGTTAGAATTTCTTCTTTTACATCGAAACAGTTCAATAAAAACTTCTATACACATGCACATCGAAATACATCCAAAAAGAGAGAAAAACTTTTTATGAAAGAATGTTAGCATTTCTCAGGAATATGTAACAAGCGCGAGTTTCTTGGCGTTTGTTGGAATCATAAATTTTTGATGGCAGAAACGATTTCATGATTTTAAACGGTACAGGCTTCGTTAATCAGCCGGTTCCACCAAGCAACCTATCTTATGTTGATATGGGGGGAAATTATGGTTGATTTTCTTTATCCATGCATGGCAGGACACAAACTGGGTATGGATTTGCTAACGTTAAATCCGTATTTAGAGTAAAACCCTTCACCTGGAACATGTGTGTACAACTAAGTCAAGCAGGGTATCCCTTTTCATGGAAGAAACTCCATTCAGTGTCAGATGTCTCTGAACTTCTCTTGGGCTAATGATATTCGATCTCTCTTAGGCTGATGCTGTAGAAAGTATTGTCACCAACTCCGATTCTTTTTTATATTTTTTGCGTTCCAGAGGAAATTCAACCTTTGAGTCAGAGTAAGTACTTGCATTTTTTATAATTGAAGTTTCGGGAATTAGATGTATTTTCTGAGTGAAAAATCCTGCTCAAAATATGTTATCAAAATCTATTTATCTAAATTATCTAAATTATTGATAGGAAGAGTATTGAGGCTATATCAATAAATACTGCATTCAGTGATGCAAAATTTTAATTGGAATAAATATACAGTGAATTCATAGTAATTGAATTATATTTTTATTAAATGGTTATGCAAAGTCTTCCAGAACAATTTTATGAGTTTTGATTTACTACAGATATATCCATTTTATCTGTTTTCATTCGTTCATGAAATAAACACATTGTTTTAAAAACTTAGTTGATGTTTTGTAACTATTATCTTAAGAAATTAATCTACATTCATTGTTATTGTTTTATTCGTTTTGAATCTTATTCCCAGGTAGTCTGAGGTTAAAAATTTTATATTACTTATACACTTATGCGGTTAAACAAACCTGTTAATTATACATCTGTCAAAGTTTAACTAGTTTTTTTTTATTTTCTTTCTTAATTTTTTTTCGTGGGTGGGGGTTGGTTATACAAGAAATATTTGAAATTAAGAGAGCACAAAAATTATCACAAAGCTCAAATTCATTGCTCAAATTCATTCATTTCAAAAATTATCACAAAAATTATCACAGAGCTCAAAAATTATCAAAATAAGACAAAATTTAATATTAATTCAGTAAGTACTATAAAGCAAACTTGGGATGTAAAACAGGATTTTCATTAAATAATTTGAATATCCCTTCTAAATACTACAAGTAAATAATTTCATAAACTGTTCTATACTTCATTATAAATATATTTTCCAAATTCAGAGTTTAGATTAAAAGATTTAATGATAATCAAAAGAAATCTGTGTACCCACTCGATAAAGTATTCAATTGCGAAACAAATTTTCTACATTTGCTCCTAAAATAATAGCTTGGTCTGTGCAAAAAAGAACGTCAGTATAAAGAATCTAGTGGTTGTCAGTACTGTCCCACATCCCCTCTAGGTTCTTGAATATCTGGCAAAACAACAAAAAAAAAAGAAAAATGTTTTATCGGTTGATCTTTTGCAACCGATATACCCTTGAAGACCTTTTACAGCTTTAATTGGCTTGAACTACATAAATGACATCAGAATATTGCAGAATGCAAAATCTGCGCATCAACATCTTAATCTTTTTTGACTGATGTAGGCGAATTCTTTAACGCATGTTTCCACTAGCAGTATCAAAAGAGCCATTTGTACCTAAGATAGAGCACTGCGGTCAACTATTGGAACAGTATGGTTATACACCACTTTCAATTATTTCCTACGACTCGCTAGATCCATAACAGTGAACTTAATGTTCTGCAGCGAGCTCGAAGGTGATCGATATTCGAAGGTATCTATCGACTTTTGTAGCTTCATTATGCTTAATCGTACATTAACAGTAATTTAAATGGCTCCTCAAATTCTCTTAAACCTCATATTTTCTCGAGAGTATCTACACCATAGAGGTATGAGTACTAGGAAATAACATTAGCTATCTTCAACATTGGACGAAATGAAGTAACTGTGCTGGTATGGAAGATCATTTTGCTGGTTTATTTTTATATAACAGTAAAAGATGCACGATTTTATGGATGAAAAAGTAAAGATGCGCAATTATACGTTACAATAGTTCTAAATACAAAATCTCAGTATTCTACAGTTACAAATTTTACAGTTATGCCAAATGCGTAACTATTCTTGGCGCTAACTTTGACGACGTTACTTCTTTAAAATTGGAACGGTCACCATACAATAACACAGTCATATTGCAACGTGGTCTAGGCAATATGGCGGATCGGTTGTACTAATAGATAGCTAATGCCATCTCCTTGTATTCATATCTCTATGATCTACACAGGCTACCGGCTTGAAGAATTGATAAAAATTCACGCATTTCGCGATAAGGTAAGATCAGTCAACATCAGGAGAAAATCTTAAGCATTCAGTAATACAACACATAAACTATTTCCTATTTTGCAAAGAGATGTAGCTGGTGAAATTTAGAAGGTAAAAAATTAAACATTCGGCTTTTTTCTCAAGAGAAATATTCCAAGAATAGCAAGAGATTTAACTGTCTTGAAGCTCAAGAAACAATAATTAAAAATATTTTAATGCTCATTTATATTTTGAAAGCCTTCAGGTACATTTACAGAAGGTTTTTGAAATTCGTGTAAAACTAAAATATGCTTCAACAAATATAAATATCTATGTATATGATATTGACGAAACCATGTAAATTATGTGATAGCTTTTTTTATTAATATATCTTTAAAAATTTCATAGTTTAATGCGTTTGAATCTTTAGATGTTCGTTTTGAGTGCAGCTGAACAGCTATTGAAATCCATCAACATTATTTCCATTCCTTATTTCCCTGTTTTCCATTTAAGTTCCTAAAACACTCGCAAGTTCAACAGAGATCCACATAAAATTTTAAAGATTAGGAAAATTTTGAGCTTAATTTTTAGTGACTTCGATATTTCTTAAATGTTACATTTCCGGAGACCGCTAATCGATAATTAATTGCTGTCTAAAAGCTGAAGTAATTTCTAGATGTTTAACTCTACTAACGAACTCATGCTCTTCGTTAAATTAAAAGATAAATTAACAGAGAACCTTCATAGTATTTTAGATACAAGGTGCTTTAAAACCATGTTATAAATCACTAAATGAGGTCAGAGGCAGATAATCTTCTTCGTGTTTGGTCTTAGGTTCGCGTCTGGCTGATTAATTAGGATAGTTTTGGTTAATTTTCTTCTAATGCTACGTCAATGCTTGAAAGCATACTAATTTTGGTCGAATTAGTAACACAAATTTCGTGTTATTAATTAAAACACTATTAATTAGTAACACTATTAGTACCACAAATTAAAAAGTGTAAGAAAAACAAAACAAAAACAAGCAAATAGCAACTAGCTCGTGGTTCATTAACTTTTTCTTGTGTGTAAACCTAGCTGTAATAATGGGACTGGAAGCTCTAAAAAAAAGAACACATGTTTCGTGATACTGTAAATTTAAAGCACAAACTAAATATATTCATGATCCTATATGAAACTTTTTCAATTCCAAAATATGTCAGTTGTAAATAACAAATATCGTGCATGACTTCTGTGACACGAATAAAAAGTTCTAATACTTTTTACTTTTTGCGTGACTTCAACTTTCTCCGATTGCCACTGCACTCTTCGATTGCTTTAGTTTCCCCTAAGACAATTTTTGTTTTTGCTATTCTAAGTATTTTCTTTGCTATTCGAATAGCTTGTAGAATCATTACTCAAATAAATTGAGCCGCTTTTGAAGCGGAAGTCTTAGTCTTGTTGCAATATATTAATAGCAGTTACAATTCTCTCTTTTACAAATGTGTAGAAAGTTGTTTTGCTGAGTTGAGTATATCGAAATATTTGAAAGCGCACCTCTAAATAATACACGGCAATACATTTTAATACCATAACAGAAAGGCAGTGAAAATAATAATCATTACTCGCTTCGTGAACCTAATTTCCACAACAAGCGAAATGTGACGTTGAAGATTGTGAATGAAATATTGAAGCATATCTGATTAAGAGAACTAATGAAAAAGTAATATTTCAGTTACTAATACGCAGTTCCGCAAAAGAAAAAAATCACTAAGCATAAAATATTAATTCTAAATTTTTTATTTAGTTATAAGTATTTGAAAGATACAAATTAATTATTCTCTAAAGAAAGACAGAAAAATCATATTATCTTTTGAGTTACTGTGCTACATAGTATATCAAAAGGTCACCTTACCTTCGAGTTATTGTACATAGACAGTACGTACAGATTGAGCTATTGCAGGGGTTCCCAAACTGGGTGCCGCGGCACCCTAGGGTGCCACGAGCGTATGTCAGGGGTGCCGTGGAGATAATCAAGAAAAGTGTTTTGGTAGAGTATAATCAAATAATTTCATCTGAACCGGTATCCCCAAGAAAGTGAGCCAAGCCGATCACTAAGTGGGCTCAAACAAAAATATTTCAGTCAAGTTCAAGACTGTCCTGTAGCCTCTCTTTTATAGGAACTCCCTGAAATGGGGGTATTGTCAAAATTCTATATCCCTTTCCCAAGAGAGTACTTTCTTGATAGTTAGCCCTAGCAACAACAAAAAAAAAAAACAAAAACAAAAAATAACGTAAAATGCATCCAAACTGCTTCATTCTAACCTTCATATTCATATTGCTTTAAAGGAAACCTGCAGCGAAAGCTTTTAGCCTGAAAAGGGTGCCGCGAAATGTTCTTAGCCTGACAAGGGTGCCGCGTATAAAAAAAGTTTGGGAACCCCTGAGCTATTGCAAATAGTAGACTTTCAATACTGATGTGAACTCTGCAGCTGTATTGTTTCTGTAGCTTTCAAAAAACCTTGAAAAATAATTAAATATTATCATATTATTAAAAGCTCGAGTAATCGAAAAATATTGTACCTGAATTTTAATGGAGCCTCTGTCAGCAAATATTCCTACAGAAAGTTGTTAAGTATCCACGGCAAATGTTATAAAAACGGAGACTTGCATTAAGCACTCAGAAGAATTTCAATAGAAAATCACGTTTTAAAGGTGTTTTACTTTTTATAACATTTAGTAATAAATTGGTGGAGGGAGCTTTTGTGTATTTGTGTTGGTGAGGATTATCTTAGACACAGGTTTTGAAAAAATTTCTGGGAATATTAGCAATCAGTTTTAGCAAATAAAAGAATCGGGGAGGTTAAATAATAATAATAAAAAGAAAGGAAGAAAAGATAAATTTTCATGTTTTATAATACTAAACTTGTTAATACATTCAAACAATCGCCAATAAATCATATCAGCGTTACATTTGCAACTGTACTTCTATGAACAGAATAAAAAATGTTCATTTGGAAATATTTTAGAATTACCGAAGTAAGGTGAATACTTGAATTTAAAGTTTAAAGGAAAATGTTACTAAAAAGAAAAAAAAATTAATTGTACGAATTTGAGTTAAAATTAAGTCAAACAAACAAACCATATTTTTTCTTAGGTAACTTTTATAATTACAATAAACCAATTTTAACAGCTTTAATAGCTAATTTAAAGAGAATAAATGTGATGTGAAAAGAAAGCCATGGTAAAACGGCAATATATTGATGAATTAAAATTTAATACTAATCTAAAACACAGCCTTGTAGACAGCAATTTGACTAGGGAGGGGCAGTGCCTACAAAGATTGATCTACATCTTAAATTTTCTTCTCCCTCACCCACCGAGGTCCTTTCAGTATTACTTAAGCAAATTATTTAGCCATTTTATTGATTTTTTTATTGATTTAACTACATGTTTCAATTTCATTATATTTTTACTTGCATTTCGTTTTTAATTTCATTAATAACATTAAATTTATAACTTAACAAGGTAAAGCTACCTTTTAGTTTCCGCTGTGGTAAAAAGTAACATGAAGCAATGACGAGCATTCTTATTCCTCAGTCTTGATTTTTTTATTGATAATATTATTTTATAAAAATATATATTCCTGAAAATGCTGTTTTAAAACGCAAATTTAATATTTCACAAATGAAAATGTATTGAACACAAATACTTAATTTATAATAATTCTGTATTCCTTTAAACACTAGAAATAATGCAAACATGATGTACTGTAGCAACGATTTAGAGCATTAATTTGTATTGCTTATTGGCAAATCGGTCCAAAAATCCTCTTGGTTGAGATTTTTAACAGTATTTCAGTTAAAGGCAAAAAAGACGAAATCTTTTCCGTCACGATATCAATTATCGTTTGGTTTTATGATTGGATTTCAGCAACTCTTTCACTTATCTCGTTTATACTAATGCAGCAAAATAAAGTTGATGATACTTTACTTAAGTGGTTCTTCAGCTGCATCTATCGGTGGTTCCAGTGGAGATAAAGCAGAATTTGGAAAATGTAAAACGTTTAAAATGTTTAAAAAATCGATTTTTTAATTCAACCTTTTTATTTCTTTCAAATCACTACCTATTCTGCCATTTTGAGCGGAGTGCGAAAATTTTCCTAGAGTGGGGGACACAATTTTTCTCAGGCGGGTCACTGGCAGGCCAGTTATTTGGAAACCAGGCTTACGTGCCTGGCCCAGGATTACGTGTTATCACTTATTCATTATTTAGCAATTTTTAAGCTGTAGCCCCCCCCCCTTGCACTGCGTTGTTCTCCACTACACCACTGAGTAAAGGTGTAAAATTACTGAGAAATAAATAATGAAATTACTCTGATATATATTAAATTACTCTTATTATAAAGTAGTATATTGCCGATTCGACCTGGCCAGTCCGGGGCTTTTCACTGCCCCAAATGCATCCCCCCCCCCGGTTACGGGTCTGCTTAAGCATAGCTGCCAACCGTTCCGTTTTTATCGAAACATTTCTTACCACTAATTTTTCTTTGGGAACTTCAGCTTAAAATAAGTCCATATTTTTAATATAAAATAAAACTGTTCAAAAATAGTGGTTGAAAATGTTCCGATAAAAACGGAACGGTTGGCAGCTATGGCTTAAGTATTATCGATGCATCTAGAGGATTGAGGATATCAAATCCAGAAGTACACGATAATCGAATACGTAAACTATAAAATATTTCCCCTCAGTGATCTAATGTCAATTTACATGCTGCATTTTCAGCATAACGTTCTGATTCTGTGCTATTCGGGGATTGAAGAAGGACTACTTTTGAGGTAAAAGCGGAATTGAGCGCGGGTGCCTGGTATCGATACGGAATTCTCATGTGTCCTGTTATAGCCGGAGGTTTTTTTCCAAACACTGAGGCATATTAAATTATTTTAAGGTTCAACGAATCTGGAGCTTTCTTCCAATTATTGAGCTAGAAATATAACCGGTTGATATGATAATCAGATTCGCTTTTTATGTTGGTGACTAGAATATATAACATGCATAATTTACTTCGATTGAAATGTTTAACATTTCATGGAATGCTTTTGGAAAATTACGAGATGGAAAATACTCTTCCAAGAGGGGTATATTAAAAAAGAAATAGAAAAGAACGTTGCATAAAGGCATGTTAGATAAGTCATATACTAAATCTAAATAGAGTATACATATGTACACAACTGATTTATCACATACCTGAAAAGGGTAGTAATGGTCTTAAATGAGGATAAATCTACCATCTATTTACCTTACAACAAAGTTCTATTAATATTAATTTTTTCGTATTATAATCGTTGGAAAATGTTTAAAATTTGTTTTATATATCTGCAAATGTATGAAGTGTAATAACAAAGAGTAATTTTTCGGTTGTCTCCCTATAATTTGAAACATTTTAAATATACACTCATGTCCATAAATTAAGGATAATGAAGTTCAGGCAAAGAAAGAGAAATAAGCAAAACAAATTTGACTTATTTGTAAAGTCTATTTATTAAACAAAAAGTAAAGAGCAAAAAAGATGCTATATGTTTGACATAATTAATAAAAATTGCAAGTTTTACTCCCTTGACCAAATTTAAAAAAAGAACCTATTTACAAAAAACAGTATAACATGGTTAGTAGGATGGTTAATACGGAGTATGTCTCCCGGACGATGCAATACAGGCCTGACAACGCCTAGGCATGCTGAGTATCAAATGATCAATCTGATCTTGGGGAATATTACACCACTCATCAAGCAATGCACTCCGAAGTTCCGGTAGACAGGTGGGAGGGGGTTGACGGGCTGCAATTCGTCGGCCAAGCATATCCCACACATGCTCTATTGGATTCAAGTCCGGTGAGTATGCTGGCCAATGAATAGTGATATCCTCCGATTGAAGGCATTCGTCTACAATGTTTGCACGGTGAGGACGGGCATTGTCATCCATAAACACAAATTCAGCACCCATGGCGCCCCGAAACAAACGTACATGTTGTTCCAGAATGACATCCCGATAGATGTGGCCTGTCATCGTTACACTCTGAACATGCAGGTCAGTTCTGGAACCAAGAATAATTCCTCCCCAAACGAGCCATCCTGCACCACCGTAACGGTGTCTTTCAATGGTGTTCTCTTGGTGGTAACGGGTACCTGGCGCTCTCCAGATGAATGTCCGGCGAGAATCAGACTCCAAACTAAACCTGGACTCGTCGGAAAACATCACCCAAGACCACTGTTGCGGTGTCCACAATGCATGCTCTCTACTCCAGGTTAATCGCAGGCGACAGTGAGTTGCGGTAAGTGGAACACATCTGACAGGCCTACGAGCATATAGACCAATGTGCCCTAAGCGTCTGTACACGGTCTGCCTTGAAACTGTCGTACCGGTAGCTGAAGAGAGCTGACGAGACAGGTCTGATGCTGTACTCTGTCTGTTTCTTTTGGCAGTAACTGCCAAATAGCGGTCCTCATTCGGCTTTGTAACTCGGGGGCGACCTGTGCTGTAACGTCTACTCACATTACCATCATCTTGGAATCGTTGCCAAAGCCTGGAGATGACAATCTGGGCGATTCCAAGTTCCTCGGATACTTCCAGCTGGGTACGTCCACATTCCAGTCGTCCGATAATTCTGCCACGTAAAACATCATCCAAATGCCTCCTTTGTGCCATAACTATGAGGTTTTTGCACTGAAAGGCTTTCACAGCGCTTGTGAACAATTTTACTTCTTTGCCACCATTCCTTATATACCCCTCTCTTAGGATCTCGTCATTGTGACGTACCATCCACGCCATCTGGTGGTTTCCTGTAATTTGCATATTCTTCTTCAAGATGTGTGTGATCATTCCACAAGTGAAATTTTTATTTTAGAGATCAATTTCTGTGTGATTCTGAATTATCCTTAATTTATGGACATGAGTGTAAATTAGAGGAAGGCAATACAAATTATATCGTGTTCTCCTTATTCATTATTAATGAATAGATATATTATAAATTTAGTAAATTGCTACCAACAATTACCAACATGTTAATGCTACATGTATAAACTTTCGAAAACTTATACTCGGGGAAAAAGTATCTTAAAGATATCATATCATGATCTGCTGCTATATAATCAAACATAATCATGTGTGTGACTTGTGTTATAGCCGTTCTTAATTAAACTAACATTCCAGTTCAGTTTTCAATTTATCTCTTGTACAGAATAATGTTTAAATTTTCTTTGACCCTTTCTTCCCCTTAATTGGAACACAATATTTTATTTTGAGCATCATACTATGGCTAAACTCTGTGCAAGCAAATCACATTTTCACTGAAAACCATATCTTGTCAGGCATGAAACCAAACGTTTCCTTCGTTTTCAGTAGGCACAAGAAATGTGGGGATGCAGAGGGGGTGCTTCCACAGAGACAAAAGGAATTAATGTGAAATATCCAATTTCACTTCCATAAAATGGATGTGTATGTGAATCTTTAAACTAACCCGCAAGCCCTCCGCCCCCCACCCCCCCGGTCACACACACACAAAATTGCATTAATCCTCCACTGCAAGCAAGCAACCATTTCAAATGTCTGTTAGGGTCTCTAAAGAGACGCTTCGTTGCCGTAACTTTTTTTTTTCTTCTAGATTTAAGAAACAGCTTTCAAGTGTGATCTCGCGGTCAGTTTAAAAATACATTTTTATTTAGAGTAGATTTGAGGGAGGTTTCTTTTTAATTTACACTGATAGAAAAAACACACAAGTTTCTCTGTCACCTTAACTTCTGCTCGAAAACACACAGAGGAAGTGAAATTAACAGTGCTCCTAATAGCTGTTATTAA
Organism: Cheiracanthium punctorium; assembly: GCA_038373885.1. Taxonomy (NCBI): domain Eukaryota; kingdom Metazoa; phylum Arthropoda; class Arachnida; order Araneae; family Cheiracanthiidae; genus Cheiracanthium; species Cheiracanthium punctorium. The sequence goes on from JAWZYV010013516.1 coordinate 250,418, forward strand.
AAACAACAAAAAATTACCGAATTCGTTCTCTTAACATACGAATTGTCCAGACTCTGATATTGACGAGTGAATCTAATTCCCATCAATTTTTTTTCAAAAATCAGAGCTGTGTCACTAGGTTTCAATGATTTTTTGTCCCTCCGGGGCTGATCAACAGAAGAAAAAAGGCCTGTGTATTGGGAGTAAATGGCTTTTTAAACGGAAACACTCAGTGCCGGATTAAGACAGCGCGAGGCCTGTAGAGATGTTACCAAAGACCCCCAGTTCATGGACGCCACCTAGAAAGCTTTTTTTTAGGGGGGGGGGGTTACCTTCCCATTAAAGTAGAATAGATTAATTGACTGAGAAAATAAAATTCCCTAATTATAATTTATTCTAGAGCTAATTAGTTGATGGATTACTAATGCTAATTAGATATAAACAAAACTAAAACTTCTCACGTATGCCTAGGTTTTGTCTAATGATAATATAAAACACAACTTTTACGAACTTTTCTTGATTTAGTAAGAGCAAATTTGACCTAGCACTAGACAAATCAATTTCTCCAAGTTAATATTGGTGCGCAGAAAAAATGCCCCTCAAAATAATTTTTTTTGGGGGGGGAGGGGATAAATATACAGAGTGAATCTAAACTCTTGGACAAAACTTTAAGAGGTGATAGGGCACATAATAAGGCATCAGAATCACATAGCAATGTGGGGTCGGCAACATCGTCTTCATGTAGCTGTTAATAATCACTTTGGAAAAAGTGCTGAAACAACAGTGCACTTTCCGACCATTGTTCGTCAGAAACTAATGTATTTTTCTCCGAAAACAGAAGACTAAAATTCATAGTTTAAAAATTCTATTTTATTCCACGGATGAAATTTTGGAGACGAGCCCATTGTTTATAAAACTTGGTTAAGAAATTAGACGAACAATTCAATACTTTTCACAAAGTGATTATTAGGTAAGTGAAAACTGCGTTTTTGACTCCACATTGCTATGTGATTCTGATTCCTTATTATGTGCCCTATCACCCCTTAATTAAAGTTTTGCCCAAGAGTTTAGATTCACCCTGTATATTGAGCCTGGCGATGTTTAAAGGTATTTATACCTACAACTAAGTTTTTTTTATGAATGTTAATGTTCATGGGTATATATTTCGAGTTTTTTATAACAGCACTCCCTTTCCCATATGGAAACATACAACTTGACAGGTTTACATATATACAGTGATAATTGTTTCTAAAATTTTTTAGAACCTCTGAAAGCAAGAAGTACTTTAAATTTTGAGTTTCGTATGAATTACCCATTAAATAAACGAATTTCCAGTTTTTTCCTCTCTAAAAATACATATTTGTAAACTTATTCTATTATTTGGAAGGTCTTTACTATACTAGGTTAAATATTTTTAACTTCTGTTAACTTCATTTATTTAATGAGTAATTCATAAGAAATCAAACTGAGGACAGGCAGATCTAACGCAATTATACTTTCGCTATTCAAAATACACTACATGAACGGAACGCCTTTAAACTGTACATGCGTATAGAGGGGGACTGCTACTTCCACGTATCGCTTAGAGCACTTCTAAAGGCCATTTCTTTCGTGTTCTACATGCATGTGTGTCCAGAGGGCGATTGGCGCTATTACCTATAAAGGGAGGGACATTAACATCCATGCCAAAGCCGGGATTCGAACCCGGACCCAAGGCGTGATAGACAGGTGCTTAAGCTACTACACTATCTGAGCGGCCTGTATAAAATACTATAGTTTACTATAAAATACTATGGTTTACTTTTCCCCGACCTTTCCGCGACCGAACAGTGGGTCACAACCCATAGTTTGGGAATCACTACCATACACCTTCGAATTTCGTCCAAGCTCGTTACTCTAAAACAAAAGAACTTTGGGAGGGCCCAGCATCTGGTTAAATACCATCCTCATATCTACTACCAAAAAAAAGTTTATGTCCAATATTTAAATAAAAATTATTGTTCCATGGGGGGAATGTCTTTTTTATGGTGCCGCGCTTTTATTCCTTCATTCCTATAGACCTCAACTCTCGGGGAAATACAGAATCTCAGCTAGCTTTCCAGAGAAAATAAAATCATCAGAAATAGCCACAAATATTTCCTGTATAATGAGTCATTTTGAAAAGTTTGAATATAACTTCATTAAAAAATTCATTCGATCCTTGATTCGGCCCTGACTCTGTTCTTTCATTTTGGCATTTAGTTTTCTTTCTGTATTTTGTTTATAAATGGATTCATTCTTCAAATAAAGACAAACTTGTAACATTATTGATAAGGAATGCACTTTTAAAAGGCCATACTTAAATGGATGGCCCAAGAGTTTGGATACCCCTTCCTCCGAGTTGCGATTTTTGTCAACAAAAAGATAATGATGAAGACTTAAAAAAAAAAAAAAAAAAAAAAAAAAATCTGCCTTTCCCCCCGTTTGGACCCTTTCTGAAAATTTTTTCTAGGTACTGCATTTTTTGTTCCACAGTGTGTTAAATATACTCTTGTATGTGTCTCTTATTGCTGTCTTTAGAATGCCCATTCAGTTTCGCCTAGGCCTGACTAAATAAAGGCCAGAGCGCATGTGAGTCCGTTTGTCATACGCTCCAGGCCATGAGGGGAGTTTTTTAAGGGTTAATTTGCACGTGTAGGCTATTGTGGATCGAGTTTGTATTTGTGAATTAAGGCCGATTAACTGTACTAGGGTCCTAGTCCTACAGGAGAATGCCCTCCGTGGGGGACTTTCTAAGGGATCCCGACCCGTATTTACGCGAGGTTTCGGAGAAAACCACGGAAAACTCCGAACGGCTAGGTCGACAGGCGCTACCGAGGTTTGAATCTAGCACCCACCGCCTTCCATTTCGAGGGCAGACCCTCTCAGCCACTGGTGGGGCCTATTGTGGGTCGAATTATTTATGGGATTGCAATGACCCTGTCGGGATCCACGACGAAAGCTAACCCGTGAAACCACAAAACCACGCCCCAAACACAATGAGGAGACTTTTCTCCGCAATCCGGCAAGATATTGAAAAATACATTGAATTGGTATTCTAGCGTAAGAGAACGGACTCACATGAAAGTTGGACTTAATGCAATCACGCAACAGCTAAAGAAATTTTATGCATATTCTTTCAATGAGTTATCTACAATTGATTTGCAGTTCCATAATAGAGCTTCAAAAATTATCTTATTAAAAGAAAAAGAAAAAAAAAAGAAAGAAAGAAGAATTACGACGATTATCTTTTGCTAAAAAGAAAAGCTTGATCTTGGGATGGGGAGGAGGAAGCGAAAACTTTCAAGCTAAAGCCGCGGGACAACTAAAAGCGCGGGCCCGTATCATTTGCTACTTCTGCTATATGGCTAATCCGGCACTCGAAACACTGCAGAGAAGTGCTTCCGGCCTTGAGAAAGGAGAAAGCTCTAATCGGACTTGCGGTTTTCGCGGCAATTACTTCATATAAAAATGTTCTGCATTTTTATTGCTTTTCTATAACTTCTGATCACTTTTTTCAGGTCTGTTCCAACCTTTAGCTTCCAGAAAATTGAGAAATCATCGCACATAAGTGACATGGCTACTTTCCAAGTAAAGAGGGGAGTAATCCCTTCCCCCTCCCAAAAAAAAAAAAAAAAACTGACGTTAGTCGATGCACACGCGTATAGGCTGCAGCTCCAGCTGAAATGTCTTTGTTTCTCAGTCGCTATATTATCCTTTTTTTTTTTTAATCTTACCCTTTGGCCAAATTTTACTGAGCACGCTAGTCACGAACACGTTCCTCTAATCACTGTTGGTGCCGGAGAAACGAGTCACAGCCCACAGCCCTCTCCCGTTCGTAACGTTGAAACCCGTTATTATCGCTCGGCCGGCCAATAGGTGCGTCGACTTTTCTCTTCCCTTTCCCACTAAATGGCCATATTCAACTGCACATCCTGTCCTCTGCAAAAAACGGTCAGAGATCATACCGGGTCATCTTCTCCAAGTTCATGGAGGAATATTGACCCGTTTTATTCCTCATTCTCAGCATGGAATAGCCCCAAAGAATTAAGATCGACAGTGGCGATGGGAAACGGCGAGCGTGTTGCGTAACACATTGGAGCCGAAAAGTCTAAGTGCATAATGAGCGAGGAAGTCGGTGAGCATAATACACGGACAGTCTTTTAATTGAAAGATGTAATTGATCCTCACAACATGGTAAAAATGCACATCAGGATAAAAGCCATCCAACCTATGAACAGTTTGAAAAATAAAGAATTTACGCCGAAAAAAAAAAAAAAAAATCCAAAAAGCATTAGATACGAAATCACATTTTTTTTCAGAAAGCAATAAATATTGTACAACACAGGATTCAACGAGTGGTCTGTGTTTTCTCTGAAACTCATAAGTGCTTCTTTCACACATCCCAGGATATAAGTTAAAACTAACAACATTTGAATGACCAATAAACATCAAACGCAGGCATCTAAGCAATTGCAAGGAGCTTCAAAGGACCAAAATCCTCATGAACTGATACACGTTTAACCCTTTGAGGCGCAACCCTTTCCCAATGCTGAAAAAAGGGCAGCTGTTGCCATCGTTAGACTTAACTACTAGCAAGATGGCGGACGATCGAAACGCTCATCGCGTGTCACAGATCTAGAGACCCTTTTTTGACGACAGCTGGCTGTGCGCGAGCACAGTCGTCAAAAAAGGGTCTCTAGATCTGTTGCCATCGTTCGACTTAACTACTAGCAAGATGGCGGACGATCGAAACGCTCATCGCGTGTCACAGATCTAGAGACCCTTTTTTGACGACAGCTGGCTGTGCGCGAGCACAGTCGTCAAAAAAGGGTCTCTAGATCTGTGGCACGCGATGAGCGTTTCGATCGTCTGCCATCTTGCTAGTAGTTAAGTCGAACGATGGCAACGGCTGCCCTTTTTTCAGCATTGGGCAATCGATCCGGCCGTTCTCACGTTCTTCCATTTTTCAGCAGACGTCAGTGCTGTTAAAAATAATCGTGACAATTTTTGACGGGAAATGATGTGCTAAAAAGTAAAGAATTCTCGTGGAGCTATGTCACCCGCAACTATTTTTATAGAAATCAAATCTATTCTTCGTGACTTGCAACAGTCAAAACGTCAGAGTTGTGCGTTCCCAGAGTGGGATCACTGCGCGTTAAAGGGTTAAGCCCCAAAACCGCCTCATATCTAACTGCTGCCGCAACTTTCGTATTTGTGAATTCGAAATACTGGCGTCTCTCTCCTGTATCCACACACTTTTAATTGGGTACATTTGCTCCGCATATTCAGGTTATGATTTCCATTCATTTGGAATGCATTAATAATTTACTGTGTTTACTTTAAGTCTAGAAAGTTCAAGAGAGCTGGTATTCTATAGCCTAGAAGATAAGCTGAAATATTTTCTGCATAAAAACTATTATCCTTATTTTTAAAAGGAGTTCAAAAAAATAAAAAAACTCATTCTAATTAATCGAACTTTTAAAAAAATATGACGAGAACGCTATATTGTTATCTTTGGGGTCTGGAGCGCCAAAAGAAAAAGAACTTCATGATTTTGACGCCTGTGAGGGAAAATAATAATATTTTAACTGAAAGTGAAATTTAAATGAAACGGTTTCCGATTTTAAAAAAATGTGGGAAATTATAAATGAAGTCTTGCTCTAATTTTGCATTGAATAAATTTCAATTAAATCCTAGTTCTTTCTTTTCATGCTGAAAAAAAAACAACGTTTATTCACCATACATGAGTACAATTTAAAGAATAAACAGAACAAGATATGTGAACACAATCGAAAACAATGCAACTATTTTACTAATCATTTGTATAAAACAAAAATATATTAAATATCTACATCAATACTTTTTAAAAAATGAATAAAACAACTAGACTAATCAGTGATTTTTCTCGGGCGAAAAATACATTAGCTAGGTTACAATATAATTTTCTTACCTTTAAATCTAAAACTTTTACTAACAGTTTTTATTTTGCAACACTTAACCGACACAAGTTCAAATCGTTTATAATTGGCGTGATCTAATTTAGCATGACTGAAATAGGTTTTGTATTAATAAGAATTAGAGCAGAGTTAATCAGCTTTTATCTCTTTGCGTACTCAGGATAAGTTATTTCTTGCTCTTGAATAGCAAGATTTCCCCCTCTCCGGTATTTTGAAGCTTATTTAATGAACGATGATTCGCAACAGTGCTTGTGGCATAAAATATTGAGATGGGTGTGAGAAAGTTAACATCAGTCATAGCTACACAATTTTATAGCAAAAAAACAATAAATATATTAATAAATATGTTACTTTTCAAAGGTAATCATACGTTGATCGTAAGAGACTGGAAAGGCAGACTGAAAGTTAGAAAATGAAAATGTACGGTATCTAGGTAGAAATGATTAATTAACATATTAAACGGTATTTAAACTTCAAAGAAATGCAAATTAACTTATTGCTTGATTATTTTAATTTGATGTTGATATACTACTGAGTTTGATCTGAAAAATGCGTTGTAAACCTTTTTCAGAGTCATGAATTAAAATATTGCCTTTACATGGAAACAGCTAACAAACGTGACACAAAATTTTGGTTATTCACCTATCATATTCACACAAATGGGTATTCATTCATTCAAATGGGTTCGTTTGCATCAACTGCTGAAAGATATACCACAACCCTAATTAATGTTCCTCCTAATTATATTCTTCTGCACATCGAGGATACAAATACATCTTTACATTAAAAAATACTTTTACACTTTCCTTTCACTGATATCTTTTTTTTTTTTCCTTAACGGCGAGCTCTAGCCGTTCATAGGCGTTGACCGCACTACTAGGCCAGAAGTACTTATCACTTTATTCTGGAAACACAATAAGTGGATCAGTTTTGCCTCCTATGAAGGGACGAACGAAATGCCAGGAATCAAACCCGGACCGCGGTTGAATAGTTCTCTATCCTCTACACGACTCGGGAGGCTTTTATTAAAGTTTTAATTGAAGAGTATTTATATACAATATTCACTCTCTCTCTCTAAAATTCGGACTGTGTACCCGTTAATAGAATTGTACGCTCCTAGGTAAGTTAGTGCGTAGAATCAGTTTTCATTAAAAGTCATTCTGTCATAACCGAGTACGTGAAAACTGTTTGAAATCTTTGAGATAATTTTTTGATTGGCAGAACTGATTTTTGTGAAACTTTACAGAAAGCAAGTACGAATGCAAAATTGTATTTGTCAATAACAGAAAGTGCTGATGTCAATGATTTTGTATTCCGCTAACACATTTTTTCAATGCTTTGTTTATGTGAATCGATCATTACGATCAGGAGAAAATTTAATTTTGCAACGAAAATCATACTGCACTTAGGTTCAATAAAACATGTTGATATTGATTTGAACAATAACATGTATTGAACCTATGGCATTCTGACATGCATAGTGATATTCATTTATTCATGGCAGTGAACATAAGAAGAATAGCATGCACAAACATCATCAATTTGCAATTTTCTGAAAAAAAAAAACCACTTCAAAATAAGGTCAAATAAAAAATTAGGTATTTATGCTGTTTCCGTTACATTCCCAACACAGAACGCTCGTAGTTCTGTAAAATTTGGGGTTTGGAAATTTTTTGAGATACGCACAATATTCATTTTACCTCGAATTTCGCAGCTTCTTCCACAAACTTACTTCTAACCTAACATGATGGACAATACCTTTTCATGGCATGTAGCATGAATATGCATGTACAACGCGAACCAATCTTTACCCAGTTCCTGAGGGGGGGGGGGGGGAGAACATTTTCGCATCCTCATTTCGAATATGAATAAGTAACTGCACGGTCTATTCCGATAAAATTATGTTAATCGTTGGAACGGCTTTGAACTTGACAGTTCAAGTTCCGTGCGCTAGCCTTCCCATTACTGACCTCAGGTAACGTGGTCTATTCTCTGAAAGAGGCGTTCTTTAAAGGAAGCGAAGAAAACCCAGAGAGAGGAAAATAAAAATAAATATAAAAACAAAAACAAAAATAAAAACAAAATAAGAACTCCCGTTCCAAATTAGGGGTACCAAGCTTTTTATGTATGCATAGCATATGCAAAAGTGATATCGATTTGAGAAGAACGGGTTAGATACGTCCTCTGTCAGTGTTTACACTGGTACCTGGATATTCTGAAATGTGCTTTTGTGTTTCACTTGGATGAAAGTGAGTTTTATTTACAAATGCACTCACACTAAATTACGTGACGTTTATCCATATTGTTCAACTGAAGCTCAAGTAAGTCTGCAATTTCTTTTTGAAGTTATTTTCTTTTAATCGAAAAGAATTCGGAATTTTTATTTTTCAGTTAACTCTATAAAAGCCTTTTATTGGTGAGCTTGCAATCACCTGTAGATTTTCAAAGTTTTCTCCTAACGCTAACTGTCATTGCAAAGTGTCAAATTGTAAAATGTGCGTAAAAAACTACAATCTTATAATAAAGGAGCGTTAAACAAAACAGGTATGAACTATAAGCACAAGAGAAAGGTAAATGTATATATATATATATATTAGCGTGAATTTGTAAGGGCCGGTAAATTTATTTACCTGTATACGAGGCTTACTAATACCAAAGGGTTATACTCTTAACGTCAATGGAGTTAAAACATGCAAACAATCAAACTAAATACATAAATAAAACTTAGTACTTTAGCTTATGCATCATATTTATAAAATAAATCAAATAGAGTGAAACTTCTCGGGAGCGAAAAATCGGTCGTTATGGGAGGTGATCATTCAAAGGAGTGTAAACATATGACACCAAGAAAAAGCAGAGCTTTAAAAATTTTGTTTGTTTTGCTATTTATGAAACTGCGTATTAATACATTAGTAATTATACAAATATATTTTTTAACTTAAATTTTAATAAAATGTTTAGAAATTTCAGATTGTTTTATTGTTTTTCCTACTTCCAAGAGAACTTTCCTATACACTTCATTTTTTATATGACAAAAGATCATTTATCATGATATTCTTCATACATTCCAAATTTGCCATTATACAATCTATTTGCTCTTTTGAGGTTTTCCTACAACCAAAAGTAGCGTCAACTTCCTCTCCGAATTTCCTTTTCGCGTGACTCGATTATATCAATATGCTACTTGCAACGGTAAAATCACTCGTTTTTAGACTGTCACTTTTATAACCTACAATATTTGTACGTGAGATTAAAAAATCGGTGTTCGAGGAGGGAGTCGCTTAATAGAGGTGGTCACTCATGGAAGTTTTATTGTAGCTCCATCATAGAAAAAACAAGAAACTTTTACATTATCTGAATTAAACATGAAAATCGTATATTATGTAAATTGCTATTTTCCCCTAGATAGTATTAATATATTCTCTCTAAATGTGTTTTAAATTTTATTTTCCTTTATTTTATAAACTTTTCTGCATACTGCTGATCTTCCTTTAGACTTTTTACAAATTAGTCAAGAATGTAATTAAATTTTTCCCATCATGATTTACAGCCTCGATCTAGTTTCAATTCAGGTAAAATATAGCAAGCTCAAATGTATTTTTGTTTTATTTCAAGGTGCTTTTGAATGGAATTGTTAAATAGTTGTTCTTTGTGCATTCCTTATAAAAATTTATCACGAAATCACGAATTTATAACGTTTATGTTTCAAAAATATTTAAATATGCCTAAAACTTGTTTGAAAAAAATTAAGCCGTATAGACGAGTATTTCGAACTTACCATTTATAGTTAAAAATCACTAGAGTGAATTCATTCACTTTTATTAATAGGCATAAAAACAACGTCAATTTTCTATGGAACTTTCTTTGTGTTAAATAAATTTTTGAAATGATAGTATGGGCAGGTAAAGTCACAAACACTTTCGAACCGTTCATTATCCACCAGAATAACATTTTTTTTCCAGTTCAGGAAGACATCTGTATATATTTGGAGAATTTTGAATAAAGTTTATTCAAATATTATTAATTCTGGGTAACTGTAAAAATCTGGATAAAGTTACAGATATAATAACGTCCTGAGAAAAGAAAAAAGCTCGGTCTGCAAAAAAAAAAGAACTATACTGATCTTTCTCATTAATGTATTTATTTCAGACACTATAAGTCATGAAGATTTTTTCTCTGAAAATGAGCAGTAATTTAAATACAAATTATTGTAAATCAGACAAATTGAACAGAAAAGAACTTAGTTCCAATTTTATGCATGATTGTTTTTTCTTTTGTTATGAAAGAGCTTAATTATGAGAAAACTCTAAAAGTTACTGTAACTATTATAGTAACTGTCCTTTAAAAGACAGGGGCTTTGTGTGGGGGGGCATGTGTTCCCCCAAACATTTGTTCTAGAAAACCATCAATTTTAATAACTTATTTTCAAAATCGGTAGAAATTTCGCTCTATTTTCGACCCTAACTTTTAAACCACACTACGCTTATGTTAAAATATGCAGTCTATAACCAACGTTACGCTGTTTTTATTTTTTTTGCATAAGAAACATCTAGAGAATTATCTCATACACAACTAAGGACTATCAGTAAAAGAATGTGCAAGTTGCGCGAATATTTTTTATTTTATATGTATATTGGCAAGTTGTACATAGAGTGTCCCAGAAAGGTGATAAGGCGTTTTTATTCTTTATCTAAAAGGAATGAGTGGACAATCTAAATAACATATATGTTCAAAGTAAGGCAGGGAAACAGACTAGAGAACAGACAGTTAAGTAAAATATCCTGACATCAAAAAGTAACACTTTTTAAATTTGTATATGGCCCCCATACAAAAAAAAATCCCAGTTCGTAAAATGTGCCCCATACTTTAATAAGGTGATATACAAAATTTCAGCTTTTCAATATATGCCATCTCAGAAATATCTATCAACAAAGATGACAGGGGGCTATATAGGATTTTGAATATGAACGTTTATAGATAGAATGGGAAATAAGATATTTTTTTCCTTAATTTCTGTACGACCCCTAAAATGCGATCATCCGGCTTGATTTTTTCCCTTCGAGAACTATACTGAAAAATGGTTTAAGTCAGCATGCATTTATCTTCATACCTCTGATATATTTTAAGGTATAATTCTCAAATTTCGTTCACCTCATTAGCGTATGGAACATATTTTACTAATTGGGAATTTTTTTGCGTGGGGGTCGCATACACATAGGTGCCAAGTATTGAGGAATATAATTAACCACTTTTTATGAACGGTAATTTTCTATTTAAAATATAGCAAAATTTTTGATTTAGAGCTTGGTCTGGTAACTTTTTGAAAAATTATTCAAAAAAAATTACTGTTTACAAAAAGTGGTTAATTACATTCCGTAATACTTGGCACCTATGTTTACATATTCAATAAGTGTAACTTTTTGAAAATTAGCGAGAGGAATTTTTTCTTAGCGTAGTCTTTTTTCTCACCTTATCTTACACATTTTTAAAATTTAAATTTACCACTTATCTCTAATAGATAAAGAATTAAAGCATGTTACCAACTCTTTAGGACACCCTGTATATAACAGATGCTAATCAAACCTATTTTGGCTTTATTATTGATTTTATTCTGAACCTTTGCTTCAATTTCAAGGTTTTCGTGATACTTTTTTGAATTTAGTTGGAAATTCTTCAATCCACAATTTTTCTACAATTCACTTTCTCTTTCCAGATTCATAATGCCTTCTAAAAAACGGATAGCCATTATTGGCGGAGGGTTTAGTGGCCTTTCGTCAATCAGAGCACTCAAAGAAGAAGGCATGGAGCCCGTATGCTATGAAAGAACGCCTGCTCCAGGAGGAACCTGGTGCTACAGAGAACAAGCCACGGATGGCGTACCGTCAATCATGCCGACTACCATCATCAACCACAGCAAGGAAATGGGTGCTTTGAGTAACTTTCCACCAAAGAAAGAATATGCCAACTACTTACGGCATGCAGAGCTGTATCAGTACTTCAAAGACATTGGCGAAGCTTGTGATTGCTTCAGGTACATGATATTCAATCGGGAGGTGACCAGCGTAAGAAAAGCACCGGATTTCGATGAGACAGGGCGATGGGTGGTTACTGTGCGGAACTCTGAAAACGGCGAGACCACGAGTGACATTTTCGACGGCGTCATGGTTTGTGTTGGGCATATCACGTACCCCAAAATGTACGACTTCCCAGGCATGGAAAAGTTTAAAGGAAATATAATACACACGCACGCTTTGAAGAAAGTGGACATGTTTGCAGGACAGAGGATTTGCGTCGTCGGAATTGGTTGCTCAGCACTTGATGCTGCAGTGGAGACCAGCAACATTGCAAAACAGGTTTGTTGTTATTCAGGTTAAATTCCATGTTAAAACAGTTTATGATTTCTAAGTTAATATAATTTTCATATTTTCTAGATGTAAACAACACAATTTAGCAGGTTAGATTAGCATAACCATAAAAAAAAAAAAAAAAATCCAAGTTACAGTTCCATGTAGAGGTGCTGCAATATACATTATAATTTTACGTATAAGCTAAATTGAACCTTGTTTGAAGTAAAATATTCATATACTTTTCAAGAATGTTATCCAGTTCATCACATACCTTTATACGCAGTGTATTTGGAAAGTAAGTTCCGTTTTGAAAAAAAAAGTAGCGAAAATTTTTTTTCAAGCCAATTTTATTTTTACATGATAACATTATTTTTACCATTTTTCTACATAGTTTTCGCCAATGTTCAAACACTTGTCGTAGCGGGTTACCAGCTTTTCTATAGCTTCTCCATAGAAATTTCCCGCCAATGACGATAACCACGAACCAACAGCATTTTCCACCCCATCGTCGGATCCAAAGCGCTTGCCGCTTAGCCTCGCGCTTTGTGTCCAGGAACAAGTGGTAGTTGGACGGCGCCAAGCGGTAGTCGGACGATCTAGGCTGTACGGCGGGTGATCGAACTGCTCCAAACGAAACTGCCGAATCATTGTTTGAGTGTCACCAGCAGTATGGGGCGGAGCACTGTCATGGAGCAACACAATTCCTTTGCTGAGCATTCCTCTCCGTTTGTTTTGAATTTCACACCGTAGTTTTCTTAAAGTCGTGGTTATTGTCATTGACTGGAATTTTCTATGAAGAAGGTAGAGAAACGCTGGTTGCCCACTTCGACAAGTGTTTGAACATTGGCGGAAACTATGTAGAAAGATAATTTAAGGTATGCTCTTTCATGTAAAAATAAAATTGGCTTGAAAGCAAATTTTTTAAACCCCCCCCCCTTTTTTTTTCAAAATGGAACTTACTTTTCGAATACGTCTCGTAGATGTTTGTATTCGAGAGTCTTAATTCAACATTATTTATTTATACACAAACTTTTTAGTTAATGAGCAAAACTACAAGTTTGTCAAATTTATACGAAAACAGCAAATATATTATTGCATAGGTAAACTGCAAATTCGATACGAAACTTATACTGTATAATTTCTTTCTTTATTCAATTCCTTTTCTTAACACTGTTCGGGAATCTTAGCCACATTATTTATACTTTCCTAAGTTTCAAAAAGTTGTTACTGTGGATTTTGAAACATTTTTTTTAACCGGCACGCTTTGCAAATTGTGTGAATATTCTGTTTGCCCTGCAGCCTTTACTTTCGCCCCATCATTTTAAACGCTTCCCTAACAGCGTGATATGCTTGTGTAGTCACCTTAAGAATCAGAGCATCTAACGCAGTGTCTTCATTTTTTAAGGTGTTTCATGTTTGTATGATTGTATATTCATGTTATTTATCAGAAGGCATATAACGCTGAACAAGTTACAGACCTTACACTTACTCTAAGAATGTATGTCCTGCAATTTGTAATATGTGGTTGCATTGATCGCATATTACGTATCTATAAAGAATTTAAGTTGTTAATTATGTTTCATAATTAATGATTTTATTAAGCGTGTTAACAAATAAACATAATTTTTTCAGGGAAAATTCCTTAGTGGCTAGTAACATTAGGCTCAAAATTTTGTTTGTAAGTCCAAAATTAAATCTTAGAAATGATCTGTTTTTCAACTGATGAATGATATTTTCATTAAGGATGCTTTTTATGCCAAATCCTTATAAATAAAAATGAAATTCTGTTTGTTTGTTTGTTTGTTTGTGGATTTGAGTCGTATACAAATCCACAAAAATGGACCTATCAGCCTGAAATTTTGCACAGATATGTAAAATAATATAGAATAAATGATAGTCCACTTTAAAACTTTGAAAGACCACCCGTTCCCCGAATTTAAGAGATTTTTTATGTTCTCCACGCAAAAAGCTTTCCGTAATTGTAACCCCTGTAGTGAAAAAAGTGTGAAATAAGGATCGTGTTTGCCATGTGTGGCGATTTTGCCGAATAAAATGTTTTAAATTCTCAAAGTAAAAATAAAAGAATAATAATGATTTTTTTTTTGTTAGTTTATATTCGTAAGGTTATTTTTTTTAAATTATAATATCGTGTGCATGGGAAATCGGAGCAGGAATGAAATGTTTTATACGCAAAACAATAAGAATTGAAGATTTCCGAGGCTAATATGTTAAAATTTTTTAGTTTGGCGAAAAAATAAAATGGCTCAAATGCCGAGAAAGTGAGTTCTAGCGGTTTGCACTGTTTCCGGCTTGGCGCAATTTACTGAGAGCTTAAGGAATCGGAATTTTGAAAACAAGTGCAAAGGTTTTATTAGAATACAGCGTTAAATTTTAATGATCCGTGCGGAAATAATGCAGTTATTAAGGGATTTCAAGCGATCTATCTTCAGCATTCTCGCCAATTGAGTGCATTGATTTAAGTTGGGGGAATTCCGCCTAATTTCAGATAATTGAAATCTTTGCATATAGTACATCGGAGTAACGATGAATAAAACACGTTATATAGTTGATAATTTAAAAAATGCGGCTGTATTAAATTATTCCACTTTTCAAATACGTGTTTTACTTTTTAAAGGTCGAACCATTTCCAAAATTGATTGCTGCTAAGTCAATGCTTCGAATGATTCCCTGAAAAAACTCTTGCAAAATGGCGTATGTTGGCACTTTGGCGAGGCTTAGATTTGAAACTGGATTTTATTTGAGACTGGTAGCTATATTAATAAAACAATGTGTGTAAACTGTTAGTTTGTTTGTCTGTGTCTCGCGTAGCTCGCAAACGGGTGATCGCAGACCTACCAAGTTTTGAACGGAAATTCTCCATGACAGGCCCCGACACACCTCGAAGCGATTTTTTCAAAATTCGAACTATTTTAGGAAATATCGATAAAAACGTATTGCAAAAGGCTAATTTTTGCTTTCCGCCATTTCGTAATTGTAACCCCACAGTCAATTAAGCGACGATTAAGCTTATCTAGGTTGCCACATTCGGCAGTTCATTAAATGATTCAGACTCTTGAAGTAAAAATAAAAGAATAACGATTTTTTTAAATTTTGTCTCGATTATTTGTAAGGTTGTTTTTAAATTAAAATATCGTGTGCATGTGATATCAGAGCGGGAATGAAATGATTTATACTCAAAAGAAAAATAGAATTTGGAAATTTTTCCGAAAATAAATATGCAACTTTTTAATTGGTCGAAAAATAAAAGGAGTTGATGTGTGATTTTGAGGAGGATTCTAACGCTTGGCGCTATTTATCGTAATTTAATTGTCTGCTATTTGGGTTATGAATACACCTGCGTATAAGTTTCTGAAATTTTCATTCAGTTGGAATTGTGCATTTTTCTGAGCAGCTTTTCTGCATCTATTTCTAATGCATTACATCCAGAAAAAAGGATGTTAGAAATATCAATTTTAATTTTGTTTAATCACACTCATGAATAATGATACACTTTCCAACTTAATGAAAGAAGGAACGAAAATAGGGAAGACCCATGGATTATAACTCTTTTTATATATAGCACTTTAGTGCGTATTTAAAATCTGAAAGTGTGTCAGATTTTCTGATTCTAGCGCTTGGCGCAATTTAATGAGAGGGTATTTTTAAAAACAAGCGTAGATTATCTTATAAATAAAAATGAAATTCTGTTTGTCAATTTGTTGATTTGGGTAGTATACAATTCCACAAAAATGGACCTGTCAGCCTGAAATTTTACACAGATATGTAAAATAATATAGAATAAATGATAGTCCACTTTAAAACTTTGAAAGTCCACCCGTTCCCGGAATTTAAGAGATTTTTTATGTTCTCCACGCAGAAAGCTTTACGTAATTGTAACCCCTGTAGTGAAAAGAGTGTGTGAAATAAGCATCTTGGTTGCCATGTGTGGCGATTTTGCCGAATAAAATGTTTTAAATTCTTAAAGTAAAAATAAAAGAATAATAATGATTTTTTTAGTTTATATTTGTAAGGTTATTTTTTTAATTGTAATATCGTGTGCGCATAAGAAATGAGAGCAGGAATGAAATGTTTTGATACGCAAAACAATGAGGATCGAAGATATCCGAGACTAATATGTAATTTTTTTTAGTTTGGCGAAAAATAAAATGGCTGATAGGCCGATTTTTAGAAAGTGAGTTCTAGCGGTTTGCACAGTTTTAGGCTTTTTGGCGCAATTTACTGAGAGCTTAAGGGAATAGCATTTTTGAAAACAAGTGTATAGGTTTTCTTAGAATACAGAATTAAATTTTAACTATCCGTGCAGAAATAATGCAGTTATTAGGGCATTTCAAGCGATGTAGCTTCAGAATTCTCGCCAATTGAGTACATTGATTTAACTTGGGGGAAATCCGCCAAATTTCAGAAAATTGAAATCTTCGCATTTAGTACATCGAGGTAACGATGAATAAAACATGTTATAGTTGATAATTTAAAAAATGCGGCTGTATTAAGGGATTCCACTTTTCAAATAAATGCCTGGCGGTCGAACCATTTCCCATTTTGATTGCTGCTAAGTCAATGCTTCGAATGATTCCCTGAAAAAACTCTTGCAAAATGGCGTATGCTGGCACTTTGGCGAGGCTTAGATTTGAAACTGGATTTTACTTGAGACTGGTATATACGTATAATAAGACTGGTTATAGATAAAAATGAATGTTGGTATGTGTGTAGGAGGTTGAAAAACTCCAGCACCGTTTCACCGATCACCATGAAATTTGGTTCACCTAAGTCTTTTATCACGGAGAAGGTTTGTATGCTATCCGTTTTCCTCTAACTTGCCACTAGGTGGCGCAGCAGAACGTCGAATTCTATTCCGTTTAGCCGTTTGCTATGCGAATATCGTCCAACGAATTTCGATGCAATTTGGTACACGCGGATATTAGAACACGGAGAATATTTTTCACTATCCATTTGCTGTAACTTATCGCTAAATAGAGCTGCAACGCATCAACTTCTATACCGTTCGACCGTCGGCATAAATTTTTTTATACTTACACATTTAAGCACGAAGAATATATTCTAACTGTGTTACATTTTATTTTACTCACCACTAGATGGCACTGCAATGCATTATTATTTTTATTCGCCACTAAATGACGCTGCAGCAGGCCAAATTTTTGACCATTCAAACGGTGGCTATGAAAATCAGTATACATAGCTATTTGAACAATGAGAATATTTTGGCGTTATCCATTTTGCTATAATTCGCCACATGACGGCGCTGTAGCAAATCATTACTTTAATTAACCACTAGATGGTCCTGCAGTGTATCTCTTCTTGACTGTGCGAATGATCGCTATGAAAATAGGTATACATAGATATTTGAACACGGGGAAGAGTTTGGCACGATCCATTTTCCTATAACTTGACACTAAATGTCGCGTTAACACATGACCTTCAGGACTATTCAGTCGATCGTCATGAAAATTCGTATACACCGATATCTGAATGCGAAGAATATTTTCGCCGTATCCGTTTTGCTAAAACTCGCCACTAGATTGCGCTACGCCGCATCGCCTTCTGCACCGTAAAAACGATTGCCTTGAAATTCAGTATGCATGATTATTGAACACAATATAACGCGATATCCATTTTGCTATATCTCTTTATTACAATAAATAGTAATCACAACAAATATTAATATCAAAAAGTCCATTCATTCCCGTGCGAAGAACGGGTACTTCAGCGAGTATATTAATAAAATTTTCATCCTATTTAACATTTATTTAAAGGAAATAAATTTAAGTTAATACATTACCTTTTGCTTTTGATTGAGAGTTTTAATAGTTCGTATTAAATGAAAGATGATATTACAATATTTTATACTACGCGAATTATTTTATTGATTTTAATACCCAGTAAACTGTTCTGGTTTTCATATTTAAAAAGATATAATTATAGTTAGTAAATCGATATAAATAAGAAAGTCAAATTTTATTTAAATAAACTATCCAACTGTATGGTAGCTTTTCATTCTGATCAGCATGGACATTGATATAATATTGGAACAACATTGTGAAATCACAAGAGGAAAACAAATAAAAAACAAGATTTTATTTCCTTCATGCAGAATTATTAAAATCATGCGGAAATTTACGAAAAATATAATTATTGATAATTATCTAATTGAAAATATCATTGTCATTCATTTTTACTGTTGTAAAAATGCATTGTGACAATGCTAGCCAGAAATTACATTGAAACAACATGAGTGTGTTGCTTGGGTGCCAAAATAATAAAAATCTGGAGTGACTCCACTCGACTTTCCAAACACTTACGATTAAGATCATTACCAAGCATTTAAATAAATTTTAATCGATGAATAATTCAAACATATATACCAAATTGAAACTCAATCGAATGCACCGTTTAAACGCTTGCGCACTTTCAAGAATTTCTCCCCATGTGCCATTGTGCCATAATATAAAAGAAATTTTTGTCGTAGCCCTGTAGAAAAACTATAAGTCTTATACACAACAAAATCAATACCGGTCTTAAGATGGTGGTTTATAACACATATACCCCATTTGAGCTCAATCGAATGTATTGTTTAAACGCTAGAGCACTTTCAAGAATTTCCCCCCATAGGCCATAATGTAAAGGGAATCTTTGTGGTAGCCCTGTAGAAAAACTGTAAGTTCTATACACATCAAAATCAATACCGGTCTTACGACGGTGGTTTATAACACATATAACCAATTTGAGCTCAGTCGAATGCCCCGTTTAGGAGCTATCGTGTTCACTCACATACACACAAACACGCATACACACACACACACACATACACACATACATACATACATCTCGTAAAAATAGCATAAATGAATTCAGAAGACCTCAAAACGTGTAAATACACCAAAATCTCGAAGTCGAATTTTTTCATGATTACAATACTTTCCTTACATGGTACATGCTCGGAAAGTAATAATAATGTTTTTTACGTTCTATTTTTTTACTTGATACTTACATTAAATAAAGTTAGGTATATTTTCAAATATCGTATTAAATTTTTTGTGCTTTTAAGTTTTCAAACTTTTTAATGATATCGCCTGTTTTGAAATCTACTTTCGATTCGATAATTATTACGGCCGAATATATCAATCTGTCTTGGGTCATGGTTGATCGTAAATATTTTCTATTATTTTCAATTTCAAAGAATACCTTTCGCATTCTGTTACTGTCACAGGAAATGTCAAATATATCCTTAACGGTGTTGAAACATTAGGAAACAGGACATTAAATTATTGGAATAAATGTAATTTAATATATCCAGTGGAGTTGCATCTTTATCGATAAGAAATGAAGGTAGCAATTCCAACTTATTAAATAGATCTTATCCGTTGATATTCAATCCATTTTCATATGTAAACTTTTGTTCTAGGTTGAGACATTGTGCATTCTTTTCATTTTGCTCTCTCCAATTTCGTCCAACTTTCCATGTCTTGCAAAAATGAAAACTTTTCTTTGTGTTCGGTTAAAAAACTGAATCTTTCATTTAATTGTAAGATCATCGTGTTAAGTAAAAAAAATGAAAATTTACTTCAAACTTTGTTTTAGGGTCTAATATGGGCTTGTCTTCAGCCTCGTAATTAAAATGTCTTTTTCGGGGACGTGGGTGAGCAGTTTTTGTTAATTCAGTCTCATGTTCTAAATCTTCAGCAATTAATTTTGAATCAAGTAGCAGTTGCTCAAATGCACTATCTGTGCGTCACTAGCGTATCCAATTGAGGGGTTTGGGGGTTCAATCCCCCTCCCCTGACACTAAATAGGATGAGGAAAATTAGGCTGCTCATTACACTTTTTTTCAGACGGTGGGGGAAAAAAAGTGTGCATAACAAACAGAATCTTTTCCCTACGAAGCTGTTTAAAATTACAACTAACATTTTTTTCATTACTCATGATAAAATCTCTTGAAAATAAATAACCTTGCAATTAGGAGACTCATTTATCGATATCGTATGAATTGTTTTTCCGGGTAAACAAATTCTTGGAAAAGTGAAAGCGGTTCACAAAGGCACATGCTCCTATGTCTCCCCCCCCCCGCCCCTCCGTCTGGATCCACCAATGAACCAATTGAAAATAGTTTTGTTTAGAAAAGTAATTTCTTATGCAAAGCATGAACTAGCGAGATTGAACCACGCTCACTCACCTGTGTGTGTGTAGATAATATTATATATATGTGTGTATGTTTATATAAAAGTAATTGGAAAAACGAGCCCCCCCCTTTTGAAAAAATCCTGGTTACGCTACTCCTGTGCGGTATATGCCTAACTCTGTTTTAATCCGATCGATCATTTTGACTACCTCTGAAAGAATAATGTCTGAGCAAGCCAAATATTCCGAAAGCTGCTTGAAGGCATTTGTAAACAACATTGGTGTCTATATTTTTATAGTTTTAGTGAACATTTGTAAGTAATTTTCAAAACTAGCACATTATGCATGGTATGTAAACGTCGATCTTCTTGCGTCCCCTATACGCTTAAACCAAGCGAACGAAATTCGATCAGTCGGAGCGGAAAGTGAGCCAGTTTTCAAAAGTGAACTTCTCCTTTAGGGGCGTTTTTCGATCACAAGAGCGGAGCGGGATATAACAATAAGCGAGGACGGAATTTCTCCGAAAAAACAGGAAGGGAAGAAAGAAGTTCTCAGAAAAAAGACTACTTAAAGAGCACTTTCGCGGAAAAACCGGTCCGTTTCCATGGAAACTGATCGCTCCGCGATGTATCGTTTTTTTTTTTCGCTCTTTGGGTTTAAGCGTGTAGGTATGGGTGCCACACACCCCTTCCACCCCCAGGTAGAGACGGCCCTGATTAAACATTTTGCAACACAAATTACTATTTTAAACATGAAAGCACGTGTAAATAAAAACCACAGCAAATAAACTTTAATGTCTCAAAATTATTTTATTTAACACTCTAAAAGAACTAAGAATGATATTTACACGTTTATATTCCCTGGTAAGCGGTGATAAAATAACAATTGAAGGGTTTGCTGCAAAAAGGAGCTCCATCTATTCCAGTTTGTGCACAAGTGTGAAAAATCGTTTGGGGATTACACCCAAAATAACGAGACTGGCAGTTTTATCTCTTAAGTATAAGAACTAATGACTGCAGCAAAATCCTTTCGGTACCAAATAAAAGTTTTTTTTTTAACTTTAAGACAGCACAACTCCAAACTCCTGTGGGATGGAACTACCCTTCAATTTTATTCTTTTGAAATACCTATAAACATGTTTCCAATAAATGACTGGCCCACTTAAACGCGAATAATTAAATATTATTAGCGATAAAAAATGTAACGGTTGTTGCAACGGTACTCCTAAAAACAGTGAGTTTTGAAATACATGAAGATTAAAATTAATTCAAATTATTATGGCAAGGAGGCTGCAGACATTTTTGGCGGCAGGCAAAACTTGGAGTTTTGACAATATTTGTTGTTCAAAATTTATTACTTTTCTATTAACTATGCAACAAGCGTAAAATAATAAAAAACTTTTTAAAATAACCATAAAGTTTACTTCAATGGCCATACAGCTGTTTCGAGCAAAATCTTTTTTGAACTTCCTCAGTGACAATCGCCTGAAGATGGCAAAGGAGAACACTGAACCAAGCCTGAGTCTTTGTCTGAGTTTATTTTACAGTTTTTTTTTTTTAAATTATTGTATGTTATAAACACCAGTTATTTTGAGTGATTTTATAATGCAGCAAGCGGATCCTTTTTATCTCAAACCGTACTTTTATTATTCATTTTCAAAATGGGTCAGGCATTTTTCGGACATTCGGCATAGCAAAGCTCAATGGCCAAAATTAAGACCAAAATCGATGCTTTTGAGCACGCGGTAATCTCGGACCGTGCTATACAAGACTTTAAAAAAGTTTTGCAATGTAACTTATAGAAGTAGTCAGTAAAAGCGTCGATATGGTCAAAGTTACCGTTTTCGAACTCAGTTATTAAAAGTAATTTTTTTTTTACCGAAAGATGATAAGTTTTGATAGAGTCATGAGGAAAATCAAAAATTTTTCGTTTCTCCTCCAAGAAAAAAAATATTTTTATCTCTATCAAACAAGAAAAAAAGTCCATTTTGGACTTTTATTTGTTTATTAATTTATTTTAAAATAGAGGATTTCCCTCTGAAACTCGAAGAAAATTTAAAATTTCTGACATAATTTGTTTATTTTTAAAACTGTTAGAATTATTGTACTTTAAATTACGCTTCTGTGTGAATGTAATTCAGTCAGTGCTGATCCCAAGCATGAGTATAAAAGGATTAGACTTTTTCATGTCGTTTTAATTACTAATCAGCATTTTGTAAAAATCTAAACGTCTTAGGGTAGTTCTACTCCTTTTTTAATAAAAGAATCACTTTTTAACTGTCATATTTCGATAGCTTTCATCTTGTGAAGTCATCAAAATGTACTGGGTAAAATGATAAAAATACTCCTACTTATAAACTTTCTAACAAAACAAAATAATAAAAATAATTAATCTTCGAGATCTTCGTTGGTATGAAATACGTAAGAAAAATATCACTTCCCTTAATATTGCTACCAGTAGCAGTAAATAAATCTTTCCAATTAATATTAGTGATATCCTGAGAATTGAGTTTTTAAATGTATGAGAGATGAAATATTAAATTTAAATTTTTAAACTAGACAAAGAGTTTAATGAAAAGATGCCAATATTGATAGTTTGAATTCATCATATTATTTTAAATTCATATTCAACACTTCATTTTGTTGAAAGAATGATGAAATGTTGTTAAGTTTCTGATTTTGGATAAAGCGCGCAAATTTCTGTTCCTTTGGAGTGAAAATAACGTAAATAATAATAATAATTTGTAATTTCGTAGAACTATAATGAATAAATCACGCATAAAACATCTTATCAGTGTATGCTCAAAAGGGTTAATTAAATTGGTAAACATAGAAAACAACAAAGCGTCCATTATTCTGAATATCAAACTATATGTTTTAAAACAAAACAGACGTTTCTAAAATACAAAAAAGAGATCTTTTACTTCGGTCTTTTGAACAAAATGTAAAATTCAAGGTGATTAGCATCTGGGAAGGGTATCGTCTTACTTTTTTCGAATTTTTTTTTTTTTTTTTTTCCTAGACTTGCTTGCAAATGCCCTGAAAAGTTTCAGAATTAGAGGATTACCTAGTCTCATTAGGTAGAAAATTAGAAAAAAGTTTCCTTCTACGGTTTAACCTTGAACAGACTCTTGTCAACTGAGACGTTACGTTCCGCTGTCATGATTCGAAGGGAAGAAAATGGCAATAAATTTTCCAATTTTAAGATATCTTCAACCGACTTGGCAAAACTTAATCTCATACATGAAGAACATGTAAGAACTACGTGACCAGCATGTAGGGAGGAAATATGCATAATTATTTTTTTTCTTTATAAGAAAAGAAAAAAAATCATCATTTACGAACTAAAAAAGTACTATTTTGACTGAACTTGTGTTCATTCGTTTGATAAAATTACTAAGGCAAGAAGGAATTTCTTGAACTAAAATAGTTCGTTAAAATTATTCTAGAAAAAATATCAATATTGTCTCTGCATCGATTTCATAAATTTTATTAATATCATCTTCGAAAGCCACTGTTTGATTCCCGAACAAGCCTTTTTTTCTTGCTGTGAAGAGCCTGAGAACAGCAACCTCCCGCAATGACAAGGTTTTTTGATTTGATGTACTTAAAATTCCGATAATGTGCTGCAACATTCCAGTTGAACAATGAGTTGTGTTACATGGAACAAGATTACCCATAAATTGCAGAAAAAGATTATCATCCGTCGGCTTCCAGGACAGGAACATGATGAAAGATGCTAATTCCCTTAGCCTTGAAGTTGAGTCAGTGCTCCAGATATGCCAACCATGCGAGGTGTGTTTACACACTTCACTGGAAATATCATTCAGACACGTCCAAAACTAAATTAGCTCGCAGGTTTATGCGAAAATACGCATTGGAAAACAACAATCACACATTAAGAGTAAGTGATAAAATTTCTAATTAGACATGTAAGCTTAGAAAGCGGTGTTGCTTATTCTGGGTATCGTTGGTTATTAGCATTGCATCTTCAGTGAAGAGTGACATAATAATGGTCATCGTCTGGGTTCGAGAGGAGAGCCTCCCGCCAGCAATAAAATTTGTTATCTGTGTGTATTAGGAGGGGTAGTTCATAAACAGCCGCGACCCTCAATTTGGCACTACCACCGTTAGTTGCATCTAAAGGAACATGAATTTTTATACTTCTTTAAGAAAACATCTGAACTGGGAGTGATCAACCAATCAAAACACACTCTTTGTCGCCTTTCGTTGCCCTTTTCTTTTCCGAGGACATGGAGTCCGAGGGATGAGGGACATCAATAAAGAAAGGGTGTGCTCCCCCCTCCAAAACATTTTTTTCTTTGATACGCCCTTGTACAAAATTTAAATTTTTTATAGGGCATCCGTACAAAAAATTCCCGGTTATTAAAATATGCCCTATAAATTAATAAGGTGGTGGACAAAATTGCAGCCTTTCATCATAAAAAGGCTAAGATATCGGATAATAAATATATGTTGACTTAAACCACTTTCCGATGGCGTTTGAGGAGAAAAAAATCACTTCGGAAGATAACGTTACAGAGGCTGTATACACAAACTGAGAAAGAAAACTGCGGCAACATAAATAATGCTTTTGCTACAATTCTGCTGTTGTATTCTTTCTTACCAATTTTGCTTAAACATATCACTGAGCGTTTTTATGATGAAAGTCTGAAATTTCGTGCAACACCTAATTACTGTACAGGGCACATTTTTTTTTAAATGGGAATTTTTTAGTACAGGGGAAGAACAAAATTTATTTATTTATTTTTATTTATTTAGATTTAATCTCCTAAAAATTTTAACGATACCATGAAATTCTATACCCTTTTTTACGTAACTTTTGCAATTTATTGTATATCTTAATGATCAATATTTAAGGAATAAAAGCTTAAGGTCAGGGGTTTTGGGACTCGCTACATATACACATATATCCCCTGTTCCGATCACGGGAGTTCTGATTTATTCAAAACTTTGCATGGAAATTTTATAGTTAGTCTGTGAATCTGTAAAATGGTGTTTAAAATATAGGTTTTTTCGGTAAATCATAATATGATTTATGTAATGTGAGAAAAATTCTGTTAGGTTATTTGTGAATTGTACATTGTGTATTTTCCTACTAATAACAGAATTTTTTCGTATTTCTGAGACCTTTTCCTAGTTTTAAACATAATGGATGAAATGATGTGCGATCAATGAAACTGGTTCATTTCATAATTACCTATTTCCGAAAAATATTTCTATAAATACTTCAAAGTAGAGTTAGGTGAATATAACTTCTGGGGTACAAAACTAGAACCACGTGTAAAAGCAAATATCGCTTGCGATTACATATTGTTTCCTAATGCGCATTTCTTATGAATGTGTACTTTCTTAGAAAAATGAATGCTCTCTAGTAACTCAATGAGTTTTCTGTGTTTATGAACAGTTCTATAAATGAATTTTTAAGTCACGAGACATAGTTAAATTATGTTAAACTAGAAAAAAGTTTGAGTTAGAAGAAATTATTTAACTATTGTACAAAACGTCACATGCTTGGTTTACAGAGATTCCTAACATACAAGGAATAATGGAAATGAAAGTGAATTCCCAAATGGAGTAGTGGCTAACGATCCATTCCATCACACATTGAGTGCGGGTTCGATTCCTGCTTAGTTTTAGTGTGACCGTCTCTCCATAGGGGGTACGTTGGCCGCCTACTGCGTGCCCCCCATACCGAAAAGGCCAATACTTCGTCCCAGTAGTGGTGAATACCTGATGGGCCAGTGCCCACCATCAAAAAAATAAATAAAGGAAGAATGAAAAATTCGCACGGCTAAGTTTCTTGGAACACAGTGATTTGCATTTTATTCAGAATTTAATTAAGGATCTTGCTACTCTCGTTGTATCTTTAAAAAGTAAAAAATCCTATAACATATTTTTACGCAGCTGTTATCATATCCGCTTATTGTATTTTCGGTTTATCAAGTATCTACAGTAATGTTTTTTATTGTAATTAGCTTAAATATACCGTAAAAATTAATTTTCTATGTTTTTATATTTCTAACGACAATTTGGCATTTTAAATAGCAATAAAAACTTTCAGATCAATCTACTGTATTTCTAATTGGCACCGTCGTACAATTATGCCTTATACACTGTCTACCAATAAGTATTTGGACACCTGTGATAGAAAAGAAAAACTAACTTTATTCAAAATCAATAGTTGGTAGAGCCTCCACGAGAGGCTATTACAGCGTGAACCCTCCGGAGCATACTTTCCACAAGTCTTTGTATTACAGCTAGTGGTATTGTCTTCAACTCGGCTTGGAGTAGACATAGAAGTTCCTTCACCTATTTTGGACGGGTAGTGCACCCCTTAATTCGGCGATCCAACTCGTCCCAGAGGTTCTCGATGGGGTTCAGGTCTGGGCTCTGGGCAGGCCAGTCCATTCGATGAACTCCATTGAAACCCTACCAAGCCTTGGTTAACCTCGAAACATGACAACTGGCATTGTCGTCCTGAAAGTAACAGGGTTCCAACCCGTAAAACTGCCACAACGTAGGAAGCACATTGTCATCAAAACAAGTGCAGTAGGCATCAGCATTGAGCTTACCATGAATGGGGACCAAGGGTCCCAGTTCATACCAGGAGAAACACCCCCAGACCATAATTCCACCTCCGCCGAACTTGACTGTTCGCACAATGCATTCTGGCAGGAGACGTTCTCCAGGCAGACGCCAGACCCAGACCCTGCCATCCGAACGGTAAAGGGTGAACCTTGATTCGTCGCTCCAAAGAACCCGTTTCCACTGATCTACGGTCCAATTTCGATGTGCTTTGCACCACATTAACCAAACAGCGCGGTTGGACTTTGTGATCAAAGGCTTATGGGCAGCAGCACGACCATGAAAACCAAACAGATGTGCTTCCTTACCGATGGTATTCATTGAAACAATACTCCCGGATGCCTGTTGAAACTCCTCGCGGATGAGGGCCATCGGTTGGGTGCGGTTCTTCCGAATTTCTCTGGACAGCACTCGTCGGTCTCTATCTCCTAGTTTCGTTGGTCTGCCGACTCGGAGGCACATTCCGACAATTACCGCTCACCTTCCACTTCTTAATCACATAGGCCACTGTCGATTTTGGGTACTTCAGATCGCTAGATATGTTCCTTAAGGATCGGCCACATTTGTGATACCCGATAATTATACCTTTCTCGAAATCAGAGAGCTCCAAACTGCATCTTGTATGCGACTAATGCCGATGCTGTTTCCTACACGATATATACCGGCGGAGGCCGTGACGTACCTCAGGACCGCAGATATCGTCATTTGCATAGGTGTCCAAATACTTATTGGTAGACAGTGTATAATGCTTGTATTAAGGAACTTAGCAGTTTCAACTTAATTTCTGAAGTGCATCCTCTGAAAAGAAAAAGTATTGGAAAATATGCTCATGTCCTGGATTGTTTTCGTACATTAAAAAAAAAAAAAAAAAAAAAAAAAAAACGATTCTAAAAACTAACTTATTTAGAACAAAATATGATTTTTGTGAGAATCGCTTTTTCGAGCATAACAAAGACTGATTTAGCAATAACCACATGCAGACTGTGACATACGCGCGAATGAACTTTTGGTTGACTAAATGTAAATGCAGTTAACAAAATTACCATGATTTTACCACAGTATATGAAAGGAAAACGTAATCAAATATGGTGAATGAATTGCGAAAGCATTGGAATAACCCAGAAGTTTCAAATTACGTTCTTGCGTGAATATTGACAAAACAAAAACACACACACATTGTAAAATTAAAGAAATTAAAGTGTTTATTGACTTAAAAAATTATAAGTGAAACAAACAATTTATGTAAGGTTCAAGAGGCATAAAATTAACTCATGTATCAATATTACTGCTGTGTGTAAAATTGTTTGAATGAGGCTCTCATTTCTGGATCCGGATTCGATTCCCGGCATAGGCTTGGGTGTCGTCTTGTCCTTCCCTTTACAGGAGGCAACGTTGTTCCACCTGTAAGGTTCCTTCATAATGAACTGAAAAATACTTTCGGCTTTAGTACTGACAATGCCCATAAATGGCAAGTGCACGCTATTAAAAAGAATATTTATATTTAATTTTTAAAAATGTTCAAAATAAATATAATAGTCATTGATTTTATAATAAATAAATTTAATATTTTCTAATTATCTCCAAATACACTGGTTATCATTAATTAAGGAAAAATCACTATTACTCAAAAAGTTACACATAGAATTTAATGAAACTCACTCACAGTGTATAACAGATAGTAAGCTATAAAATAACTTGAAAAGAAATTACCAGATGCTTGCGGTATTATAGAAATTAACGTATGTATAAAATCAGCATATTGGATGTGTCAGTTTGGTATAGGAAAAGTACCTTCAGAATGGAATATGACCCCTCTAGAAGCAATACAGCACCAACAGCGATGTGTTATGCTGTCAATTATGCGGACTACGAGTTCTGTTGGAAGGGAGAGCCTTTGCTCTTTCAAGGCAGTTGCAAGCGTATCAAGGGTCGCAGGAGGAGGATGAAGAGCAGCTATCCGTCTTTCTAAAGCATCCCAGGCATGCTCGATAGGATTCAGGTCCGGTGATCGAGCTGGCTACTCCATGCGCTGAATTGCTTGCTGTTGAAGATAATCATCCACAATGCGAGCCCTGTACAGCCTATAGCATTATCGTGCGGAAGCAGGAAATCATCGCCTGTTGCCCCGGCATAAGGGCACCCATAAGCATCAAGGATGTCATACCTATAGGTCTGAGCATTGACGGTTCCACGTGGAAAGACACGGAGGGCAGTGCGGCCAACCAAAGAGATCCCACCCCAAACACAGCCACTACCTCCTACGTGTGCATCTCTTTCACGTATGTTTGATGGATGATAACGGGTTCCAGGCTCTCTCTAAATCGAACAAACGCCTACTATCGCTTTGGAGGTTATGGGAGGCCTGGACTCTTTGGAGGCCTGGACTCATCCGTAAAGAGAACAGTCCTCCATTTATCAGCCGTCCTGTGGACATGTTGATATGCCCACCTCAAACGTTCCCTTCTGTGGCATGGTGAGAGAGGCAAGCAAATGGCTGGTCGCCTCGCGTACAGACCACCTTCGTACGCGAGGCTCTTACGCACTGTTAGTTACGCACAAGTTGATACCAACCTTTCGGTGGCTACAGCAAAGGGGGATCTGAGTTAAGGCGGAGTTGAGGTCATATTCCTTCGTGCACATAACGACAGATATCGCTCATCGGCGCTTGTCGTAACGTCCTTGGCTGAACCTCCTGAATGCTGAATCTGTCGTTAGAAATTGTTGCCTAAGTCTATGAACCACAGACGGACTGACATTTAGCCATCTGGCCACTTGCACCTGACCTTATCCTGCCTCTAGTCTCCCAATAGTTCTCCATCACAGTCCTGGCAAATGATGCCTGGAAGTCATTGCTACGAATTGGTTATCCCCGATTTCTTACCTTACAGTCAGAGCAACAGTTTTGAACCTGATCTCAAAGATGCAGTTTCATATGCTTCTAGTAATTAATTTATTCCGGTTGCAACGCGAGTAATTTGCATATTGCAGCTTTACTCAGTAACATTTATTTGACAACATATTCAAATTGCATACGGATCGGCTTATTTTTGAGCGAGTTATCGTTATTTTTTGTTATTTTTCCTTAATTTTTGGAAACCAGTGTATATTTTAAAGCGAAGTTTTCGGTTTTTGGACAAATTATGAAGAAAATAGTTTGGCTGTGTATGCATTTAGAGTTTTTTCAATGACATTTTACTTTAAAACTTAGCTTTTTTTGTTTGTTTGTTTTACATCTTTACATATCTTAGAATCTTCATTAAAGATGATTTAATTATAGTTATTTTTTTATTGTTTTTCTTTCAGGTGTACATGAGTACTAGAAGTGGATCATGGATTTTTCCTAGAGTTGGTCCTCATGGTATACCAATGGATTACGCATTGCTTCGAAGATATATCACATTTTTTCAAGAATACTTGCCAATCAGCATATCCAGCAAGTACATTGAAATATTTTTTCTCAACCAGAAATTCAACCACGATCTCTACAACTTGCGACCTCAATACCACGTTTTATGTAAGGATCCTTCGGTTAACGACCATCTACCATCCAAACTTTTGACGGGGAGTGTCATATTGAAAAAAAACATAAAATATTTCACCGAAAATGGAGTTATGTTTGAAGGCGAAGATACAGTTACAGAAGTAGATACAGTAATAATGGGAACTGGGTACCAGTGGAAGTTTCCATTTCTAGAAAATGATATAGTGACGACAGAAGATGACGGTAGGATAAATCTGTATAAATGCATGTGGTCTCCTAATTTGAAGCACCAGACCTTGGCAATAATAGGTTTTGTTTTGCCTTTCGGGCCTGGATTTCCTCTGGGAGAAATACAATGCAGGTGGGTGGCCCAGGTTTTCGCAGGAAATTTGAAACTGCCAAGTAAAGAACTTATGATGAAAGAAGTAATAAAAAGGCACGAAGAGAACGTTAAAAGGTACAGACCAGGTGATAAAATGTCCATTAGAGTAGACTATATTCCCTACATGGATGATATCGCATCGCAGTTTGGAGCAAAACCAAACTTATGGAGGATGTTACTCACGGATCCCGCTCTTTTCAAGGCTTGTGCATTCGGACCTTCACTTTCATACCAGTACAGATTACAAGGTCCACACAAGTGGAAAGGAGCAAGAAGCGCAATTTTAAATGCCAACGAGAGGATGAAAACGCCTTTATTGGGAAACATTCAGAAACAAAAGGAGAAAAGACGCTTCGGTTTCGTGATAAAATATCTTATGAATATGATGTTGTTGTCATTGTGGATATCGTGGAAAGATGCTTCGATGAAATATTACTTAGCGGCTATGCTTCTTCCACATTACATGACATGGAGAAGTTTTGTAATCAAGTACGTGTTTGCAACTGTGGTTTTGCCGTTTTTTATATCTATGAATGGTTTTATAATGAGCTATTTCCTCACACTGTTGATACCTCTGATTATCGCCGGAGTCAGTTCTATTTAGTTTTTACTGTTACTGTTTGTGTAAAGCACTTCTGTAATAACTTACATACCTAGTAGGATGAAGCTTAACTGCTTACATCCAGTCGTTTTTATATTAACTATTACTTTTATTTTTATTGCGCATCAAACTAAATTATATTATTAATCATAAAAGTACAGAAGTTTACAAATTATAAATGCGATGAAAGTGTGACTACGGCAGAGTTGCAAACTTCAAGGAATATAATTTACCACTTTTTGTAAATACTGAATTTAAAAAAAAATATTTTTCGAAACTGCAACCAGCTGGTATGCTAATTTAAAAAAATTAGCTATGAAAAATTTAGCTAAAATAACTTTACCAAAGGTGATTAATTATCTTCCGTGAAGGCTGGCAACTCGATTTCCGAGTAAAATGATTCGGATTTTACCTTGGATTATAAAAAATTTCATTTAACCTTCCAAGCAGTTGTGACGTAAAATCCTGTTCACTTCGTTCCAGTTTTCACTGCAATGCATCTATAATTTAATTATTTATAGCTCTCAGTTACCATAAAGTACGTTTTGATATTAAGGATTGTCATTAATATAGGACATTTTTGTTTAATGATTACAAATTTTACTATCAAAATTTTATTTTTTTGAAATTTTAAAGCTTGAAGAAAATTTTACCGTGAAAACAACTTTACATTATTTGCACATTTCCAAGACTCTCAGAGGGTTAATATAATCAAGTTTAGCTTCATTTCTCTTATAAAATATTTTCAAGTTTCAAATTTGAACAAAAAATAAATCTTCAGTCATTTAGGAAGTTAGAATTAAAAGCTTAGTCATATGAGGCAATTTCTTATTAATGTGGTTTCATAATTAGAAGCGAAATCCATTCTTAAATAAAAGAATATTTAATTTTAGGATTGGAAATGAAGATACATTATGAAGTTATTGTTTAATATTTATAATTATCTGCTACTATTACTGTTACAATGAAATGTTTACTACCTAGCTGCAAAATGTTTCATTATTCAAAAAGTCAAAACATTCATAATAATTTAAAAGCTGTTTTTATTACTAGCACTTTACATTTTCTAAGCTTTGATATAGTAGATATTGTATGCATGAGTTCTTTGTTGTGCAATTAAAGTCGAATTTTAATAAACACTTATTTTAGAAATGCTAGAAAATTAATAATTGCATTGCCTATAAATACCTAGCAGAGACATTTACGTGTGTAAATGTATGTGCGAATAAAAAGTTTTTCATGTTTTTCGGTGTGATAAGAAAAAAAAAATAATACTTGTTCCCTTACATTGGAAAATATGAAAAAGCATAACATTAACAACTACTTTTGTTTGAAATTAAACGCAACTTGATGAATTGACGATCATATGAATTTGCAGTTTTCTTGATGGTCAAAAGAACAAGAACCATTCTAAAAAAACAATTGTTTGCATTTTAAAATGAATTTTGCAAAATTTTCTCCCAAAACAAATTTTTTGCATACCTGGACACTTATGAATCCACGCTACATTTCATTTAACACCAAAAACAGTTTTAGTACCTACAGTAGCATGATATGTTGGCATGAATGAAGGAAAAAAAAATAAGAAGAAACTTGCTTTCTTGTTAATAATAAAAGACAAAAATGTAAATAGTTATAACCTATGTAATGTTGTATTCATGTATGTTACTATCGTATGTTGGATATTTTTATTTAATTTTTTTTATTTACCTCCAAATGTAGTACTGTGTTGCATATTTTGTACCTCATTATAGCATATCTGTTACCATTAGAACTTTTTTTATAGTTGTTTTTGTTTAACATGTTTAATGCTAGTTTCATCACATCACATATTTTAGAATCACGCTTATGTAGTTTTTAATAAAATAGTTATTATTGTTTCGAATATTTATGCATTTATTTATTTCATAATGCAGGATTCTAATAAATACATGCATAGTTGAAAACTTCTTAGGAATATAATGAACAACATTTTGGGAGCAGTATATTTTTAAAAGTATTTTTTCAGAATAACTTGACAACATGCGCTGATAGCTCGCAAATTCTTCTGTGTACTAAGCCAAAAATTATTATTTACTAAAGTTGATTAATTGTATTCCGGTAAATTTGTCAACTCTGTGCATGTGGTTGATCGACTGATCTTTTCCACTCAACGTATTCGGGTCTCTCAATAGCTTCCTTGTCACAAAGCGTCCACTAAAAGACTGGCCCATTTTGAATGTAAATAGTAAAAACACGATTTGAGGGGGAGGGGGAACTCACCGTTTTCTGAATTGTTATTAGAAAAGTAATAAATTTTGAAAAATACACCGAATTCAAGTAATTCCGAAAATTTACCAGCCAGTCAGTACCAGCGCCACTAGGTGGCGCTGGCAACTGTAAAACTTGACAACAATACTTTAAATACGCACCCTTTGCAGCGATAATATGGCGTAGTCATAGTATGATTACTTTTTGTATAAGGAATCATTTCAGATAGGATGTTAACCAGCTAAAGCTAAAAACTGTTGCCGAGATTGAATATTAAGTCTCTAATGTATGCCAGCCCATTTCGACAAATATATCGTCTCACAAAGTGCAAACTTTTGTTTTGAGACTATGTCATACTCTTGCTGCAAAAGGCGACTACACAGGTTGGTCATAAAAAAAAGAAGAAATTGCCGAAATATGGACCTCTAGGGATCAGTTTGTTCAACCGATCGAGATGAAATTTTGGAGATAGCTATTCAGAGGTATGGGCTCGAGGTTCTGTGAACAGCAAGAAAGTGGCGTTCACGTTTACGGTTATAGGTAGAGAAAATTGAAATTTTCAAATATCAGCACCAATTTTTTTCCGTCACAAAATGATCAGCGCATGCTAAAAAAAGTAAAGATTGTTGGAACGGTTCGTGCACCACAAAAAATGGACACTTTACCCTCTCACAGTTCTGTTCAGAAACGTTTCTGAACGGCCAATAGAAACACGATCACGGCACACGGAGGAATTTTACATATGACAGAGGCAAGATACCAATCACATAACGCCGTTCGCAAGACATTCAGCACAAAAAAACCGTTATGCGCGCACGGAAAACAATCGAACTTTCGCTGGCTTGCGTCCTTATGCGCAAGCTCCTAACTGAAGAACCAACATTTCCACCTTGCTTTTTATCGTTTTTTTCGCTGAATATCTCGCGAACGTCAGATATTCAGAGCTGATATTACGCTGAATATCTTTCGAACGTCTGCATGTGATTGGTTCTTTTCCTTTGTCAACAGAAAATTTCCTCCGTGTGCCTCAATCCTGCTTTAGTTAGCCGTTCACAGAGCTGATTTCGGGGCATATCATGTCCATTTTTTTGTGATACACGTACTGTTACAACGCTGTTTACGGTTGTGGCATGTGCTGAGCATTTTGCTAAGAAAAAAATCGGTGTTGCTATTCGAAAAAGTTTAGTTTCTGTACCTATAACTGTAATCGTGAGCGCCAACTTTTTTGCCGTTCACAGAATCTCGAGCCCATACCTTTAAAAAAAAACTATGTCTGAAATTTCATTGCTATCAGTTCAACAGGCCAGCCCGTAAAGGTTCATATATATGGCAAAGATTTTTGACGGCCACCCTGTATATTAAGTACTGTTATTTAATTTTTTTATCTCTGAACGCCAGCTTGTGGCGCCAAATCTAGATCTGTATGAACGCAATGTATTTTTTAAAAAAATGAATTCCTCTTCTAATGACAATGTAGAAGTCGCGCGGTTGTGTAGTGGCTAGAGAACCATTCTACCAAACTACGTGTCTCGGTTCGGTTCACTTCATACAAGGCAATGCGAGTTCACCTATTAGGTTGGTTGGTGTCGTGTCCATGGGAAGATCTATAGATGACCATGAGTGTACAGAATACAGCTGGCTATCTCCTTGATGTTATCGGAGTATAGACTCTTTTCGATGTCAAAGGGGGAGAATCCCCCGAGCTGAGCCAGTGATCTCAAAATGGCAAGGCAGTCAAAAATGTGTTTTGGAGTCAGTGGAATATTATCGCAATTATTGCAGAGACGGTACATTCTATTGCCATCTCTTTGGATCTTCATGTCTAGATAGTGGCCTGTTCTAAGGCGAGTAATAGTTTTAAGGCGGTCCCTATTAGCGTTTATTTCACAAATCTGTGAGTCTTTTTTAATGGTGTTTTCTCTTAGACGGTACCTTGCAATCGTATTCACATCGTCAAGAGTGATATTTCCATCATTGAGATTTCTCCCTTCCTTGGCAAGTTGATCTGCCTCCTCCACCTATTAGGTGCTTCCATAAAAAAAGAGACCAGTACTTCGTCAACCACATTTTAACACGTGTCGGGGTTTCCTTCGAATAATTTTCCTTTTCCACTCCCAAAAGCAAAAATTGGTACCGTTAAGAAAATAAATAAATAAATAAATATTAATTCTTGGTTTTATTGGTGCCAATTTTATTGCAGTTTTATTTAAAAATCACTGAGTTTCGAAAACAACAATTAGTTGATAGAGCATTTAAAACAATATTTTTTGGTAAAAGAAAAAAAAAATACATCACTTTTGAGAAACCAGAGAATTAATCTAAAGACAGAATCACAAATTACTATGGATTTATGTTCAGTGGCATATGTAAAATAAGCATAGATCAACTGTGAATCACTCAAAAAATGCTAATGTGCATATTTATCTCCAACGCTTTCTTTAAAGCTCATCTTAGGAGTGTCAATATATTTTAGAGAAATTCTTTTCTTGGAATATAATACTTACCCAGCAAACACAGACCTGCTGGCAGAGTACCTTACCAGTGCCGTTCTGTCTTTACTTCCAGCACCGGCACGGCACGGCAAAAAGTAACTGAATCGTACCAAAAGTGGTCGCCCGAGAAGCATGGGCGCCAGCAGAATATTTCCCAGGGGTAACCATATGTTGAAGACTACTTCAACGTATGGTTACTATGTACAGAGCTGCCAAGTCTCCGGCTTTTCTCGGGAGATTTCCCACCACTAATTTTTACTTACAAATTTACACTTAAAATATGTCCAAATGCTTAATGAAAAATAAAACTGTCTAAAAATTGTGGTAGGAAATCTTCCGGAAAAAGCCGGAGACTTGGCAGCTCTGTATGTAGGAAAGAGCAAAAAAGCAAGGGAAAACACTGTCTACAAAAATTCAGGGGGGGGGCATTCCCCCCCTTGCCCTATGCTGCCAGTGCCAATGCCGAGAAGTACCTTGACAGAAGCCCGGGAAGGCAACGGCACTCTGCTGGCACTACTGCATGTAGTTTTGTATCGATCACAAAGCGGCAATGTGGCGTTACATGAAAATGTGTAATTTTCGTCGAGAATTACAACATTTCAAGTACAATGCGAAGGCATAATATTTTATTTGATCGGAAAAAATAATTTAGCCATATATTATTAAGCCCAGTGGGCACATTTCCCGCACTATTAGAATAACAAGAGAAAAATAATTATGTTTTTTACGCCGAGTAAAATGTGTCTATTTTTATCCAAATTCCGAAAATTCAACTCAGATGCGGAGGCAGAAGATATTATCTAATCACAATAACATTTTACACCGTTTTTATTGAACCCAGAGAGAACCATTTCCGCACTATTAGAATACTGATTTGAAAAATTATTTTTTTCGGTCCACCCTAACGTACAGTCATACGTATGTGCAAATTTTTAGATATTTTTGCTGAAAAGGCGAATGTATATAAAGTATTTTTATTCAATTTTTCAGTTAGCAGCGGCAGCTTGTGGCGTCAAATTTGGATCTCTTCGAACTCAATGCACTTTTCTTCAAAATGTATTGCTTACCTAATAACACTGCAGAGTACAGCTACATTTTTTCTCAAACCGTATTTTACTATTTTCGTTCAAGAAAGTACAGTCCTTTGGCGAACATCCTGCATTTGCAAAGAGCTTTTGGTAAAAAGGGAGGAAAACAACCAGCATCAACAAACGCCGTCAGATGTAGCACAACACCTCCTAGATAGAGAAGGCCTGAGAACAGAAGCTTTTACTTCATCACTAGGTCTTCTAAGATGACGTCATCAGAGCTTTACTTCACAAAGTAAAACTATTTAAAATTTCTGGTGAATGATACAAATTTTAGAAATATCTTAAGTTGAAGATAAAAATTAAAATACCTTTCTGATAAAAAATAATTTATTATGATCTATTTCTATATCATATTATCTAATTAGTGATAGTTAAAAATTTCCTATTGATAGTAAAATTGAATTTTTTATCTTAAATCATTAAAATGTTTTTTGCGGGAGTGAACTTTGAATACTTTGTGAAAAAATATTTGATGACGTCACTTTAGTGGACCTAGTGATGACGTAGAAGTTTCTGTTCTGAGGCATTGTATATCTAGGAGGTGTTGTGTAACAGCCCAACCCGCAGGAACACTGCTCAGATTGAATTTTGTTAAATTTCTATCCGAACTTACGAAGCTCGAATTTGCGTGAGATACTCCAGCCGAACTCTGGAAAGCGCCCAAATGTGGCAGCTGAATTGTTTATATTTTGAAAAAATTCCTTATTTAAAATTCTGGTTTTTTAAGTTCGATTGATTTTATTGAAGAAAGTTCATTAAAATATTGTTTATGTTAATTTATTCAAAGTTAACAATTTTATTAGATTGTTTTTACTACCACAGTATATACGAAGAAGTAACTTAATTGACACACATTAAGTATATGAAGAATTCAACCCTATCTATATATCTATATAAATAAAGCAATGTGTAAACTGTCCGTTAGTTTGTCTGTCTGTCTGTGTCTCGCGTAGCTCCGAAACGGGTGATCGTAGACCTACCAAATTGTGTACGGAAATTCTCCATGACGGGTCTCGACACATCTCGAAGCGATTTTTTCGAAATTCGAATTAAAAAATGTTTTATTTTATGTTTTGTCCGATTTTTAGCAATTTTTCTTGCGTAATACATAATAACGCCGGTAATTGTACTCGCAAGAAAACGACATTTACATCATCGTATAGAGGAGAAAAATTTCTTTTAAAAACTGTTTGTTCGGACTGTGTAACATAATTTGCAGAATTTTGGAAATTTTTAAAATAAAATTAAATTTGACGCTGACTGCGTAAAATATTTTTAAAACTGCTGCATCTTGAATTCTATCACTCATAACTTTTTTATATTTCGGCAAAAGACGGAGCACACAATTCGCCCACTTTTAAAAGAAGAACGGAGGAAAAATATAAATTAGGAGAATTTTTACGAATTTTTAAGTAAAGAAGGATTTTCATTTCAGTAGCAGCTGCTTACAAATTTCGGTTTGATATCTTGCGGTTTGGTTGTCCTGGATACAGTAACAATGATTAAAATTGCCAGTTGAAAAAAATAAATAAAAACGGGTCCCGCGCCATATCTCGAAGCGATTTTTTGCGAAATTCGAATTAAAACATCTGTTCTTTATTGCCTTAATGCGCTAAATACTACTGTAATTGTGCAACTAAAAGTCAAAGCCCGTCGTGAAGAAATTACAACGAGCGATCTTCTGGCAACGTGAAAAATGTTTCTCATTCCAAAGATTTCGTTTTGTGTACAGCTGCGGAAAAAATAAGTCGTACTTTTTTCGGCCGTCGTTCGCCGAACAGCAAAGTTACAGATACCAATCGTTTACGATTGACGAACAGTTTAATTTGCTATGCATAAAAATTGCATAAGGGGCCATCTACATATTAAAATTCGCACCAACTTTTTTTTTCTCAATAGTAACCCCAAGATTTCACTTCATATTTCAAAAATTTAGCTCATTTTAACCCCGGATACCTATTTTCAAGATATTTAAACTGAAATTGGGTGAGTTATTAGCTTCCAAAATCTCCCTCCCCATATGTTAAAATATTTTTTCATACTTCAATTCATACCTCATATAACATTGATAATAAGAAAATGATTTTTATTCATACTATTAGAACTAAACGACCCAAACATAATTTAATGTTATTATGATTTTTTATAAAATATTAATATTAATTATGAATCATTAAATTAATATTTAAAAAATTATGAATAGTGACCGAGTCAAATTTCGATGGAAATAGATGCAGAAAGTAATATTACATGGCTGTGCAAAATTTCAAATTTTTACGTTTAGTAGTTTAATTTATATTAAATAAAATATGTTATTTTCAGGAGTTAAGGGACCATATATAAATTTATTAAGTGACAATATTTTGAAAATTGCATAAAATAAACGTAAATTAGATTTATTTTGTGCAAAAACACAGTAAAAGATACCGGTATTCAAAAATATCAAATTTTGAAGCAACTAAATTAGAGGATTTTACAGTTTGATGGTGATTCTATAAAGCGTCTATTGTTGCGTCCTCTACCATATTCCCACAAATAAAATATTTTCCAGCCATAGAATTAGATTCAGTAGATGTCTGTCTTCCAATACAGTATCCTATTTCTGAAAAACTAACATCCTCAACTTTCCAGGCATGAATGTAAGTCACATTCATGCCTGGACCTAATGTTTCCGATGTTTTTAATATCGGAAACATTAGATCTTTGGACTTCCCCATACTTCATCAAACATTCAAAAAAACATTCAAAATCACGTTTTTCTGTCTAAATTTTCATCTGACAATAAATTAAAATACCGCCGAAAGTCTTAAGAATATCGCACATTGCAGACGACAGTATTAAATGAAGAAAGTGAAATAACAAACACAGTGATAACATTGGATTGGCAAAAAAGTAATTGCGTTTTTTAGAGGAAATTCAAACAAAAAATTTTCAATCATGAAACCATTCTTCAAGTTCGACCATAGCTGAGTAATATCCATGCTTGTAGTCATAAGAGCAGAGAACAGCCTCTAACTCCTGCGAACATTTCAGCTAAGAAAAACATCAAGGGAAATACTGAATAACAATTTCAAATTTAGAGATTTTCAAAATCCTGAGCAGTCGTTTTGCATTTTCCCTTAAATCATGTGTACGGACCAAGAAAGGTATGAACTCAAGGGTTATTTGGATCACAGACTAAACATTCTAATTTCTATCCTTGATATTCTCGGCACAAAAAACTTTGACAGATGGAAACAATATTTTCCTTGAAAATAATATTTATTTCTTTTAACTCTCGCGAGCGAAATTAATGAAAGGCGAAAAGCTCGGAACCTACAAATAGCGTTTTTCAATTTGCAGAAAGTCCCTTAAAAACGAGCAAAAATTAATTTGCAATATCTCCGAAAATTATCGTAGAAAATTGATAAAAATTTATATTTAGGGTAATTTGAAGGTTTCCTTTCGTTTAATAAAGTCAAAATACGGTGTTGCCATTGAGAAAAACGAAGTAGATGCAGAATTAAATATGAAGACGGCCCCTTTTTGCAAACGAATAGTATATATAACTTTGCTGTACGACGAACGACGGCGAAATAAAGAGCAAGTGGGACTTTTTTTTTCCGTAGCTGTACATAGTAATTCTTATGTCCAAGCAGACGATTTCTTTGCTTGGCTCCATTTCCTTTTATAAATACTGGATTTATTTTCAGAAGAAAAATTAAACTGCATAATCTAGAAAAACAATTTTAAAGCCTTTATAAATAGCGCAGTCTTATCTCTTATCTCTTTTCTTTTTCTAAAGGGTTGCAAGAGAGGGTGACGTATTTTTGAAATTAAAAAAAAAAATGTCCATTTCATGTAGTGTCTGAGGTATTTAACGCTAAAACGTAAACCTAAAAGACAGCATGTCTGCGGAAATAAGACATTTTGAAAGTGAGAAGTTCACTGCAAACGGTCTATTTTCACTTTTTTGATACCGAATGATGCTGACATAGTTTTTTTTGTGTGTGTGTGTGTCATTATATTGCAATGATCTCAGGTTATTACATATATGACGCAAATTTTAAGTCAAGAGTGAAATAATTTTGCTTTTTCTAGATTCCACATCACTGGAATTAATTCGAATTACACATGTGAGGAAATTTTTCGTTTTCTACCGTGCGAAGAACGGGCACGCAGCTAGTTTAAAATAAAGAAACATAGGCACGATTTGTTTAATCGCTATGTCTTGTACACTGCTCAAAAAAAATTAGGGGAGCAAGCAAAGACGTTAAGAAAACCATGCGAGACAGCCACGTATCGCATAAAATGGATAGTACACGCGTGTCAATGCGCAATACAGAAAAAAAAAAGACGTAAAAAAATTGTAATTAAGCTTACCTTGTTTGTTCTCTTTGAAAATATGGGAAAAAACATGAAAAGATGATTTAGGGCAAGAGTTTGATTACATTTAAACGATAAAAAAAAGTATTGTTTAGAAATGATGCAAGATTTTTAATATGGCATGTCGTCTCCTCGAAAAGCTAAGGCTGCTGCACACTAGAGATGAGTCCGGGCTCATATTTTGAAGCCCGAGCCCGAAATTTCAGCTACAGACAAAAAATAAAATAAAATAAAATTACTTCATTGATAGAATACAATAAATGTTCCTGTTTGTGCAAATTAAAGACAAATATAGTTGCAAACTCTCAATGCACTTTCTAATTCTTCATATCCATTTTTATCAAATAATGTCCGATCTGATGACTAACTGAGCAATATAAGCTACTTTTCTGAAATACCCAAAGAGCTTCACGCATCTTCTTGGTGCCCGTGTCGCTAATTTTTTTTTATAAGTACTTTTATTTTTCCTCATGAATCGCTTTTTAAAATCTGTTTCAAGGATTATGTTCAATAAATGAGAAATTTTTTACGGCCCGAGCCCGAACGCAATTGGGAATTACAGAGCCCGAGCCCGGTTCGGGCCCGGGCTCGAGCTCGGCCTTTCGGGCTCGGGCTAAGCCCGTCTCATCTCTACTGCACACCTGTTTTCCGTGGAAGCGATAATGTTATCGATAAGACTTTGGGAATACTGACAATCTCCAAGTCCCTGACAGTAAAAGGAGGCCTTGATCTCGCAGCAATGCGTTGTCCGACCATGTCCCAAACATGCTCGATTGGATTCAGGCCAGGAGAGCACGCTGGTCATTCCATACGCTGTATTGCTTCAGCTTCAAGCATGTTCTCCACAAGACGAGCTGTACGTGGCCTGGCATTATCATGCTGGAAAACAAAGGGGTCTCCAATGGCTGCAGCGTAAGGTATGACATGGGGTCTCAGTAGCTCGTCTGCATACCTTCGGCCGTCAAAGTACCATTCCGAATGACATGATGGTCCATACGTCTCCCTATGCTGATTCCACCCCATGCCTAGGGCTGTGCCGTGCTATGATGCAGAGAGGCGGCTGCATCAGGCGGCACTTCAAAGGGGCGGCCGGCCTAGATTAACCATTATCTACTTGTATAACACGTAAAATTTGAAAAAAAAAAGAAAATTAACGATCATTTAATGCTGTCAGTTGTTGGACAGAGAAAAAAGTCGTACCTTTGATACGGGGCAGATTTATAAATTTTTTTTCTGCAAGGCGCAAAGATTGAATACTAATTCCGAATTGTGTGAAATATATCATCATTGTCAGAAAGACCATTTTATCTTGTCTAAATATTTGTTCAGGGGAGAGTCTCTTCTGTTCATTCTCCATGGGTCTATCTGCCTTCGCTCTTTGCTAGGGGCGGCAGAATACTTACCGTTGAATTCATTGTAAGGAGACTAACAGAGGATTTTTTAAAATAGGGTTGTAAATCGGACAGACATTAATTCAAGTAGCTTTAAAATAGTTATTTTCATTTTTGGATTATAATCATTTTCCTTTGCCCGGGCTATGAAAACTTATATTTTCTTTCACCGGTAACATTGCGGCTGACTGGCTGCCGTCATTAACTGGCGGCATTATTTACAGTCACCTGTTAGAAATCTTATAATTTTATTTTTAAAATCAGGCTTTACAATGACGTACGAAGGTAGGTAGTGTACGTAAAAAGTAGTGTACGTAATTTGTGACGTAGGAAGGCGTGGTCCACCCCGGGCGATAAGTTAAAGAAAAATAAAGGATGGCAAAACGTTGAAACTGAGGAAGAATAAGGCAACAGTCTGAAAGACGGAGATGGGAAGCAGGCGCAGGCGCAGGCGCCAGAAAGCGTAACTTAGAAAAAATGGGGCGCAGGGCCCTAGCTAGAGGTTGGCGAGGCTGGCCCCTGCCAGGAAAATAGGCAGGAGAGGG
Organism: Cheiracanthium punctorium; assembly: GCA_038373885.1. NCBI lineage: Eukaryota > Metazoa > Arthropoda > Arachnida > Araneae > Cheiracanthiidae > Cheiracanthium > Cheiracanthium punctorium. The sequence goes on from JAWZYV010013516.1 coordinate 294,082, forward strand.
GGGGGGTGAGGGCAAACTAGCTGGTTCAAAAGAGTTTTAACGAGTTTTACTGTTCTATGCTTTTCAAAATAGTTCAACAGAAGCTAAGAGCAATGACTAGTGTGTCCTACACTAATATGTTAATGCAAGTATTTAAATCTGAGTTTGTCCCGCAGTGGACTGGGCGCTAAACTCCGTTCCCATAAGAACACGGCAAGTGAAGCAGCATCTGGCTTGGCCAGTGCTTGGAAGGGACTTCCCCCTCTCGGCCCGTCCGCTGTGGAACCGTGTACGCTAATGGGAGCTGGTGCACGTAAAATCCGTCGTGGCTCCAAAGTCCTCCAAGTTGTTAAACGATACCTCTGGGGGTGCCGATTTCAGGGGGTTGGTCCCTCCTCTGGAATTGGTTCAAAATTGCGGGACCCCGAGCTAAGACGGACTTCCTCCCACTGGGGCTCATTGAAATGGAAGCCGCTCCTTCAGCCCATCGCCTGCCTATATAGGGGGATCTGTCACCGCAACGCGGTTGCCAGAGGGCATTAGAAACAACAACAACAACAAATCTGAGTTTTTCCATCCTATAATTTTATAATTCTGCTACAACACTCGCGAGCAGCATTTCAAATATTTAACTCTGGAAAGAGATGTAAAAGGTAACTAATGTATCTGCTCAGAGCAGAGGAGGCGCAATTCAAGGGGCTGTGGGCGCCCATGTTTGTAGAGATCTGCGAAGTCGTTTGTAAGGGGGAGGGGCATCGGTGGTCTTGCCCCAAAAACCGCATTAAATCACTTCCACGTTAAATCGCTTCCTGAAGTTAGAGCTAGAAGAAAAAAACACCAATTTGATGAAAAAAACGTGTCGACAAGCCTTTAACAGAAGAGAATAAATTTAAAGTAAACTTTTTAAACTATATTCTGGACATCGCATATAATTCTCTAAATGAACGATTTACGCTTCTGGAAACCCATAGCAAAAATTTTCAGTTTTTATATAATATTTTAAAATTCAAAGATCTTGATGACAAAACACTAGAAAAGAACTGTATCAATATCCAGTCAATACTTTCGATCAAAAATGAATCTGACATTAATGCAAATGCCCTACAAACCTTTAACAGAGGAGGATAAATTTAAAGTTAAGAATTACGTGAGGAAGAATTACGTGATGGATCTAGAATGCTGCCATGTTTAATGAAACCTTTAGATGTTTTAAAATATTTGTGCAACAATAATTTACTAATTTCTTTGTATCCAAATTCTGCCATAGCACTGAGAACTTTGCTAACACTCCCAGTGTCAGTAGCTAGAGCGGAAAGAAGTTTTCCTAAATTAAAATTAATCAAAAATTATCTAAGAAGTTCAAAAAGCCAAACAAAATTAAGAAACCTGTCAATAATTTCTATTGAGTGAACATTGGCTGCTACTCTAGACTACACATCCCTAATCCACGAATTTGGTAAAGTTGGAGGAGTAAAATTATAATAGTTTGTTGTTAATGTTAGTAAAATAAATATAGCATTTGTACATTTTGGGTAGTCTTGCTTTTAAATTAATAATGTTTAATAAATAATGCTTAATCAGCATTTATTTTAAGGAAGAAACATTTAAGGGGTGCTGTGGCGTACACAGATTTCCTTTAACGGGGGATGAGATTAAATGTAATCCTTTCGTTTAAAATGAATAATTAATTGATTTCATGTTAATTTTTTTTCGGATGGGGGGGGGGAGTTGAACCGCTTACCCCACTTTATACTGAACAGGAGGCATTTTGAAGACTTGCATCATACTGAGAAAATCTACCGCACGGCCCTGCCCATACGATCCAACCAGGTCGTCTGTATTGTGACCTTTCACGAACGAATGAGGGCTATTTCGAGTGCCCCTTTCCCTCCATATCAAAGCACGTCGGGTGTCACACTCCAGACTGAATCGGGACTGTCTGTAAACAGCACTTGGCTCCAATCATGTTGCTCCCAATCTCGATGTTCAGCAGCCCATCTTCTTCGGGCCGCACAGTGGCGTGACGTGCCGTACGGAATCCGTGCCACTTTTTGTAAACTGTGCTACGGAATGCAGACCATTGGCCTATGTGCATAGAGTCCTGCCTGATGAAGCCTATTACGTACTGTTTGGCTGGACACCTTTCCTCCTGTTACCAAGAGCAACTGTCTTTGCAGCTGAGTAGCATTGTCTGTTCCGTTTCGACGAGCTGTTAATATAGACCGGTCATCAGTTGCTGTAGTGATGCGTGGCCGACCTTGCCCTGGTCGACGTCTAACATTCCCTGTTTCTTGGAATCGTTTCCACAGCCTTGCCACGACACTTCTGGCGACTCCAACAGCGTCCGCGAACTACGTTGTGTTTGCCCGGATTCCAGTCTACCAATAATACGCTATGCCATGGATTCCGGTAACTCACGTTGTTGAGACATTTTCAAGTCTCCTTTTCTCAAAAAAAAAAAAAAAATACCGAGCAACCGAATTTCACAGTTAAAATAGTGATACAAATGTTTCTGCAACATCTCAGTTTCTGCACTTAAATTCTTTTTCTGGTTTTTGACGTCATGAACTTTGATTTGCATATGACGTTTTCTTCTTCTGTTTCCTGCTAGGCTTTAAGTTATCATAGATGCCAACTACTACGGAATACAATCAACCACTTTTGGTAAACAGTATATTTTTTCAGTATTTTTCTAAATTGTAACCATCCTTCGAGAGTAGCATGAAAACTCTGCGATATTTTAAGCCGAAAATTATTGTTTGAAAAAGTGGTTAATTATATTCCGTAGTAGAGGGCAGCTGTGAAATTATGGCTGATTTATTTTATGTTACTTATCGGTGTAAGTATTTGCGCAATTTCGTTAAAACCATGTGCTGTCCTATTGTTTTGAGCAGTGTATATCGATTACGGGCATTGTCTGGACTGAGCCATCGGTTCTCAACCAGTGGTTTGCGACCCCCAGCGGTTCACAAGGTGTGTGAGTGTAAAATAATATACCAGTACACAACGACTTCACCAGGTGTTTGCCGTTTCCTTTGGGATTTCGGAAGGGTTTCACAGGGAGAAAAACATTAGGAGCCACTAGTCTTAAAAAAAAGAAAAAAACACCAGTGATCTAGTCATTTTGATGCAAACATTCGAAATAAAAAATTATAATTCTGAGCAATGAATTAGAGTTTACAAAGAGAGAGCGTGAACTTTGATCAATGATTGGCAAGAAATTTTGTGAAAATGTAGTTTATTAGACCTGTCATCATTAACGCGATATGTAGGACCAAAATACAAACATTTCTAAGAACTGTTAAAGTCTATACCTTTCCTTCATTGTCAATGTTAACTAAGGAATTAGGTTCTCATGCGTTCATAAATTAATCATTAGTCATTCATAAATATAGCTACCAAACTGTAGGCATGGGTGTCGAACTCAATGCATTTTTCAAAATGTATTTCTTATCTGACAACACTGCAGTATACTGCGAATTTTTTTTTCTAAAACCGTGAACATCCTGCATGTGGAAGGAAGGAGCTTTAATGAAACGAGAGAAAAGCAATAAGCATCAACCAATACCGGCTTCTGTAACAGTTTAACAAGCGAGAACATTCAGACTAAATTTTGCTAAACTTCTGCCCGACCCTATAGGAAGTCAGATTTGCGTGAGACACTGCAATCAGTTTATGGAGGGACCCTCTACGGCTAGAGGTAAATGGTTTTCATTTTGAAAAAATACATTACTTAAAATTCTGGTTTTTAAATTTTATTGTTGAAAGTTAATTTAAAATATTGCTTATATTAAATTATTCAAATAAACTATTTTATTAGACTGTCTTTTATACCACAGTATATCCGGAAAAAAAAGTTACATTGACAATGACACCTGATCGGATAGCAAAAAATTCTGCCCTATTTAAAAAACAAAGAAAAAGAAAAAAGAAATAGACGTACGATTTATTCAATTTCGTATCTAACGATTATGGGCATCGTCTGGTTTAAGCCATTGATTCCCAACCGGTGGTTTGCGGCCCCCAAGCGGCCCAGAAAAAGTGTAAGGGGGTCCGCGAAAGTAATATACCCCAGTCGCCAAGTACTACAGAGTATAATTAACCACTTTTTGTAAACTGTGCAATTTTTAAGCATTTCTTGCACACAGGTGCCAGCGTACATTAATGGTAATGCACTTTGTTATATTTAAGCCGAAAATTCTTGTTTTAAATAAGTGGTTAATCATATTCGGTATTACTTAGCGACTCCGTATGTACTATGACATACCAGTACGAACAAACTCTACATAGAGAGAGCCCTACAACCAAGCTTTGACGTCATCACTAGATCTTCTTATATGACGTCACCACAGTTTTACTTTCACAAAGTATATCTATTTTAAATTTGTGGTGAGTTTTCTCACTCATAAAACTTTTTAATGATTTAAGATAAAAAATTTAATTTTATGACAAGTGACAATTTTTGACCATCACTAATTGTATAATATGATACAGAGGTAGATCACAATGAATTATTTTGCATCAGAAAGGTATTTCAGATTTTATCTTCAATTTAAGATATTTGCTAATATTTGTAGCATCCACCAGAAATTTTAAATAGTTTTACTTATTGAAGATACAACTGTGATGCCGCCATTTAAGATCTAGTGATGACGTCAAAGCTTCAGTTGTTAGGCCTTCTACATCTAGCAGTTGTTGCCAGTACATGACAGCTTCGCAGGCGGTTTACCAATTTCTTCGGAATTTTAGGAATTTACAGGGAGAAAAACTAGAAACCACTGGTCTAAACGAACAGAGGTGTAATAGTTTTGAGCACACATTTGAAACAAATTAATTCGAGCTAACAAAGACAACTTAAAATCAGTAATTCACACAAATTTCTGTGAAAATGTAGTTCATTATACATGTCATAATTAACGCAATATGTAGTTGAAAAGTACAGACATTTTCAAGAGCTGTCATTGTCAATGTTATTGTCAATTCATTGTCAATGTTAGCTCAGAATTTTTTTTTCTAATGCATTAATAAAACAATCCTTAACCATATATTAATATAGCTGCCAAACTTTACGTATAGCTGTCGGTAGCATAGGGCAAAGGGACACTTCCCCAACCTGATTTTTGTAAGCCGATTTTTTCATGTTTTTTTCTTTTTCCAAATGGGTAACCATATGCTGGAGTAGTTTTCTTTTAATGGGCGTACACTTGACCACCACTCATTCGTCACTACTATGGCCCTCAGGAGCGTAGCCAGAAATTTTTCATGGGGGGGGGGGTTACGACTACTACAACTCATATATATGTATGCGTATGTGTGATAATGTAGTGACGAATATACATTTTGTATGGCAAAAATTTCTCATGGGGGGGTTATGACCCCCTAACCTCCTCTTGGCTACGCCCCTGCGCCAAAGTACTTGTCTGTTTATTATGGAGGCACCTAATAGGTGTGCCAGCGTTGCCTCTCATGAAGGGATGGAAGAAATGATACCCAAGCCCATGTCATGAATTGAACCCGGACCCGCGGACCTATTCTACCAGACCCGTGGTAGAATAGTTCACATCCTGGGCGGCTATTGAAATAATACCTCGTAGCTGCCAATATTTCCGGAATATAACTAATCACAGTAAACAGTAGTATATATTTCAGTATTTCTTCAAAATAGTAATCAGCAGTACCGCAATCTCAGATATGTTGCTGTATTTCAAACCAAAACTCAAAAAAGGGGGGTCTTTATATTCTGGTCTAATTAGCAGCTATGTATTATTTGGCCCCATTCCCAACACCTTAATTTTTTTTTATTTTCAAACCGTGTGTGTTATTATCTGGTTCTGAAAGGGAGCATTTAGCGGTCATTTAGCGAACACTACCAACACCCTTTAGATATAGAAAGCCCTTACAACTGAAGCTTTGCCGTCATTGCTAGATCTTATATGTTGTCATCACAGTTTTAATTTCACTAAGTATATCTATTTTAAGTTTCGGGGGAAATTTTCTCACTCATAAAACTTTTCAATCATTTAAGATAAAAAAATTAATTTCACAACAAATGACAACTTTTGGCCATCACTAATTGTATAATATGATGCAGAAGTAGATCACAATGAATTATTTTGCATCAGAAAGGTATTTTAATTTTTATGTTTAATTTAAGATATTTCCTAATATTTGTAGCATCCACCAGAACTTTTAAATAGTTTTGCTTTTTGAAGATACAGCTGTGATGACGTCACTTAAAAAGATCTAGTGATGACGTCAAAGCTTCAGTTAGGATTTCTACATCTAGAAGGTATGGACGCTACGCATATGCAGAGAGTTGGGTGAATCAGTCGAAAAATCTAATCACCACAGAACCCGGGCGGCATAACATAAAATATACAGGGTGATTCTAAACTCTGTGTACGAACTTTTAGGGGAAATAGGGCACATAATAATAAGGAATCAGAATCACACAGCAATGTGGGGTCAAAAACGCCGTTTTCACTTACCTGGTAATAATCACTTTATGAAAAGTGTTGAAGTGTTTGTCTAATTCCTTAAGCACGTTTCGTATACAATGGGCTTGTCTCCAAAAATCTCATCCAAGAAATGAAATGGAGTTTTTAAACTATGAATTTTAGTCACATTTTCTGAGAAAAATACGTTAGTTTTTGAAAAACAATGGTTGGAATGTTCACTGTTGTTTCAGTACCCGTTCCAAAGTGATTATTAACAGCTACACGAAGACGACGTTTTTGACCCCACATTGCTATGTGATTCTGAATCCTTATTATGCTCCCTATCTCCCATAAAAGTTTGTACACGGAGTTTAGAATAACCCAGCATATACGGGAGACTGAGGTCTAATGCATTTTCTGCTTTAAAGGCGTAATTCACAAAAATTAGGGATCGACCGATACCATATTTTAACCGATACCCGATACTTTTTACAAGGGGCTGAATACATATAAAAATAGAAAATTCAATTTTACATGGAACCGAATTTCCTGTCTCTTACATTCGGAATAATGTAGACACAGAGAAACATTTCTCCAAATGCTAGTGATAGGAAACGCGGACTATAACATAACTGTTAACACTCGCGAATCATTCGCTAGATTTTCCACCGCAATTCTTAAGCAGCTTGCACTAAAAATTTGGCCTTATTTTAAGCATAAATTTCTATGTAAAAATTAGTGGCGGGCAATCTTTGGTAGCTCTGATATATTACATTTTGTATTATAATATATATGTATACAGTCCTTTGTGAAAGAGTATCAGGTATCTGTTGATCCCTAACAAAATTCTTAAACTTTTTTTTCAGACAGTTAATGCAATTATTTCTGCAATTGGATAAAAAAATTTGTGATTGTGTATTTATTAAAATAGAAATAGTCTTAATTTCTGAAATGAAATTTTGTACCATTAGAGTCCCAGATCGTGGGTCTAATGCATAAATTACAGCTACACCGGGATAGAACTAACCACTTTTTCCACAAGGGAGTTTTCGATTTAAGATATAGCAAAACTTTAGTTGCGAGTTGAGAAAATGCTCAATTGTATGCAGTTTACGGAATGTGGTTAATTATTTGCCAGCTATGCTAATGGGATGTTATAAACAGCTCTACGTTCCCTGACTTAACATTTATTGCCCAACTTTAAAATATTGCAATGAAAGATACTGTTTCATATTGTATCCTAAAACATTATGGGACAGCACGTATTACTCCTTACTCAATATGAATATGTTTCGAATTTCAAAAATTGTTCAAATGAAGAGTAGCTTTCAAGCAAGAAAATCTTTTTTCAAAATGCTGTATTCAAATTAAAATACGAAGTTTCATTTTTATACGGCTCCTTGCTTTTCTATCACTTACACTTAGAAACATATTTCTAAGTATAGTAAATTGAAATTTTTAGCATTTGTAGACGAATAATAAGGGGATACACACAAAAGAACTTGGTACAATCTCAGTTATAATACGCATACACTGCGTAAAAAAAAGTAGTAGGACATTTAGATTTTTTTAGAAAAATAAGGAACCTTTTATTTTTACTTAATTTTTTTTGTAAGCAACCTTTTATAGATCATTTATTAAGAAAATATCAATATCATAACCATTATATTCAAAAATAAAACATTAATGACAACAGAAATAATTTCTACCATTTGAAACTCTGTAAAAAATGTGGAAGGACAGTAACCCAATGAATAAAATACAAGCTATGTTAGTAAGGAATACTCTTCCCATTGGATTTTATGATTTCGAATATTCTATTTGGCAGTGAATCATACAAAAATTGGATGTCTGTTTGGCAAAAATGATCCGATGAGCTATTCAATGCTTCTCGAACCTCAGTGATGGATTCAAACCGTTTTCCACTAGCACGTACACGACGAACAAGCATTGCCCAGATGTTTTCTACTATGTTAAGATCAGAGCTTTTAGCTGGCCAGGGTAAGACCTGCACATTATTTGAAACGAACCAGTTTTTAACTCCATTAACGGTGTGAATGGAGGCTCCGTCTTGTTGAAAGAAACACTCTTCTCCTCCTAATTCAGAGCCATAAGGAAGAAGCTCAGAATTTAGCAGCTGAATATAGTCTGTATGCTTCTGACTACCAGTCAGAAAGACCAGACTTGTTCTTTTTCCATATCCAACTGCTAACCAAACCATCAAACTTCCGCCCCTCATTTGTCGAGTTAAATAAAATTGTTCTTCGTTCTTCAGACAATGCAAGAAGTACTGGTAACCATCTGGACCGTCTAAATTGAATTTCTTCTCATCTGAAAATATCACAGAAGTCCATTCTGTAGTCCATGACATGTGTTCCTTAGCCCAAGACAAACGGTTATCAATGTGTGTTTGTTTCCACTTTGGATGATGCTTCCGCTTTTTGAAAATGATTTTTTTGAATCTTTTAATGTAGTTGTAAACTGTTTGCCTTGACACATAAGTAAGTCCTGCTTGAATTCGAGCCTTTGCAATACTTCCATTGCACTTTTTAAGCTCGTGAGCAACTTTTCTTTCATCGCGAGGCGTTAACTTTTCAGATCTGCCAGTCTTCTTTCTCTTTCCGTTTCTGTCTGGATTTCTGATAAAGTTAGAAACTGTATTGGGGCTGACGTGCAGTACACGAGCAATCTCTCTAACACCTTTACCATCATTTCTATATGCAAAAATTTGGCCTTTTGTGAAAATTATTTAAGGGTATTCCTCTTGGCATTCCGGAGAGAAAACAAATAAGGAAAATCTTGTTACGTGTAAAGCAAGAAAAAAACAGAGAAATTACACTAGGCGGAATTTATTGCTGGAAAACTAGAATAATCCTGTCTTCAAAACATCTTGTAATAATAACTAAAATTCTTAATGATGCGATTCAATTAAAATAGAAAACAATAATGCTGTAATGAATAGAAAGCAGACGATTTTTCATTAAAATTCTTTTGTTAAATGCTACACTTACTTGAATGGTTGTGTACCTTGCACCAGTCCGAGGTACACCCGAAATAGATCATTTTTGCCAAACAGACATCCAATCTTTGTATGATTCACTGCCAAATATTCGAAATGATAAAATCTAATGGGAAGAGTATTCCTTACTACCATCGCTTGTATTTTATTCATTGGGTTACTGTCCTTCCACATTTTTACAGAGTTTTAAATGGTAGAAATTATTTCTGTTGTCATTAATGTTTTATTTTTGAATATCATGGTTATGGTATTGATATTTTCTTATTAAATGATCTGTAAAATATTGCCTACAAAAAAAATTCAGTAAAAATAAAAGGTTCCTTATTTTTCTAACAAAATCTAAATGTCCTTCTACTTTTTTTGCGCAGTGTAGTTATTGTCACTCTATATTTTGCCGCCCAAGTGGTGTAGTGGATAACGAACTATTCTATCACACCTTGGGTCTCCCTGGAGGGATTTTATGCCGTAAACCTTCGGGTCGGCCCCTCCAGTGGGTGTCTCACACCTCTCACACCTTGGGTCCGGGTCCAATTTTCGGCTTAGATCTTGACTTATCCATCATGGGAGATAACGTTGGCGCGTACAGAGTACCCCATAATGAAACAGTCAACACTTTAGGCCTATTTTAGAAGTGGCTCTACTATGTATTAATTCACACCATTTTCTCTGTCATTTTCCGTTATACTCTTTGAAAACTCGTTTCTAAAAGGGTGGCTTAATTAATGAATGATACCTAAAATTTTAAATTGACAATATTTTCTATCTTCATGATGCAGCCCCAATCAGTTCAATTAAAAACCAAGCTTGTTAATTTTACGAGTTTGCATGCGTTTAATTGCCATTTTAAAACAAAGTTGTCATCATTTAACTTTTATCAACTCATAGTTTGTTCCCTAAAATAAAGATCTTTTAATACAAAACAGGCGTCAAAACAGAAGGTAAAGTGGTGTATGTCATCATTTTTAACTTAAATGCCTCAAAAATTATTTGTCAAATGTTTCTGGAAAACATCTTTGGATAGCATGAAATAGTGAATTCCTCACTTTTTGAAACTGCATTCAGCACCAGGAACATTCTCAGTGGTTTACTTTTGATCAGGGACGTAGAGGACGACGTCATGGAATCTTTTTAAAGCATAAACAAACTAAATATCTGCACAGAGTAAAAATCTGATGTCTCATGACAAGCAACACCAGAGTTGCCACCCTTTATGAAGTATAATTTATAATTAACCATAGGGCAGTAATTTTTGGTTTAGAACGTTGCTTCAACAAATAAAAAGCATACTGTTAACAAAAAGGGGCTAATTATATTCTGTGAAAGTTGGCAGCTATAAACAGATTTGATAACTGCCCCGGAATATGATCAGCCCCTTTTCGGAAAATGTTTTTATATAAACATATTTCTTTCAAAATAGTAAACAACGCGCGCTTCTAACAAAAATCTTGAATATATTTTAAGCAAAAATTACCGCTAACGGAAGTGGTTAATCCAATCCCGTAGAAGTTGGCAACATGCAATTCTCGATGTGTACATGAAAACCTCGGAACAACCCTACCTGTGTGACCTCAGGAGACAAGTCCTGCTGTCTTAATTAAGGGCTTCCTTTGAAAGCGGAATTGAGGTGTAAAATTAAAATTCATATTTCAATAATATGATTCTGGTTGCCTATCATTATTCTATAAAATTTGTTATGTCTTAAATTTATCTTGATTTATTATTGATTCATTTTTTTTTAGAATATGTGATTGGAGCTTCAATTTTTAAATATATATCATTTTAACTGTTGTTCTAAAGATAGAATAGCCTCACCATGGCACAGTGGTTATGTCACTGGAAATGGTTGACGGGCGAAGTGTGAAGGTCCCGGGTTCGGGTCCCATCGCGCATCCGTCGACCTAACCGTTCGGAGTTTTCCGTGTTTTTCTCCGAAACTTAGCGTAAATAAGGGTTAGGACCCCTTAGAAAGACCCCCACAGAGGGCACCCCATCCTTCGACCTAGAGCCCACTTGGAGCTAATCGGTCGTATTCCCACAAACAAACCAAAGATAGATTTCAGAGATGATAAACTTGATAAAATGATGATAAGCCACCAGGATCTTAATTTTGTTGTACAAATTTTCATTTTACACCGAAATCGGGCCTCCGTAGAATGGCCCATCAATCAAGACAGCGGGCCTTGTTTGCAAAGGTCACGCTCTTTACCAACTACGTCTCTACTTTCAGATAGAACCTGGTAAGACGACCAACCAGGCCTACCTTGATTCCTGAACGTGACAGATATAGAAACGCTACATACTGGGTAAAATATTTTATTTTCTATTAGTTCTTTTTAAAATTTTTGGTGGTACATTTTTCTGAATATTCACGCAGAAATAAATTAGCTAAAATGCCATCTGTGTTTAACTTTAGGACACATAGAACATAATCAACTCAAATTTTCGAATTTTCAATTATCGGCCTATTCGGATTCGGTCTTTATCGGATTCATATATATATATAATTTATGTTGGTTTAGAATATATATACACACTCAAAATATAGCTTTTAAAATATAAACAAACAAACATGGTTACAATAATGCTTTAGTTGTTTTGCCTTTTTCGCCAAATATGTTTTTTTTTTATGCTTTGGTACACTTTTCTAAAAATTTGTTCAAGGTAAACAGTTGAAACTTTCCAAAATTGTTTGAGTAAGTTGTTTCTTTAAAAATACCTAATATGAGAGATCCGAGTGAAGATTTTTGAAAAAGATGATTTTTTGTGTCTTTAATTTTTAGGATTATTGAAGTTTTTTGGTAAATTATTTTTAATTTTACTTCTTTAGCCAATTTTAGCCCTTTTAACCAATCTTTTTATTTCTGTTAGCTTTTTAGGAAAATAGCTTCTTATTATTCTTGGATAGTGAGTAAAGTGTACTACTGTTCAAAAAATTTCATAGAGATGTGTAAAAAGTTAATTAATTAAGTTAGTTAATTTAATTTAAGTTAAATAAATTAATTTTTAACTAAAGTTATTTAAAAAAATTAAAGTTATTTAAAAAATTATTATATTTAATTAAAGTTATTTAAAAAATTTAACTAAAAGTTAATTAATTTAATTCTTAAAAACTACTTTATGAATCAAATTAATTTTTTTAATTTTGTATATATACTATCAAGCGTCTCCATACAGTGGAGAAAAAAATTCATTTCTAAATTTCTCTTCAAAATTTCTCCCTTTTTAAATAAAATACATGATGTTAAATCTTTTGCAAAAACTGCCTCTTTTTACTTGTCGAGATGTTCCGTGTGTCCTCTAGTGAGATCAAAATAACTTTTCAATTTTTCTTCCTCAAAAGAAAAATTGTTTTAAGTATAAAAAAATTTCTTTTCGGCAAACGAAAATTTTATATCTCTATTTGAAAATTCTTTTGTTTAACAAATTATCAGTTATAAGAAGTTTTCGAGACCTGACCTAAGGAAAAGTGAAGTTGATATCAATTTTCTCAATGGCGGATCCAAGGAAAAGGCAAATGGGACTATTACTCTCTGCCAATCTCTCCGAGGAAACGATCACTGCAAAGCTTTTCCAGAAAAAACCGCCTTCAAAAATTCAACGTTTTATAACGAACTACTGAATATTTTTCTATCATTCATCTTTCCTCTTACTCTGAAAACATTCGTCTAATAATTTTACAAAACAAAATTCCTCTAATGCAATTAGAAGGCCACTAATTATAATGGAATATTTTTTTTATCTAACTGCATTTCAAAAACTTTGTATCGTAATGAAATTGCTGTCCTTCTAATTGCATTCGATCATACCTGTCAACTTTTCCAGATTTTCCACCACTAATTTTTGCATAGCAGTTTAAGCTTAAAATATGTCCAAATTTTTATTCCGAGATCAAACTGTAAAGATTGTGGTGGAAAATCCGGAAGAGTTAGCTTCTGTGCTAGATACATTTTGTTACAAAAATTTATTGAAAGAATGTTTTCCGAGTATGGGAGAAGAGAATGGTTGAAAAATACTCAATAGTTTGTTCTAAAACCTTGAATTTGTAAAGGCAGTTTCCTCTATAGAAAAGAATTGTGGCTCTCGTTTCCCCGGTGAGATTGAATGCTCTTCGCTATACGCCATGCTTACATAGCTGCCAACTCCTCCGGACTTTCCAGAGAGCTTTCCACCACAATCTTTAGAAAGCTTTGTTTTACATTAAAAATTTGGACTTACTGTAAGCTTTAACTGCGAAGTAAAGATTAATGGTGGTAAATCTCCTGCTTAAAGCCAAAAAGTTGGGAACTATGTGCGTGAGACAGACTTAAGGTTGAAGGGGAAGTTGTTTTAGTCTCAGAATAGGAATTAGATGGAGGAATTGCTTTTAATTAAATTTACAATTTGAAATTGTGATGAGTCTTGTTCAGTTATTAATAACACAGTCAAATTTTTGGGTTGGCCAGAAGTTAATTTCAATTTTCACAAATGTATGTTCCAGCACATCTACTCTTAATGATACGTGGCCAATAGGTTTAGAATTTTACACACACATATTGACAAACATTGGGGAATAAAGGAAAACAAATATATTGTCTGGCTAAAAATATCTGAAAATTATTACTTTGCTGATTTTTTTTGTTCGCTATTCGAAAAGCAAAACAAAACAAAACAAAAGAAACAGAAATTACTACAGAATTTCTAAATTATGAATGTGGATTGAAACACTGCGTTGGTTGTGAAAGTGAATTCTTTATTAAAGGGTTAATTATTTATAGTTTAATATATAATTACTCATAAAAGCGCGTTTGGTGTCAATATTTCTTTCCAGTTGAATGTGTCTAAGTTCAATCCAGTTTTCAAAACTACTTACAAAATGCAATAAATAAATGAAACACGGAATTCATAGTTTTCATACGAAATTTCTGAAAGTTAAAACTTTTCTCTTCTTTCAGCACCTTGACCACATCTTTTTGCAAATTAGCACATTGTTTTGAAAATAGGGAATGCAATCCCGATCCCACACAAATGTTTGCGCGACAAGTCCCGCGGGATTGCAACTAAAAATGAATTATTTTTATTACAATTTCACAATCATCAATTGGCCAAAAATTTTTGCATAAGATGAAGAATAATAACCAGTGAATATGGGAGCTCATACCTATTGGCAGGTAGTTGCCGTAGTAACCCCCCCCCCCAGCTCCCATATTTTTATGATTTACGTACTGGCGTAACGCAGAAGTGCTTCAACACTGAACATTGTATCTTTCTGGGACAATACCCTTGACTTGTCTCTCTCCACCCCATCAACAACCATATGGCCGCCCATGCTTGCATAGGTGCCAACTATTACAGTATACAATTAGCCACTTCCTGTAAAGAGAGCTTTTTTTTAAAACAACTTTTCAAAATAGTTACCAGACCACGGCTTTTACTCAGAAATTTTGCAATCTTTTAAACAGAAAATTACCGATCATAAAAAGTGGTTAATTATATTCCGTAATACTAGGCACCCATGTGCTTGTGATATCTTTAAAAGGTGAACTTCAGCTAACCACTAAAAAATGTATGCCTCCTTCAGAGTTTCGTATCAAAATTTATCTTTTGCTAAGCGATTTTGTATTCCCCATCAAAATTAGATGAAGACTAGGAAGACGAGTGCCCGTTTACGTTGTCTATTTTAAAAACTAAGAAATAACCGAATATTATTATTAATATCATGACTATAATTTTCATATTTATGTAAGATATATTGTATTAATTATCATATAATATAAAGTATTATTCTTAAATTTAAACTTGACAGTACTTACAATTTTGCCTTTTTCTATTTTCTCTATTGAAATCAGTGAATGAAATGTCAATCGCGCTGGATCAACAAATCTCAACCCCGAAATCCCGCGAAATGGAAAACAGTGCGGAATTGTATTCCCTATTTGCAAATTACCACTGCATGGAGATAACGTCTGTTTCCCTACAAGGTTAAAAGTATCCTGAATTTTCACATTATTTTTAACAGTTCATGCCTGCACATTCTGCTATTCTGCTATTATTTCTGCAATTGACTTTAAATTTAAAAAAAAAGTTTAAAAAGCACGTAATTGCTCATTGAGGTACCTTTTTGTAATTGGAAGAAGCTTGTGTAGCTAATTAACAAGTTTTACTGGCACGCGCATGTCATACTATTTTTACCTAAGCTGCCTACACAGCATATTAAGCTGGCAAGAGTAAAAAAAAACATTAATAGCTTGTTAAGGTACCCCCCAGACAGCACAGCAAACTTGCATCAAGCTTGATTTATCAAGTCAGTAAACTTGAATTAAGCTTGAAAATTTCAAGCGTGTAAGCTTAATACAAGACTGAATCAAGTCTTCTAGTTTACACTTGCCCAGCTTGCATTAAACTTGACATTTCAAGCTTGAATCAAGCTTGACATAGCAAGCTTAATTCCAAACTTAAAAAATTTTCCTAAATACACGGGGCGCCGGTCGGCGAACTCGCCCCACATATTTTTCTTTGCCACGCATTTTTCCCTCTACGCTGAAATTTCAATTTAATTTAATCTATTTCCATAAAGTGTTCGCGGCTAGAATAGAAGCCGGGAAATTTGGGTTGGTAGGCGAGTGTGCTATCCGTTCAGCCACTAAGCCTCGCGCAGCTATGACTGAAGTTTGAAGTGACTTATCACGCCGTTTTCTGGCCAGATTGGTAAGTGGGCGATGTGTTATTTGTTTCTTTTATTTTTCCATGGGATGCATCAAAATTAAAATAATGTTATGTGTGATTTAGAGACTCTACTAATAGGAAATTGGGAATAATAGCGTAAGCGGGTGTCGGTTGAGTTGGCGACTTTTTATTGTCGCCAACGTCTAACCTTGGCGACTTGTTTTTCGCGCCACACAAAACATAAACATAAGTAGACACATACGGAAAAATATAAACCCAAAACTACAATATACTTATCTAAACACATTAAAACATTAGTGGACATATTTCAAATGCAATTATAAACAAAATGTACATAAACAAAGCACTAGCTCTGGGCACGTTAAAAAATAAATAAACCATAACCTTCAAATTATGCAAAATGCTAAAATATGTTTCTGCACATAATTAATTATACAGCGAAATTTCCCTTAAAACGTTAAAATAAGTTTTAAATTAATAGAAAAACACTCAAATAAACCGACTACCTCCCCCCCCCACCACCACACACACACAAAACAACTCAAAAATACTTATTTACTATATCATATTTAACCTGAATAGTGCACGTGATTTCAAGAAAAATACACTGCAAATATTTTTATAAAATGTTAAAAACACTCTTTATAAATAACAGAAAACAACTATAATAAATCGACTACTTCCTCCCCCACATGATTCTTGCAATTTAATATACCTTCAAAACACACAACATTTACACTATTAATCAGAATAGAATCAAATCTGATCACAAACTCAAAAATCCTTACATATTTAACCTAAAAATTGTATGGGAATTCTGTAAATCGGAAGCAAACCCAGATAACAAAAAAAAAAATTAACCATCCCTCTTAAAACCTTAAAAAATTTTATTTTTTCATCCCAATTCACAAAAAATAACATGCCATACTAAAATCCTTACATAATTATAAAAACATAAGACCATAAATATTCTCAACTATACACCGGTGTACCGTAAAGCAAGGAATAAACATTTAAATAAATAAAAGCACCACATACCTCAAATTTTATTCATGAACGACGTCCATTCACCACAAAATAATTCCATCAAAAGCATTGAAATAAGCATAACAACTGTACCTCAACATACGCTCGATTCATATTCTTCACAATTCACAACAAACATTTTCAAACTTTTGTCGAATTTCACTTGATAAAAAATTAGAAATAACTCAACGTATAAAGGAACAACTTTCATCATAGCTCTACACAAATTATCTACATTTAATATAAAAACAAGCAAAAATTCCACTTTTCAAAAATAACCATTATAAAATACAAAACTGCAGCAGACGACACAACTTCCATTCCCGGCTAATTCAAGTTCAGTTATTTTTCCAGTTAAACTCCTTAAAATTCCTTCAACCAATCATACAATTCCTTCAAACACACTAGTTTCTCATGACATCATAAAACAACACAGCTCCGCTGGAAGGGTTGCCGATTAGCTAATCTTGATTGGCAACGCTGTCAGGACTGTTTACAACATACAGTAAGCTTTGGCGATGCATCTTTCTTGGCGATGGACACCCGCTTACGGTATTATCCCCAGGGAAATAAACATAAGTTTAACAGCAGCACACGTTTTAAAACTTTCAAAATCGAGACAAACGGCTGATTTTGAAATCAATTTCGTAGTATAATTGTATTTTCAGAGGTGCCAAGTCTCCGGCTTTTTTCGGTAGATTTCCCACCACTAATTTTTACTTACAAATTTAAGCTTAAAGGGGTCCGGGGCACAAAAATCTCGAAAAAAACACATTTTTATTTTTTTGCTTTAAAAAATACTACAGAATGTTTAGAATCAAATACTGCAAACCGCATGTTTCTACGATGATTACATCTGTAGATATAACAACTTTTACGTTGCAGCAGCTGTGCTTATCACGCCACCTGTCTGGAATTAAAGGGCCCTCTCCGGGTGGCAGAATGTAAACAAACCGTTATGATCGCTCTATTTTTACTATATCTTTTTTTCTTCTACTTTCTTCGAAGTGAAGTGAGTGGATATTTGTTTATTAGATATTTCTAGCGATCCATGCTTGTTTTAGCGGTTCCACAGTGCTGTAATATCTTTCTAAAAGCCTTATTTATTTTGCTTGTTAGGTTCTTGTGTTGAGTTAGTTGTTGGGGAATGTTGTTAAGTTTTCTGTTTATTTTACGAAAGTTTGTTAGTGTAAATAGTTTAAAAATTTTAATAATTTAATGTTTCGGTTTGAACTTGTGTTTTGAATAAACATTCATATCTACGATAACAATGGGACGAAAAAGAAAATCGACTGCTAAAGAGTCGAACTTCATGAAAGCTAAGCGTCAAAAAGTGTTATCAACTACTTCTGATCCTGGTAAAAGTGATTTTTGCCGAACACAAGAACTTAAAAATAATATAAGTGTGCCTGCAGATTCAAAGTGATGAGCCATCTCAATTTGATGCTTCCTTGTTTTCATGCAACATTATTTTAAGTCTGGGAGTGTTGCAGAATATCCTTCAAAATTGCTGTTGTGAAAAATGTAAAAGTTCAAGTCTGAATTTATGCTTGGGAAAAAAATATGGCTTGGCACATGAATTGGTTTTATCCTGCAATAACTGTGACTTTCAATTTATTACGTTCTCGTCACAACGTCTGTCAACGAAGACAACTAAATCTCCATTTAGTATCAACAGAAGAGCTGTTCAAGCAGCTACAGCATTAGGAAAGGGACATGCTGGGCTCGAATTATTTTCCACATACATGAATTTAAGTGTAATGGAATCAAAAACATTTAGCAGACACTTAAAACATGTGGTGTGTTCTACAAAGTTACTGCGAAAAATCACCTCAAAGAAATTCACAATAAAGTTCGACTTGCACATTTTGATCTTAGCTTTTACGTATACCTAAATCTTTAAGTCCATTTATCTCGGAATCAGTTTTTTTGCGATTCCTCAACTTTAAAAGGATATATCTCAAGTTCCTTATATAGTACAGGTATGAAATTTTGTACAGACTTTCTCTATTATATTTTTAATAATTTGTCTTCAGGAATTTTGATTTTGGACAAAAGGTTTGAAAATTCATGCCCTAGAGCTAAAAAACTCTTTAAAAAGAGTGATTTTTTAACTTTTATATTTATTAAAAAATATATAAACAATATTTTAAAAAATCCCGAAGACAAATTAAAATGCCATCTTTTCTGTGTCCAAAAGTGAAAGAAATATGCAAATCGAGCTATTGGTTCTGCAGTTATATCAAAAATAAAATATGTTTAAATTTTAAACTTTTTAATTTTAAAAAAATTAAATTTCAATCTTTTCAAGAGTTTTTTATATGGAAAGGTATCTTGACATAGATATATATTTCAGAAAAAAAATCATTATAAAGTAGCTATAAATAAAAAAAATAAAATTTTGTGCCCCGGGCCCCCTTAAAATAAGTCCAAATATTTAATCCATAATAAAACTGTCCAAAAATTGTGGTGGGAAATCTCCCTGAAAAAGCCGGAGACTTGGCAGCTCTGTATTTTATTTTGAAGAATTTCCATATTTGGAAATATAGAATCTTTTTTTTTAATTCTATGGTCAAGTACATTTATGACTGATGATAAATTATTTTGTAGCGGCCGGAAACCGCCTCCTTCTACCACCCATAAAGTGAAGTATATTAACTAACTAAATTGTGTTAATTATATTAAAATTTATTTTTAGGGCTAATTAATTAGTTAATGGAATTACTAATGTTAATTACATGTAAATAAAACTAAAACTCCCTCGTGTTACACTTCAGAGGAGCTTATCCCATTCATTCCTTTCCTCTTAGACTTTTCAATGTCCATTCTCGCCTCACCACGGCACAGTGGTTATATCACTGGAAATGGTAGACGGGCGAAGTGTGAAGGTCCCGGGTTCGGGTCACATCGTGCGTCCGTCGACCTAACCGTTCCGAGTTTTCCGTGGTTTTCTCCGAAACTTAGCGTGAACTTAGGACCCCTTTGAAAGACCCCCCACGGAGGGCGCCCCACCCTTCGGCCTAGAGACCACGCGTAGCTAATCGGCCGTAATCCCACAAACAAACAATATCCATTCTCCTTGTCGCCTACAGCGACAGATGGCACCATCAGCGCACTAATCAAGCTAATGGATTGTAATGTCAAGCTTGTATTAATACGTCAAATTCAAGTCAATGTCAAGCTTGATTTAAGCTTATGTGCTGTCAGGGCCACCTCTCCATGCTTTGGAAGAAGCTTAAACAGGAAATAAGCATATAGCTTGCCATGCTACTGCAGCACAAGCTAGCTGTATAGCATTTGATGCTAGCTAGCATTTCAAACCATATAATAGCATGGAAATATAGCACTCATACCCATAACTAAATTATCATTAACTAGCCTATTTTTGTTGCTGGTACTAGCATGAATTTCGACTTGGGCACCATTTTCTCTTACATTTTCCGTTATATTCTTTGAAACCTCGTTTCTGAAAGGGTGACTTAATTAATGGAGGATCCCCAAAATCTTAATTAGACGATGTTTAGTTAATGCAGTACCAATTAGTTCTAGTAAAAACCTTAGCCTGTTAATTTCATGTGTTTGAATCCATTTAATTGTCATTTTAAAACAAAGCTATCATCATTTAACTTTTATCGACTCAAAATTTGTTCCCCGAAATAAAGATCTTTAGATGTCTCATGCCAACCAACAACAAATTTGCCAACCTGTATGAAGTATAATTAACGACAGTGTGGTAATTTTCGGTTCAGAACATTGCAAGATGCTTGAGCTCACATGTACAGCTGCGGAAAAAAAAGTCCCACTTGCTCTTTACTTCGCCGTCGTTCGTCGTACAGCAAAGTTATATATACCATTCGTTTGCAAATAACGCATACTTTAATTTACTATTAATTTAATTTCCATAAGGGGCCGTCTTCATATTTAATTCTGCATCAACTTAGTTTTTCTGAATGGCAACCCCGTATTTTGACTTTATTAAACGAAAGAGAACCGTCAAATTACCCTAAATATAAATTTTCACCAATTTTCTACGATAATTTCCGGAGATATGGCGAATTAATTTTTGCGCGTTTTTAAGGGACTTTCTGCAAATTGAAAAACGCTATTTGTAGGTTCCGAACTTTTCACCTTTCATTAATTTCGCTCGCGAGAGTTAAAGGAAATTAATATTAGTATCAAGGAAAATATTGTTTCCATCTCTCTTTAAGTTTTTTGTACTGAGAATATCAAGGGTTGAAATTAGAATAGTCTGTGGTCCAAATGACCCGTGAGTTCATAACTTCCTTGGTTCGTACACATGATTTAAAGAAAAATGCAAAATGACTGCTCACGATTTTAAAATCTTTGTAATTTTGCATTGTTATTGAGTATTTCCCTTGATGATTCTCTTAGACAGGTGAAATGTTGGCAGGAGTGAGAAGCTGCTCTCTGCTCTTCTGACCACAAGCATGAATATTACTCATCTATGGTCTAACTTGAAGAATGATTTCCTGATAGAAAATTTATTTGTTTGAATTTCATGTAAAAAACGCAATTACTTTTTTGCCGACCCAATATTATCACTGTGTTTGTTATTTCACTTTCTTCATTTAATAGTATCGTCTGCAATGTGCGATATTCTTAAGACTTTTGGCGGTATTTTAATTTATAGTTAGATGAAAATTTAGACAGAAAAACGTGATTTTGAATGTTTGATAAAGTATGGGGAAGTCCAAAGACCTAATGTTTCCCATATTAAAAAAGGTCACATTCATGCCTGGAAAGTTGAGGATGTTAGTTTTTCAGAAATAGGACGTTGTATTAGAAGACATACATCTACTGCATCTAATTCGCTGGAAAATATTTTATTTGGGGGAATATGTTAGCGGACGCAACAATACACGCTTTATAGTATCCCCATCAAACTGTAAAAAACTCTAATTTATTTGCTTCAAAATTTGGTATTTTTTAATATTGGTATCTTTTACTGTGTTTTTGCACAAAATAAATCTAATTTACGTTTATTTTATGCAATTTTCAAAAAATTTTCACTTAATAAATTTATATATGGTCCCTTAACTCATGAAAATAACATATTTTATTTAATATAAATTAAACTACTCAACGTAAAAATTTGAAATTTTGCACAGCCATGTAATATTACTTTCTGCATCTATTTCCATCGAAATTTGGCTAGGTCGCTATTCATAATTTTTTTGAATATTAATTTAATAATTCATAATTCATATTAATAATTTATTAAATATCATAATAACATTAAATTATGTTTGGGTCGTTTAGTTCTAATAGTACGAATAAAAATCCGATTCTTACTCTCAATATTATACGAGATATGAATTGAAGTATGAAAAAATATTTTAACATGGGGAGGGGGATTTTGGGTGCTCATAACTCACTCATTTTCAGTCCAAATTTATTGAAAATTGGTGTCCGGGGTTAAAATGAGCTAAATTTTTGAAATATGAAGTAAAATCTAGGGGTCGCTATTGAGGAAAAAAAAGTTGGTGCGAATGTTAATATGTAGATGGCCCCTTGTGCAATTTTTATGCATAGCAAATTAAAGTGTACGTCAATCGTAAAGGATTGGTATCTGTAACTTTGCTGTACGACGAACGACGGCCGATTAAAGTACAAGTGGGACTTTTTTTTTCGCAGCTGTACAATTTTGAATGAACATTTAAAAAGCAGACTATCATGATTCTGGTTGCTCATCATCATTTTATAAAATTTATTATTTTTTAAATTTATCTGGATTTATTAGTGATTAAATATTATACTAAAGATTTGTTTGGAAATTGTGATTGCAGCTTCAATTTTTAAATATATATAATTTTAACACTTGTTCCAAAGATAGATTTAGATAGGCAATGATAAATTATGTTTACAAATTTTCATTTTACACCAAAATCGCCCGACATGTGATTTCTCATTCCTCAAACCAGCTCGGGCCTTGTTTGCGAAGGTCACGCTTTCCCCCGGCTCGACCAGCTCAAGGGGCCCAATGTTCATTAACTCATCCAGAAAGATTTATTTATTTATTTATTTATTTATTTGAGGGGAAGGATTTCACCCCCACTTTATAGTAGTATAGGTAAATTAACCGAGAAAATAAATAATGCTAATTATATTGTAATTTATTTTTAGTGTGAATTAATTAGTTAGTGGTATTGCTAAAGCTTATTTGATGTAAATAAAACTAAAACTGCCCACGCGTTAGATATGGGAGGGGTTTATCACAACCCTTCCTCCCACTTGGGTGCGCAGATGTCTAGGTTTTGTGCGATAATAAAATAGAACAGATTTTACGAAATTTTCTTGATTTAATATGAGCAAATTTGAACTAACCCTAGACAAATCAATTTCTCCAAGTAAATTGGTATGCGGAAAAAATGACCCTCAAAATATAAAGCTGTCTTTTTTTTTGGGAGGGGGGGATTCAAGGTGGGGAGCTATATAGATAGCGGGACTGACGATGTTTAAAGGTATTTATACCTACAACTCAGGTTTTACTTATATGAATGTTAATGTTCTTGGATTCATATTTCGAGTTTCTAATATTCTAATAATTCCCCACCCCCACCCTACCCTTTCTCATATGCAAACACGTAACTCGACAAGTTTACATATATACAATAAAAATTGTTTCTATAAAATTTTTAGAACCTTCGAAAACAAAATGTACTTTAAACTGTGAGTTTAAATACAGTTTTTCCCCCTCTAAAAATACATACTTGTAAAATTATTCCATTATTTGGATGGTCTTTACTAATACTAGTTTGCATATTTTTAAATTCATGTATTTAATGGATTAATTCATAAGAAATCAAACTGCGGATAGGCAGATCTAGCGCAATTATACTTTCGCTTTTCAAAATACACTGCATGAACGGAACGCTTTCAACCTGCACATGCGTAAAGAAGGGGCCTGTTACTTCCACATGCAGCTTGGAGCACTTCTAAAGGCCATTTCATTTGAGTTCTTGAAGCATGCGTGCATTACTTTTCAACCTACCTTCGTAAAAATGGTGTAAAATATATAGTTTTAAAAACTCTTAATAAGAGTATTGTATCTTTTCTAAACAGAATAATCGATATAATAAATAATAAAAAATTCGGATAAGACATTCCTTATCGTATTACTTTCCAATGTTTTTGCTGGATATAATATTCTTAAATGTGATAAAGTATTTTCTGAGTTTCTTTGTGGAGCAAGAGTATCAGAAAACACCCTTTGTTTTCAGTTTGCCTGGGGTTATGGCTTCCCGGGTACCCCGACCGTCTTTGTACAAAAATCCTCCGCATCCTAATTATTTTATCCGAACGAACTTACTGACATTCTCGACCTTGACCTGTGGTTTCGACCAGCCAAAAGCAATTCTTTTATATTTAACACTGTTAATTTCCGTGATTACTATCATAATTTATCAGAACTGCTGATTCTCAAAATATAAAAAAGTGGCGTACATTCTATATCTAATTATTGTTTGAAGTAATAATTCGACTGTGTTCAAAAACTGTAAAATGTAAATAAATAAATACATAAAAATAAAGCAAGGTAAACGCCGAAAGCTTTCTAGATGGCTTATTCCCTATTTCATCACCTTCGAATTTCGCCAAAGCCACCCCCTTTACTCGGCCGTTCCAAAGAATTTTGGGACGGCCCAACATCCGATTCAATACCATCCTTATATTTTCAAAACAAAATAAGTTTATATCCAATATTTAAATAAAAATTATTGTTTCGAGGGGGAATGTCTTTTTTATGGGTCGCCTTTTTTTTTTCTACATTCCTATGGACCTCAGCTCTCGTGGAAATGCAGAAGCTCAACTCGCTTTCAGAGAAAATCTTCAGAAATAGCTGCAAATAGTCCCTGTACATTGAGTCATTTTGAAAAGTTTGATTACAACTTCATTAAAAAATTCATTCGATTTGTTACTGCAAAGCTCCTGAAATGATTGTGGCTGATAGGCTATACAGTCTACTCAGTCTAATGAATATTCTGGCCTACTGACGCATTAACCCTTTGAGGCGCAACCCTTTTCCAATGCTGAAAAAAGGGCAGCCGTAGCCATCGCTCGACTTAACTACCAGCAAGATGGCGGACGATCGAAACGTTCATCGCCGTTCATCGACCCCTTTTTTTGAAGCAGCTGGCTGTGCTGGGCACAGCCAGTTGCTTCAAAAAAAGGGTCTTTAGATCTGTGGCACGCGATGAACGTTTCGATCGTCCGTATCTTGCTGGTAGTTAAGTCGAGCGATGGCAACGGCTGCTCTTTTTTCAGCATTGGGCAATCTATCGAGCTGTTCTTGCGTTCTTCCATTTTTCGGCAGATGTCAGTGCTGTTAAAAATAATCGTGACCATTTTTTTACGGAAATGACGTGCTAAAAAATAAAGGATTCTCGTGGAGCTATATGTCACCCGCAACTATTTTTATAGAAATGAAATCTATTCTTCGTGACTCGCAACAGTCAAAACGTCAGAGTTGGGTGTTCCCCAGAGCGGGACCACTGAGCGTTAAAGGGTTAATGCAATTTTTTGGGTGGAGGCCGTTAGGTGGAAGATTCACATACATATCAATTTTGTGAAAGAAAATCGAATTGCTTATATTAATTTTACTTTTCTCGGGAGGGGCGTTCGCCCCCTCGAACCCCTTGCCATTAATTCGTCCTTGAACCTGCCCTGACTCTGTTCTTTCATTTTGGCACTTAGTTTTCTTTCCATATTTCTTTATTTCTGGATTCATTCAACAAATAAAGACAAACATTATTGGTAAGGAATGCATTTTTTAAAGGCCATACATAGGTGGATAGTCCTATATAGTAAGGGTCTGGATACCTCGTTCTCCGAGTTGCGATTTTTCTCAACAAAAAGATAAAAAGCCTGTTTGATTTTAATAGCACTGTAGTGCTAATGATGAAGGGTTTTTTTTTTTTTTTTTTTTTTAACTCTGCCTCTCCCGCCGATCGGACCCTCTCTGGTTATTTTTTTTTCTGGGTACTGCATTTTTTGTTCCTCTGTGTGTTAAAAATACTCTCGTGTGTGTCTCTTGTTGCTGTCGTTAGAATACTCATTCAGTTTAGTCTAGGCAATCAGTTAACTAAATAATGTTGGCATGCGACAGCCACAATAAATTTATAAATATTCTTTCAATGAGTTATACAATGGGTTTACAGTTCCATAATAGAGTTTCAAAAATTAGCTCATCCAAAATATATATATATATAAAGAAAGAAAGAAAGAATTATGATATTAATCTTTTGCTTAAAAAAAGCTAGATCTTATGGGGAAGACAAAAACTTTCAAACTACAAGCGCCAGGCCCGTAGCATTTGCTACTGCTGCTATATTGCTAATCCGGCACTGGCTACGCCTCTACTTACATAACCTGGTTAAGACAGACAGACCGGGCCTTTCTTGATTCCCGTGCACTTGAACATTGACTGTTACACTCGATTACGAGAAAAATATTTTTTTGTTATTAGTTCTTTTGAAAACTTCTGGTAGTAAATTTTTCTGAATATTTACGTGGAAATAAATTAGCTATCCGTGTTTAACTTCAGTACGATCAAAATAATTTTTCTATTTTAATTCCTCGTTTTTTTATTTTCTTATTGAAAGCATAGAAAAAATTTTTTTTCGACATACGAAAATTTTATACCTCTAATTCAAAATTCTTTAGTTTAACGAATTTTCAGAATAAAAAAGTTATAAAAAAGTTGTTCAGAATAAAAAAGTTGTCCAATAAAAAAGTTGTCAAAGAAGTTGTCCAGACCTGACCTATGAAATGAAAAGTAAGATTGTAAGACACCCACCGGGGGGGCCGACCCAAGGGTTTACGGCAATATTCTCCCCGGGGGAAGAGTCCAGTTTTTATTTAACTTTGAACAACAATACAAACTATGCCACTGGGGTTCGCAGTATCCCAGTAGCAGAAGGAACAAGGATCTTAGTAATACAGAACAAAATTTCTTAATAAAAAAAAAAAAAAACAAGTGCTGATGATGCTACATCATACAGTTCACGTATTTTCATAGTTCGTATATCTTTCACAGTTTACAGTTCATAATACAGTCTGAGGTATAGAACACTGTCCATTTAGTTCCGTTTTTCTTCTTCTTCTTTTTTTTTTTTTTTTTTTTTTTCTTTTTTCTTTTTTTTTTAACTGGGGAAGAATTCCAGTTCCCGTGTTCCGCCAATTATTACATCTATACATATATTTATATTTTAATTTTAATTTTTATTTTTACCAATCCATTTCGTTCAGTGTGGCCTGTTTACAATAACATATAGTACTAACTATTAAAAACACATTAAAACATTAGGAACAAGAAAACTATATACATGGGACAACAACACATTATATACAACAACACACATTATATAATACATTATAAATCATATAATATTACACAATTGAGAACACTTGTCTTAACACCACTCTTCCTTAAGGGAAAGCCCAAGCTCCCTGGTCCTGAGCCAAATCCAAAAGCATATCCTCTAATTTAACGATATATTATTTATCCTGGCAACGTGAGTGACTAACCCCTTCCTATTATTTTCATAATAATTTATTTATATTATTATTATTTTTTTTTAACCATATGTGGTAAACAGAATAACGCTTACTTACGTGACCCCATACAATATGAGATTTTTTTTTTTTTCCATAAGCCATAAACTTTTCTAAAACTTTTACCATTTACTGCATCCTGATAGTAGGTTTACTCTGTCACCCCTACATATCAATTCATATATATAGCTATACATGTTACATTGATCCATCACTATTATACATCTATCATATTAGAATTTTCTACATTATTTTTCTATTTACATCTCGCATGACTTTACATATTTACATGTTACATTGATGCTTTATTATTTTATTTTTTTACCACTATCCATATTAGTTTTTCTGCACTACCCTACAGTTTTACAAATCACGTTACCTATACACTTGCTTCTTGCCTATGCTTTACTTATAACTATTTATACATTCTTGAACATGCAAAGCGGTACACAAAATCCCAAAGAAAATATGCCTAAAATTGAAAGTAAAGTTGATATCAATTTTCTCAATGGCGGATCAAAGAAAAAGGCAAATGGACAATTACCCTTTGGCAATCTCTCCGAGGAAACAATCACTCTAAGGCTTTTCCAGAAAAAAAACCGCCTTCACAAATTCAAGGTTTTGAAACGAACTATTGACTATTTAACTACCATTCTTTTTCCCCTCTTATTCTGAAAACATGCATCTACTAATTTTACAAAACAAAATTTCTCTAACGCGACTAGAAGACCATGGAATAATTGTTCTTCTAACTGCATTTGAGAAATTTTGTACCGTAACGAAATTACTGTCCTTCTAATTGCATTAGATACATTATTAGATGAATGTTATTAGATGAATATTTATTAGATGAATGTTTTCAAGGAGAGAAGAGAATGTGTGAAAAATATTCAACAGTTTGTTCTAAAACCTTGAATTTCTAAAAGCAGTTTTCTGCATAGAAAAGAATTGCAGTGGTCGTTTCCTCGGTGAGACCTAAGAAGATTCTTGAATTTAAAAATAAATCGAGTTGGTAGGGAATTTAACCTACCTTTAAACCCATTTTTATCCTGTTCTCTTTCATCCTTGGGAAGTGGCAACGGATGAGATTCTCCCTGTTTGACCTGTGTTGCTTCCCAGTTGAGTCTTTGAATACTCCGTAAGAAACACAAGGATCTAGGCCCCAGCCGTAGCATTCAAAGATCGAAGCCGGGAAGAAATACTGTTCGTAGATGAGGTGTCTTTTCCGTTGCGACTTTTCGACGATGAAACCGAACAGGTTAAAATAAGTTCGAGATTAAAAAGTAACTGTAAGGGGGGTGGGAAAGAAGAAAGCCCCCTTTTCTGGCAAAAATGATTCATCGGGTTAATCGCTCTGCCCTCCCCCTTTTCTGGATCCACCTCTGTTCTCTCTATCAGATTTTTCTCTTGATAGCCTTCAGTTCAAAATCAAAGAATTTGGACTTTCGTCATTTGTACATCTAAAGAAATTTTAGTTTTTTTTTTTTTTTTTTTTTTTTTTTTTTTTTTGTGTGTGTGTGTGCGTGAACTTTCTTTTTTTTTCAATTCATTAAAATGACATTTGTTTCAAAAACAATAATCAAATATCTATCAATTTCCACTTCAGTATTTTCGGTAGGTGTTAAAATCATGAAAATCTAACAAACATTCTCTGCTTACTATGTGTCAAGATTATGCGGTGTTTCCATTTGTTTTTTTATTCCTTTTACAGAAAAATATAACGGTTCTCTGCCGCTGTGATAATATTATTTTACTAAAATTCCGGCTATAACCCAATTGTTCAATGTACTTAAAAATAATAGGGAAACTGAAAAGTAATGCTTTTTTGGGGGGTGGGGAAGGGTGGATGAAAATATTTTCTCCAGCCAAAACTACAAGCTAATAAGCACGAGATCTTTCATATACGTGAATTTTTGAATTTAGAGCATACATTAGGCAGCATATTTCGAAATTTGTAACATATAACTTATAAGTGATAAAGTGGCCAAAACTTTCTTTTCACGTATCTCTATCTCAAAAGAAAAAGAGAGAGAGAGAGAAAGAGGGTTCCATAAAATTATTATTTTAAAATACAACTCAGGAATGCATAAAAGCAATTTCGGGGACATTTTAGAATTTGTTCTCCGAGGAGGGTAAACTGCTCTTTCCCCTTTTTTTCACCTGTCTTTGTTGAAAGAAGAAGCAATCTATAAAATTCTTGCTGTAAAATGTAACAGGTATGAATACTACGGTTAAGCACAGCTTGGAAATAAAAATTTGTTAAACAATGAAAACACGACACTTATTTTAATAATTTGAGCCTCGATAGTATCAATTTATGTGGGAGGGGGATTTGTTCTCAAAAGTGAGGAAATTTTTAATTTTTACTTTTCACAAAGACAGTCAATTGATGCAAAATTGAATGGTGAAGGAGTTTACGTCGCTCTTTTCATCAGATTTCTATAGTAGAAAGTGTAGAGTATTTTCTTTTAAAATCACGTAAGTTTTGATTTTTAAAGCATAATTTCATCACTGACAACTTTGGCAGACGAATGAAATTTGAATGAAGAGAATAAATGAATTAATTATTTCTGTCGCGCTAATTGTTGGAAGGATTTTTCTTTCCTTGGCTTTTAGAAAGGAGATTGTATTAAGAAAAACTCCTAGTAGCTGGCGCCACCAATCAAGAAGTAACAAAATGCGGTTTTAATGTGGTCATGGACTTACCTTCATGAATGTGGTATTTTAAAATGAGGCGCCATCTGTTGAAGAGAAGTAATTGTAATACCTGCACCTCGTTAACCTAGAGTAATCGTAAGCGGTTGTCTACAGTCACGTATCCAGAAAAACAATTTCGGAGGGGGGGGTCCAAACCGTAAAAAAGGCTGAATTTTTCACAAAAAGAATATATCATTATCATTTTAGTAACAAAAATGAAAATTTTGGGGTCCTAAATACGTTCTTAGTTGTCTACGCTTGAGTTTTAATCGAGGGACGTCAAATTTTACCAGGGGCGGATCCAGAAATGACTCAAGAAGGGGGAGATTTTATACCTGAAACAAAGGGGTAGAATGCGAAAAATCATTTTATAATTAATATAATTAATTATACCAATCAATGTAATTAATTATATTATTGATAAAATCTATATATGAGCTATGATTAAGAAGGACAGGGAGTAATACCCTCCATACACCTCTTAGAAAAGGGCTACTTAATTTTCATTATACTTTCATAATATATTTCAACAGATTATAACAGAGTTTTGGACTTCACCCAGGAGGGGGCGATCGCTCCCACCGCCCACAACTTGGATCCGTGCCTGAGTTTTACTTTTCTTACGAATTTTCCACCATTTTCCTTTCTTCTTTTCTTTCTTTCTTTCTTTCTTTTTTTTTTTTTGGTTATTCAGATGGGCATACTGACTGCTCTCATTATATATAATCAAGCTTTTAAACAGTACTATATTATCACAAATACTTTTAGACACTTCTAAAGTTTCCGCCGTGTATTGTCAGAAAACGTTCTTTGACCGCTTCGTTTTTCATTCATGTGAAACGTCCAGAAGTTCACTGGGTGTCCAGGCCGCCACCTCCAGGCTATGCTAATTATACCCTTTTGCACATCGTCGGAGTGGTCGGAGTCGAAAGGGGTGGTCTTTGGACCTGTTGCTAGACCTAAATATTAAAATGAGAGACTCGGACATTGGGCTTACGGATTATGACCAAATGCTGATGGGTTTTAGGAAATTCTGAGTGGAGTAAAATGCCAGAGAAATTAGCCGCTAACTCTTGAATAGTTTTTAAAAATGACAATTAAATTGTTTTCACAAAGTTTTTTTTAACCCATTTATGCCTAGTGTCCCTTTTTTGGAATGGCATTTTCGCTATCAGTCGAAAACGTTGCTTATTTTTCCTAGCCTTTATTCACGGGTGTTGAACCTCAACTCCACAAAATATTTTAACATGACCAAGTGGAATGTTGACATCTCAATTTTTATACCTAATGATTTTAAAAGAAATCATCCCTTGTTGAAGAATTTGATATTAGAAATTTATCTATTATTGCTGGTATTAGCAAAAATCGAAGAAATTTGCAAAAATATCAGGGCGCAAATGGGTTAAGAATTTAATTTTTTATAAAAATTTGTTGAAAAGTACAAAATTTTGGGGGGGCCTTGAAATTGGTGGGCCCAAGGCAAGTGCCCCGCGTGCCCTGCCGATAAACATTCTCAGCTCATGTTATGTCGTATAGTTTGTCATGCGTAAGTTTTGCTATTTGTCTTATACCTGGGTCATTCCACGTCAGACCGAACAGTCCAGGTCACCACACCAACTCGGATTTTTCTCAAATTTTATATAGATGATTTATAGGCTAAGACATCAACAAATCTCAATTTTGAAAGTCCTACGATAATTAATTACCGAGAAATTAATTATGCAAATTTTTAAGTTTTCTGCAAGACGCACCAACTTTTTTCTCAATACCTTAAATAACTCCTTACCTGTAAAAGTTACTGAAGTGAAAATTTGTTTCTAGGAGTAACTTTTTACGCTGATTCCAAAAATGTTATCGAAATTTGCGTATCTACTATAGTTTATGCATGAGCAGTACATTTGCTAAAAAACATCATGAATTTTTTTCGGCATGTCTGATCACAGACACATGTTTTAAATTTTTATATGTTGTTAAGATGGAATAATCCTACATCCCAAAATAATTTCATCTTGGCTTTCTGCTCAGGAGCAGAGAAAAAAAATTGTATGTATGTACCTACATATGAGGATTTTCATATACAATATTTATACTGAAGATGAGAAAATTCAGAAGCGTTAGTCAATTTTCCTATGTCTTTTAAATTGATATCTGAAGTTTAACTACTACTCCCAGGCATTTGCAAAAACTAGAAAATACATAAAAGTGCTTTTATCGGAAAACGTAAAACAAACAAACAGCAAAAAATGCATATCACACACAGTGTTAAATTTAAAAAAAATCCAAAGTTAAAATTTTGAATTACTTTTAATTTAACCCTGTTGTTTTTGGCAATCATCCATCAGCCAATAAATCTTTGGAATTCTGCATGATATTGAACTCAAAAGAAATAGCAATGTTTAATAAAACATATATATGTATATATATACATATATATATATATATATATATATATATATATATATATATATATATATTAGGTCTACCGGAAAGTTCTATCCATTTTCCATATGCAATATTTTGCCTAGCCAAAACTACTGAAGCTAATAACACGAAATTTAGCACGAGTGGGATTTTATAGCGTAGGTGCTAGATTAGAGAGTATTTTCAAAAATTCGTAATTTATAGAGGATAAAAGCCCAAAATGTTCTTTTCACACATTCTGCGGGATCTCAAAGAAGAAAAGAGATATCGATAAAATTCTTGCTGTAAAATACACAACACTCAAGAATGCCTAAAAATCGATTTCAGAACATTTCGAATATAATCCTCCTAGGAGGGTATACGTAAAAGTTTGCCGTGAATAACTGGTTACATGACATTTATTCTGCAATATATCACAAAATATGAAACTTGACAATGTGCCTGACATTGCTATGCTAGTTGTTGTAACAATAAAAAATTTAATACAGTATACACTAAAACCTATTTCAAATTGCTATATCCACAAAACTAGCAAAGCACAATTTTGTTCGCATTCTGTTAAAGGTAAATAAGTACTGTAACTTACAGGAACTGAATTCTTTCAATAAACTTTGTTCCTTCTATTGACTTGAATGTCATACAGAATTACAAAGATTTATTGGCTGATGGATGATTGCCAAAAACAACAGGGTTAAATTAAAAGTAATACAAAATTTTAACTTTAGAATTTTTTTAAATTTAACACTGTGTGTGACATGCATTTTTTGTTGTTTGTTTGTTTTACGTTTTCCGATACAAGCACTTTTATGTATTTTCTAGTTTTTGCAAATGCCTGGAGTAGTAGTTAAACTTCAGATATCAATTTAAAAGACATAGGAAAATTGACTAACGCTTCTGAATTTTCTCATCTTCAGTATTAATATTGCATATGAAAATCCTCATATATAGGTACATACATACAATTTTTTTTCTCTGGTCCTGAGCAGAAAGCCAAGATGAAAATTTTTTGGGATGTAGGATTATTCCATCGTAACAACATATAAAAATTTAAAACATGTGTCTGTGATCAGACATGACGAAAAAAATTCATGATGTTTTTTAGCAAATGCAGTGCTCATGCATAAACTATAGAAGATACGCAAATTTCGATAACATTTTTGGAATCAGCGTAAAAAGTTACTCCTAGAAACAAATTTTCACTTCAGTAACTTTTACAGGTAAGGAATTATTTAAGGAATTGAGAAAAAAGTTGGCGCATCTTGCAGAAAACTTAAAAATTTGCATAATTAATTTCTCGGTAATTAATGATCGTAGAACCTCCAAAATTGAGATTTGTTGATGTCTTAGCCTATAAATCCTCTATATAAAATTTGAGGAAAATCTAAGTTGGTGTGGTGAACTTTTTCCAGTTTTTTGTTTGATTTGACGTGGAATGACCCACCTATATACAGGGTGTCGAGTGCTAACACTGCCCAATGGCTTTTTCCTAAACCGTTAGTCAGAGACACATAGTTCCCATTGCAAAAATGCTTTAAATTGTATAGTCTATTATATGAGATACATTCGAAGTCAATAAATCAAATCCTATAAAAATTACGAAATTTAAATTTTTATACGATCCCCCGGTCCTATCAGTTATAGTTAGAAAAAATTTCTTTATGCAATTTCATGCACAATAAAAAAAAATTCGTGCTTCTACGACCAAAATTCACCGAGTTACAGCTGCTTAAAGTTAGAGCACTTTTCGATCTGCGAAATAGGGGTTGTATACAAAATAAATTTGAGAAAAATTAATTTACATGGTTTGAGCTTTGTAATATTTATTAGAAATTTCATTAACTATTTTATGAATATAGATTGCAATAAAGAAGATTAACGTTTAACAATGTGTATCCAATAAGGTAACATAAAAATATACCTTATGCTGAAAAGTAGAATTTTTTAAACAGGATTTTTAAATGAACTGGCGTTAAATAACTTCCTTCGACTGTAATCTGAATATGCACCGGTACAGACAACTTTTCCAGTACTTTGCGTAGCACACTCTTATGTTACACATCTGCATACTGTACATAACAATTTAGTAAGTCTGACCTCAGATAGATTTTAAACAACTCATTACAAAGATGGGAACTATTCAGTGAAGAAAAAAAAAATGTGAAGGATAGCAATTATTTGGAGATGATTGACGAGTGTAACATACCAAAAATCAGTCATTAGAATACTTAGTATATAATTGACAAATGGTGAAGTTACGTAAAAATTTAAATAGATTTTCAAGAATAAGAGAATTTGATCGGCAGTCCCCTTTAACCCTTTGAGGCGCAACCCTTTCCCAATGCTGAAAAAAGGGCAGCCGTTGCCATCGCTCGATTTAACTACCAGCAAGATGGCGGACGATCGAAACGTTCATCGCGTGCCACAGATTTAGAGACCCTTTTTTGACGCAGCTGGCTGTGCGCGGGCACAACCAGCTGCGTCAAAATGATTCACTATAGGTCAAAATGATTCACTATAGTTGTTACCGCAACTATTTTTATAGAAGTCAAATCTATTCTTCGTGACTGGCAACAGTCAAAACGTCAGAGTTTGGTGCTCCCAGAGCGGGAACACTGCGCGTTAAAGGGTTAATAGAGCTTGACTATAACCCTCTGCTTGCAGGGCCCGATTATGACCAACAGGGGCCCCCGATCTATGAAATTTGTTTTATTTTACTGACTTTGATTGTTTCTGATATACTAGATTATACAATTTAAAGCATTTTTACAATTGGAACTATGTGTCCCTGACTAACGGTTTAGGAAATAGCCATTGGACAGCGTTAGCACTGGACACCCTGTATATTGATCCGTGGTGTATCCAAGGGGAATACACCCACGGGGACGATCCCCGGGTTTGGTGTGTTAAAAAAAGTTTAAACTTCCAAGGAACTCGACAAATTTTCAGTTTTAAGTGTGTAAGGGAGAGAATTCTGGATATGCCAATGATCTTGGTGCATCCCCCCAGATAAAATCTTGCCAGAGCCCATGGGGGGGAGGGACCACAAGGCATAAAATCGTAAGGGAAAGCCCTTTTCTACTACACTACCGCCTTTTTGATGATCTGCCAAGAAGCACTCGATGAAGCATATATAAATAAATACAGCTTGACTACCGGTTATATAGAAACGTAAACATCCGGATTAGAGGAGTAAACGGGCACGTCCTTTAGTTGATGGAGATGGCAGTCAGATGTACGCTCGCCGCTAAATTATTCAGACGCAGTTTACAAGAAGTAGAGCAGTATCCATACTGGCCGTTCCGTGTCTCTCAGACTCCGCTCTGATACAGGGTGCAAATTGAACATTTTCTGTGTGTGTGTGTGTGTTGGGGGGACATTTGAAAGAAAACAACATTCCCCAGGAGGGCACATTTGAAAAGAAGGGGAAAAAAAGGAAGGAAGGTGTAAATGTGCCACTCACATAATATAAAGTCAACTCCGATATAGTGAACATGGATATAGTGAACTTTCGGCTAAAGTCAGCGCATTTCCTTAGTCCCGATTCAGATACGTTAGAAATGTACACAGCCTTTTTCGGTTTTAGTGAACTTAAAAAAGTCTGGACATCAGAAGAGATATTAGATTCCTATGAAGAGTGTCTCTTTTGTATTAGAGTAGAGAGATTATCCAGCAGCCGTCCCCAAATACAGGTGAATTGCCAGTGTCTAGTCTGACATACTTAGCTAAACAAAGGGGAGGGGCTCATAAATCATCTTTGCTGTAATGATTTGTTGTTGTTGTTGTGAACACGTATATCGGATTATTGTGATTGGCTCGGAACCCGCTTATAAACCCTCGTCAGTAGGACAACACAAGGGGGGAGGATGCCCTCCGTGAGGGTTTTTCTAAGGGGTCCTAACCCATATTTACACTAAGTTTCTGAGAAAATCGCGGAAAACTCCGAACGGTCAGGTCGACGGACGCGCGATGGGACCCAAACCCGAGACCTTCACACTTCGCCCGTCTACCATTTCCAGTGACATAACCACTCTGATATAGTGAGGATTGTAATGATTTCTAATGTTTGCTGTAAAGCATTCACTAACAAAGCAGGTTAATTTTGAAAGTGAACCAAAAGCGGAAAATTCCCTCATCCCCTTGAACGATTTCATTTTCCATTTCCAATGCAATATCACAGGTTAAAAGCAACAGTACCTTTTGCCAACTGAATGTAATGCACATTCTTTCCGTAAATGGGATTAATTATGTTTGCTTTACTTATAAAATATTTCTATAATCATAAATAAAATCAATTATGTTTGATTTATTTAATAAATATTTAGTATTTGTATAAAATACTATTTTCTAGTTTTGTATTGTTTTATTGTTCAACATTGGAAACAGGTTTTAGTGAACTTCGGATATAGTGAACGAAATTTGCCGTTCCCCAGAGGTTTGCTATAACCGGAGTTGAATGTATATTAGGTATTACATGACAAATGCAGTCTCCAACATATCTGAGAAGTGACTTAAATTCACACTAAAGTCGGCTCGCGGTTTTCTGTGCGCATATATTCCTGCCTATGTCGATTCTACGTCTACCCTGAAATTCGGATAGCGGCAGTTGTTGTTGTTGTGTGTGATTATGGCAACGCTACACTAGAGCGATCTGCCAGGGGGGGGTGCCTTGGTAGGAGGACTTTCTAAGGGGTTCTAACGCGTATTCACGTTACATCTGGAGAAAACCTACCAAAACTCCAGACCGTTAGATCGACAGCCGAGCGATGGGACCCGAACCCGGGACCTTCACACTTCGGCCATCAAACCATTTTCAGTGGCAGAACCACTGTGCCATGGTGAGGTCGGATAGCGGCAGAGCAGCGCTCGTTCGATAATTTCGAAGTCTTTCTTTGAAAACTGACTTCAGTTACAGAATGAGAAGTGACATCAAGCATGTGTATATTTATTTCAAAGTGGTGTTTGTAACTTGCTCCTAGTAAACAAAATAAGAATTTCTATTCTCAATACTTAAAATCGGTAGGTACTCTTGAGCTTGGAGGGGCAGAGATTAATTTAGAATTTCTCCAGCAGGGGATAAATAGTATCCCTGGCAGGTATCCATTAATATTTCTCTAGCCAGGAATATATTACATTCTTCAGCCGGGAACAATCCTCGGCAACCTCCCACCCCCTCATTCAATTTTCCCCTGCTATGATCTCCTGTTTTATGATGGCCCAGAGTTTTGATGCATTGAACATGAAAAGCTTTAGCAAGATATTAACATGGGACCGTAAAACTGACACTTTTTTGTAGAAAGGCCCCAAGAAGTTATATATAAAAAAAAATCCTCTCTAAATCTTTATTCGGCTTTGAGGGTACGGTTAATGTGGTTGGATTCTATTAGTGTATCATGGAATACAAAGCCTCTGTAATCAAACTTGGCCGCTATCGTGGGAAAAAGCCGTCCTATATAATCTACTAACTGGGTCATTCCACGTCAGATCAAACAGTGCAGTTCACCACACCAACTCGGATTTTTCTCAAATTTTATATAGATGATTTATAGGCTAATACATAAACGAATCTCAATTTTGAAGGTTCTACGATAATTAATTATCGAGAAATTAATTATGCAAATTTTTAAGTTTTCTGCAAGATGCGCCAACTTTTTTCTCAATTCCTTAAATAACTCCTTACCTGTAAAAGTTACTGAAGTGAAAGTTTGTTTCTAGGAGTAACTTTTTACGCTGAATCCAAAAATGTTATAGAAATTTGCGTAACTTCTATAGTTTATGCATGAGCAGTATATTTGCTAAAAAAATCATGAATTTTTTTCGGCATGTCTGATCACAGACACATGTTTTAAATTTTTATATGTTGTTAAGTTGGAATAATCCTACATCCCAAAATAATTTCATCTTGGCTTTCTGCTCAGGAGCAGAGAAAAAAAATTATATGAGTGTACCTACATATGAGGATTTTCATATACAATATTTATACTGAAGATGAGAAAATTCAGAAGCGTTAGTCAATTTTCCTATGTCTTTTAAATTGATATCTGAAGTTTAACTACTACTCCAGGCATTTGCAAAAACTAGAAAATACATAAAAGTGCTTGTATCGGAAACGTAAAACAAACAAACAGCAAAAAATGCATGTCACACACAGTGTTAAATTTAAAAAAAATTCTAAAGTTAAAATTTTGAATTACTTTTAATTTAACCCTGTTGTTTTTGGCAATCATCCATCAGCCAATAAATCTTTGTAATTCTGCATGATATTGAAATCAAAAGAAATAACAATGTTTAGTAAACATATATATATATATATATATATATATATATATATATATATTAAGTCTACCGGAAAGTTCTATCCATTTTCCGTATGCAATATTTTGCCTAGCCAAAACTACTGAAGCTAGTAACACGAAATTTAGCACGAGTGGGATTTTATAGCGTAGGTGCTAGATTAGAGAGTATTTTCAAAAATTCGTAATTTATAGAGAATAAAGGCCCAAAATGTTCTTTTCACACATTCTGCGGGATCTCAAAGAAGAAAAGAGATATCGATAAAATTCTTGCTGTAAAATACACAACACTCAAGAATGCCTAAAAATCGATTTCAGAACATTTCGAATCCTCCTAGGAGGGTTGACGTAAAAGTTTGCCGTGAATAACTGGTTACATGAAATTTATTCTGCAATATATCACAAAATGTGCAATTTCACAATGTGCCTGACATTGCTATGCTAGTTGTTGTAACAATAAAAATTTAATACAGTATACAGTAAAACCTATTTCAAATTGCTGTATCCACAAAACTAGCCAAACCACAATTTTGCTCGCATTCTGTTAAAGGTAAATAAGTACTGTAACTTACAGGAATTCAATTCTTTCAATAAACTTTGTTCCTTCTATTGGCTTGAATGTCATACAGAATTACAAAGATTTATTGGCTGATGGATGATTGCCAAAAACAACAGGGTTAAATTAAAAGTAATTCAAAATTTTAACTTTAGAATTTTTTTTTAATTTAACACTGTGTGTGACATGCATTTTTTGTTGTTTGTTTGTTTTACGTTTTCCGATACAAGCACTTTTATGTATTTTCTAGTTTTTGCAAATGCCTGGAGTAGTAGTTAAACTTCAGATATCAATTTAAAAGACATAGGAAAATTGACTAACACTTCTGAATTTTCTCATCTTCAGTATAAATATTGCATATGAAAATCCTCTTATGTAGGTACATACATACAATTTTTTTCTCTGCTCCTGAGCAGAAAGCCAAGATGAAATTATTTTGGGATGTAGGATTATTCCAACTTAACAACATATAAAAATTTAAAACATGTGTCTGTGATCAGACATGCCGAAAAAAATTCATGATGTTTTTTAGCAAATGTACTGCTCATGCATAAACTATAGAAGATACGCAAATTTCGATAACATTTTTGGAATCAGCGTAAAAAGTTTCTCCTAGAAACAAATTTTCACTTCAGTAACTTTTACAGGTAAGGAGTTATTTAAGGAATTGAGAAAAAAGTTGGCGCATCTTGCAGAAAACTTAAAAATTTGCATAATTAATTTCTCGGTAATTAATTATCGTAGAACCTTCAAAATTGAGAGTTGTTGATGTCTTAGCCTATATATCATCTATATAAAATTTGAGGAAAATCTAAGTTGGTTTGGTGAACTTTCTCCAGTTTTGTGTTTGATTTGACGTGGAATGACCCAACTGCACGATTCAAGAGATGCTGTTATAAATACATGCTATTATAAATAGAGTGATAATTCGGCATTAAAAATCGATCTATTTCACGGTGGGTCGTGCTGTGTGTTATGTTCCCATATATGATTCTGAATTCATCGGCATTACACCTGCAATATGCTATTGTTCACCTTTTGTGCTAGCTCATTTTGGTGCTTTCTGTTTGAAAAAAAAAAAAAAAAAAAAACTTCGCTTGTCCGGTAATAATAGAGGCAAAAGCCGCCGGCGCCGTTCTGTGGGCTGCAGCGTACGCCTCATGCTAATAATAGAGGCAAAAGCCGCCGGCGCCGTTCTGTGGGCTGCAGCGTACGCCTCACGCAACCCATTCAAATGAAACTGCATTTCAGCTTTTTTTTTTTCTGGGGAATGTTGGAATCAGTTGTTTGCGCCAGTGAACGAATTATCTGGTTTGTTAGACTGAAGGGTAAAACAACATTTTTTCAGAGGATTTTTTGTAAGAAGCAAGAAAAAATGGAATCCTTACAATCAGAGGTATCAGAATTTCCTCGCTAATTGATACTGTGATAATATGCCCCTTCAATTCAAACGCAGAATGGAGGGGTCATGAATGCAAGTAAAACGTAGAACATGGTTGGGCACGAAAGTGGATTGTCTCAAGGAATTCATAGGCACGATAAGTTGCATATTTGAAAAGGTGAATGTGTGGTAACGAATATATTATATATTACGCAGCCCTGGACAACCATCAGGGTGCGAATTGAACATTTTCTCCAGGGGGTGGGGGGGGGGGCATATGAAAAAAAAACATTCTCCAGGAGGGGACATTTGGAAAAAAAAAGAAAGAAAAGGGAGGGAAGCTGTAAATGATCCACTCACATAATATATTAGGTATTACACATGGGTGCCAAGTATTACGGAATAAAATTAACCACTTTTTGTAAACTGTAATTTTTTAAAAATAATTTTTCAAAATAGTTACCAGACCACGCCTACAACTCAGAAATTTTGCTATATTTTAAACAGAAAATTACCTTTCATAAAAAGTGGGTAATTATATTCCGTAACAAGGCCGTATCCAGGGGGGTCCGGTCCCTCCCCCCCCGAAATTTAAAATTTTGTTAACAAAACAATAATAATGAAGTGTTTTTGTGAACTATTTAGCCTTTGTCACCTTTCGGTCCCCACTCCGAAATTTTTGGACCCCCCGCCCAGTTCCGTAATACTTGGCACCTATGATTACATGTCAAATGCAGTCGCCAACATGTCTGGGAAGTGACTTGATTTCAAATAAAAGTCGACCCCCGATGCACATAAATTCCTGCCTATGTCGATTCTATGTCTACCCTCATCAAATTCGGCTCACCGCAGAGCAATGTTCGTTTCTTCATTTCGTACTCATTCTTTGAAACCTGATGCTATTACAGAATGAGAAGTGGCATTGTAGATGAGGAGTGGCATTGAGACCAAT
Organism: Cheiracanthium punctorium; assembly: GCA_038373885.1. Lineage (NCBI taxonomy): Eukaryota > Metazoa > Arthropoda > Arachnida > Araneae > Cheiracanthiidae > Cheiracanthium > Cheiracanthium punctorium. The sequence goes on from JAWZYV010013516.1 coordinate 336,075, forward strand.
TGTAAAAGTTCCGATCTATTAGTCAGAATGTTTTTTTCATTTTTTTTTTCCTTGTCAAATAATAAAATGGACATTTAGGACTTTACTCAGATTCAGTTACACAAGACAAAGAAATAGTATGAGACTTTTTACAAATCTTAAAGTTAAACATTTTTAATGTAATTAGCTGATAAGTGAAGTTTTTAACTTCCTTACAAAAGTTTTTTTTTTTTTTTTTTTTTCGTTTTCTTAGCAACGGAAGGATTGAATGATTATGCAGTAAAAAAGAAAGCATTAAAATGAAAGGACAAGTATCATGTACGAGGGTAAAGGTTCATTGCATCTATGTGTGTGTGCTATGGGTAAACTGAAAAGAGTTTTGCAATACAAACGAAGGAAAAAGCAGTAGCATCGAGAATCTTATAATTTTTAAAACTCCTTTAAAATAATGTCTATATTTGTTCATAATATGCATTTTCATTTTTTCCTAAACTTAAAACTCTAAAAATGTATACATGCATTTTCATTTCCTAAACTTAACTCTCTTAGTTTTAATTTTATTGTTAAATTTGGAAGCTTAAGGGGAAGTTAATGGAAGGGGCCGTACTCAGAAAAAAATTTCGGAGGGTGTCCAAACGATAGAAAAAGACTAGATACGATAGAAAACCATAACATCTACCAAACGATAGAAAAAGGTAGAATTTTTCTCAAAAGGACTTCATTATGATTTTGTTAACAAAAATTGAAATTTTGGGAAGGGGAAGGAAACCGCCACCCCCTTAACCCTTTAACGCGCAGTGTTCCCGCTCTGGGAACACCAAACTCTGACGTTTTGACTGTTGCCAGTCACGAAGAATAGATTTGATTACTATAAAAATAGTTGGGGGTGACACAGCTCCACAAGAATCCTTTACTTTTTAGCACGTCCTTTCCGGTCAAAAAATGGTCACGATTATTTTTAGCAGCACTGACATCTGCTGAAAAATGGAAGAATGCGAGAACTGCTGGATAGATTGCCCAAAGTTGAAAAAAGGGCAGTCGTTGCCATCACTCGACTTAACTACCAGCAAGATGGCGGACGATCGAAACGTTGTTTGACGACAGCTGGCTGTGCTGCACACAGCCAGCTGTCGTCAAAAAAGGGTCTCTAGATCTGTGGCAACGACTGCCCTTTTTTCAGCATTGGGAAAGGGTTGCGCCTCAAAGGGTTAACGTGTCCTTAGTAATGGTTATTATTGTAAAAATTAAGATATATATGAAATTAGTATTTAATCTTAAATTCTAATCGCAAGTGAATTTGACATCATTTTGATGTTGCAAATTTGAAATTGCATTAACTTAGTGAGAGTAACGTCCTTTACGGGAAAATTAATTCCCTAGGATCAACTTTTACGACAGCCGTGACAGCTAAAACGTTCACGAAACAATGAATGTTTCATGAAACTATTTTTATATCTACGATATCAACAATATTTTAAGCCTGTTTTGTATAGTAAAGTTTTATCAAGGTGTTGACTGAGATTACACATCGTTTACGCTTTAGGAATTACAAGATAAAATAAAAACCCCATTTGACGTTATTTCAGAACTTAAACCAGACAGACAAAATGTTATTCTGCAAAAGCACCGTGAAAGTGAATTGATGTGTTTGCGAGAAACATATTATTTTCAGTTCTTTTTTATCTCAAATAACGCTTCCATCATTTTTGTGTTAACATTTTTCAGTAACGCTATATACCATCTCAAATAAGTATCTGTAACGCAAAGCTTATCTCACGAATCAAAGAATTTCTCATATTTTGGAATTTCGTAAAGGTGGAATTAATTTCACTTATATGAGTAAGAAAAATATTTGATTTCTTCGGTACGGAGAACGGGTACGCAGCTAGTATTTTATATAAATACTAGATTCTAGGCACTATGTCGTCCTCGTTGGCTTTAGAATTAGGCCCAGAGATGAAGAATGTCTGAAAAAAAAAAAAGAAAGAATCTGATGACACTCCCGCCATAGACAAAAATGACTGCATTTAAATATTTTCTTATTAATTTTAAATGGATACTGTGTCATACGTAGAGTTACTAAATTTTGATCCCTTTTTTTCCACATTTGGCGAGTGAAGACAGTTGCGGCAATATTTACAGCTTTTTAAATTAATATTAATTGACGCAGTCCAAATCGTACAAACGAAATTGCCATCACCTATAAGCTAATATTAAACAAAATCAATATTCAACTTGTGGCATCAAAATACGAAGATCTCTCTTGCAATATTTCACTGTTATTACTACAAAATCAAATTTCGAGAGGGCATTTATTTAGAAGAATGTGCGAATCAAATTAAGATTTTTCCTGATGTGTTCATGTTTTTTTACATAATAATAAAAATTTTCAGCTCATTAATTTAGCAATGACGTTGACCTCTCAATAGCGCAATGTATTAGAATTATTTTAAGTGTTCCTGTAAAAGATCTATTTATTCTGTATGCATATATTTTAGCTTGTGTTACTCAGGAATAGTGTAGCGTTCTATAAATGAAAAAAATCTTTAGAATCGATTCAGTGGTTACAGAGATGCACAAAGAGCATAATGTCATTCTTATGAGTGTCCCTGTAAAAGAGGCATTTGTGATAAATGCATGAAAGGTATACTATTCAAAAGTGTAGTTTTCTATAGGTGAAAAAAGTTTTAGAATTGGTTCAGCAGTTACACAGTTGCCTATAGAACATATTGTATTGGAATTCTTTTGAGTGTCCCCGTAAAAGTACTACAGTCAACTCCGCATACAGTGAACTCGGATATATTGAACCTTCGGCTATAGTGAACGCAAACTATTAGTCTCGATTCACACACAGTTTCTCTGTTCACCAAGGGGACCATTCGGTTTTAGTGAACTTCGGATATTGTGGACGAAATTTGATGGTTCCCAGCTGTTCAGTATAACCGGAGTTGACTGTATTTATGCTATATATATATGAATTATTGCTTATGATATTCAGGAATAGTGTAGATTTCTATCGGTGAAAAAAGTTTTAGAATCGGTTCAGTAATAGCAGTTACAGAGATGTCCATAGAGCATAATGTATTAGAATTATTTTAAGTGTTCATGCAAAATAACTATTTCTGCTATTGTGCATGAATTTTAGCTTATGATACTTAGGAATAGTGTAGCTTTCTATCAGTGTAAAAATCTTTAGAATCGATTCAATGGTTATAGAGAGGTCCATAGAGCATACTGTAATTTTTAAGCATGTTCCTCCTAAAGAAAATTTTGAGACATACGCACAAAAGCTAGCCTGTATTACTCAGGAATAGTGTAGCTTTCTAATTGTGAAAAAAGTTTTAAACTCGGTTTAGTAGTTACAGAGGTACCCATAGAGCGCAATGTATTAGAATTCTTTTGAGTGCCCCTAAAAGAACTATTATGCTATATGCATGGAAGGTTGCTTATATGTTACACCAGAGTACAGGCTATCTTCATTCCAAAATTTAACCGAATTTGTTAAGCCGTTTTTGCATGATTTAGTAACAAGCACACAAACATACAAACTTTCACAAGCATAATATTAGTAGGATAAAACTTAAAATTCACCTTTCAATATTTATTAATACAATTGCTTTTTTGATTATGGGGAAGTAACTAGGGAAGCAAATGAGAGGGGGCGTAAAATCAATTCCCGCCTACGTAAAAAAAAAAAAAAAAAAAAAAAAAAAAAAGTCCAAAACCGGTCCTGAATGTATATATTGAATATTAATGTACATTGAAAGGCACAGATAAAATTTTGCTTTGTCAATGAAATTGATAAAATACTACTTCTAAATTAGCATTTTCGTGCAAATAAAAACTCTTTTTCTTTTTGAATGAATAAATATACCGGGTGATTCAAAATAGATATTAAGGCGATTATTTTTTAAACCGTAAGTGATCGAAACGTACTTCCAATTAGAAAAGTTCGTCCAATTAAGAGTAGCTTCCAGAAATGGCATTTTTTTACTGGGGGTTTGTATACATATTAATATAAGAAATTTAATTTTTATACGGTCCCTCCTTTCCTACCCTTTATATTTAGGAAAATGTTGGTCTTTACCTAAGAAAATCAATAAAACAAACCCCGTGTCTCTACGTGGAATAGTTTCCGAGATTGAACAATTTGAAAATTTTGGCATTTGTCGCCAAGCAATGTCTCCAAAGTGAGAAAAATATAATTACTTTTTCAATGACGTAAATTTATGATAATAGTCACTCGATAGACACAGTTGACTCCTCAAATCCTAAATTTAGCTGGAGTATTCCTATAACGCATGTTTGGCAGTTTCTAGTGAATGTTACTACACCATAGTAACCTACACCATTATTTGGTCATTCTCTTTTATACTTTAAAATTTCCTTCTCTAGAAGCTTGATGTAATGAGTGGATGATCCCCCTGAAAGACTAAATTATCGCTCATTTCATAAAGTAGTGCAGATCATTTTAGATAAAACTGCACCTGTTCATTTCACACATTTGAACGGGTTTAATTTCTTTTCCCAACAATAGGATCTTCACTTATCTTTTATCAACTCATAGTGGGTCCCCCAACGTAAAGATTTTTTCGCCGGAAAACTGACGCCAACGCATTAGGTAAAATGGTCTAAGTCATCATTTTCAAAATTAATTTTCTCGCTAACTATTTCACTTACTTAGAGACACGAGATTTGTTTTAATAATTTTCTTAGGCAAAGGGCAACATTCTTCTAAATATAAAGGGTAGGAAAGGAGGGACCGTATAAAAATTAAATTTCGTATTTTAATACGTATACAACCCCCAGTAAAAAGAATGCCTTATCTGAAAGCTACTCTTAATTGGACGAACTTTTCAAATGGGAAGTATGTTTCGATCACTTACGGTTTAAAAAATAATCACTTTAACATCTATTTTGAATCACCCGGTATAAATACAATAAAAATGATACAAATTGTAAATTACCAAAAGATCCTTCAAAAAGCATTACTCATGTGCTTAGAAATGCACTATCAATTGCAATTAAAAGTATATTTTGACATTGTATCAAGCATGTTAAAATCAATGACATGACATGACGTGACAAATTTTGTTTTATGAAACTCCTAGCCGTGGTCCACCTAAGGTATCATTTCCGCTGGCGTAACATAGGGGGGGGGGGACAGTCTAGGGTGGACTTAGCCCACCCCAGAATTTTTTTTTCGAATAATTGTTCAGAAATTGTCTCTACAGACAAGTGGTCTCTTTACCAAGGTCGTCATTTTAGCAGGTTCTACTATTTACTTAACACAGATTTTTTTTTTCTTATTCACTTCTTCGCAATTGACCTTCTTGCTCAGGGCCGTAGTTAGACGATAGTACAAAGGGCGCTCAAACTTCTGCCGAGGGTGCCCATACACGCACACGCACCCCCCCCACACACACACACAAACACAAACACACACATATGTAATTTACAATACAAACAGCAGGACTAAGTACTGGACTGACTTACTCCATCTAAATTTGCATACAAAATTGATGAATGATGTCATTTTGCATTGTAAAAACTATTATATATATTGTTTGTTAATATATCTCTGTTTTAATCGTCTGTATGTTTGTGTGTGTATAATTGTATATACATACATGCATACAAGCTGAAGTACCCTTCGTTAACGGGTTAGTACATAATGCAAATTTTCAAAAGAATCTTCGTCAGCATTGTAAGTGTATAAAGAACGGAAATAGTAGATTAGCAATACTATAGAAATAAAAATTATATCTTCTGTGTATTTTAAAAGATTACAGGTTTGGGAGTAATCAGTAAATCTGTAAATTTGTCTTTATAATCAGTAAATTTTATATAAGAAAATTTAGTAAATTTAAGTAATCAGTAAATCTGACTATTATAGAGAACTCCTATTTGAAAAAATTAAATTTTATTCTGGTTGAATGAGTTTTTCGATGTCATTCCTAACCTGTAACTGAATTTCGTTTGATTCACTGTACATATTTTAATATTATTCCTCGAAAGCATTTTGAACAATTTTCACAAAATCTAAAAAAAGCGTATAAAAATTTCTTTGAAAATATATTTAAAATTTTCAAAGAATTCCAATTTTTGTTGTTTTAGCTGATGCTGATCACGTTGCTAAACTTCATTGTATTCTCTTAATCCATTTTTAAGGAATGCGAGAACAAACATTTATAAGATTTTCCAAAAATCACAAAATCTATGAAATATTTTAAAATTGTTTTGACATCTGGAGTTCGAATTAATTTGCATCTAATATAATTCCAAATTTTATTCTATCCTATTTTTCAGGAATAGCGCAAACATGTACTGGATTTTCACAAAATCTCGTAATCTTCATAAAAAAAAAATTAAATAGTTGGACGCAGAGAGTTCAAGTGACCATCAGTGACGATACTAAATTTTATTTCACTTGCTTAACTGGTTTGTACGTACTCGATAAATATTTTCACATTTTTAACAATTTTTGCAAAATCTCAAAATCTATTCAAAAGTTTTAAAAAAATTGACTCCTTTAGTTTAAGTTGTCTGACCACCAACCATGCCACTAAATTTCATTTCATTCGCTTCAGTTATTTTAACGTGATGGACGAACATAAATATAAGCAGTCTGAAACGATTTTCGAAAAATCTTAAAATCTAATCAAGGTTTTTAACAAAATGAAATCCTATATTTTAAGTTGAGTGACCATCTATCCCGTCACCAAATTTCATTTCATTCGCTTCAGTCGTTTTTACGGGATGCTCCAATGAAATAAGCGTCAGGAACAGAATGAGAAAATGACAGACAGACATTTTTTTTTTTTTTTTTTTTGAGAGTCGTACTGGATTCCCATGTGCTTGAAACGGATAGAAATCGCAAAATGTTTGAATTCCAGGTAATCACAAACAAAAGTCTTATTTATACCGACATATAATATGTGTGTTGTGTGTATATAGTTGAAATAAAAAGAAATTAATTAAAAGAAAACAGAATACACAATCTGTTATATAATTCTTTAATACCTATCAACAATGAATGAATAATCAAGGTTATGCTGGCGAGCGAAGTTACCCTCGAAACAAGTGAATTGTCTTGGGACAAAATAACTTTTTTTTCAATTCTTGTTAATGAGAAATCGAAGTTAGAAAACTTGCTGGAGTATTTCAAAAGGACACGTAGCCATTTTATTTATTTATATTTAAGTAAAATTTTACATAGACTGGAATAATAATAAAATATGTCAATTTTTAAAATTTCGTAAATGTGTGTTAAAAAAAAAGAAAGAAAGGCGTTTAAAATCCAATTTTCAAAGAGAAGAAACATCTCAATAGATAAGTGAAAACTTTAATGATGTTAAAAAAATACATATAATCGGGTAGACATATCTTTCTTGTCTCGTCTTAAACTTTAACTAAATGTTTTATGCATTATTTTTTGAATAAATTGAATTTTGAATTTCTTTTTAACATCTTACAGCATGAATATTTTTAATATACCTTATAGTTATTTTTTCACATTAAAACACTACCATGCAAATATAAATAGTACAGTGCAAGTATTGTTATACATGATTACTAAAATGTATTTAATATCAGTGATTCAGGTAACTTATAAAAAATGTCATAATTATAGGTTAAATAGGCCCGCGGCATTTTTTCCAAGTACAAAACTATAGATTTTAGAATCTGTGGTAAACATTTATTTTTAAATAAAATGTCAGACTAGACATGAAGAAAAGAAATATCAGCACTACTTTATTTAATAACTTGGAAATATTTGCAGGATGCTGGAAAGAAAGTCGATTGAATTAATTTTTGAATGATTAAAATTAATTTCATATATTTCTAAATATTTATTCTATCTTGAAGAACGAAATATATAGAAATTTATAAAATCATGTGCAATCACTCAAAAAATATATTATTAATTTACTATATTATATACAGTGTATTAATTAAAAATAAATTCGGTTATATTTAAAAACTTAATAAATTATATTATAATTGTATTTATAATTTTATTTCGAAAAAAAATTTTTTTGCCGTGAATATTGATAAATGAAGATCAATATTTTAAGAACTTTTAAACACATAAAGCTTCCATTTCAAAAATTTATTTTTCATTCAAACAAAATAACTGTACACATATATAGTTCTCTCTGTACACATGTATAGTTACAGATCTGGTATATCCATTTTTCTTATAAATAACATCAGTTATAGAAGTCGTATCTTTAAAATTTCTTCATTCTTAAATAGGAAATACGCATCATTAAAAATCTTGATTATTTTAAATATTGGATACAGCATGTAGGATAGCATTATATGATGAAAAAGAAATTCGAACTGTCCTTTAAAGTCAAATTTTAGAATACGTACCAGACATACTTAGCCATAATTAAGGAACTTAAGTATTTAAAAATCACAGAAGAGTGTTTAAGTGCACTTGTAACATTTGGAAAAGAGAAATATTTACAACTTAAATACTTTTGGACCCTTTTTTTAAAATCAGAATGTACACATATTTTTCCCTTTTTGTTTATAAACTTAATCTAAACAAATTTTTACACTAATGCAATAAATAATATCCATGAAATTAAACTGTTCTATAAAATTCGCTGCTCATAGTAAACCACGAACTTTGGTTTATTAAATACAGAAAGTACATTTTTTTAATACCCTGTACAATTTATCACATAACATCAGAAAAATTTACAAATCCGTGAACAAATTCCTATTAAAAACATATCACCCTTAACATTTAAATCTACTTATAATTTCACTAAAAAAATAATTCAGTTGATGATTTCCTATGAATAACACATCTAAATATCTTGATTAATTTTAAAAATTCTATATTGCTTTTGATCAAATTAATTCTCAGAGAAAATTTGAAAAAAAATTGAATCCCCCCCCCTCAAAAAAGTATCATATAACGAAAATTATACGAAAGACTCCAAGATTTTGAATTTACGACATAGCTATAATAATTACAAATATTATTATTAACATAAGTTGGACACTTTTTGTACAGTTGCAGCCGCCCGTTCTTCTTTTTGTTGAAATGTTTCTAAAACATATTCAAATCTATATTTTTTGTGCGCCGCTTTTCAAATGCTAAAAGCATTAAATTTGAATGTCTTTTGTGACACATAGAATGTCTTTGTGGTCTATTCAGTCTTGTAAATACAGAAAATGTTGACTCGCACAATGCTGTACAACAGCCAAAAGTTCTCACAGCTGAAAGTAATTTGTATGAGTCCGAAAAAGCAACTTTTTGCTTGCATATTTCAGAAAACTTATCCGTAGTCAGCACTTCATTTTTTTGAAAGAAATTTTTGACTACGATTACTTCTTCGGGTGAGGGGATTTTAATCCCTAATGTTTTTAAATATTGTTACGAATTTTCGGGGCAACCCGCTGTTCTTGGGTTGAAAATTCGTGTTCTACGCTTCAAATAATTAAATTTTGCATTTTGTTGCATCAAAATCAGTTAACTAGAACGCGAGATGTGGAGTTTTATGTTTTTCTATTGGTTTCTATGGGGTTTTCAAGAAATCTAGAGAAATATTGATGTTAGAGCTTCGCTAACCTCATTTTTGGGGACTTATTTTTGCCGCCAAATTTGGCGATATTTCGCCAAAAAGTCGCCAACCCTGTTGGACATTTCGCGAGATATTTCCAATGGTGCCTTTAAAGTTGGTTTTTCTGCATTAAAATCACATAATAGCCTAATGATTCAGCTGCATTCCTATGCCGTAAAAAAAAGTAACGCTTTATGTGGAATCTTCGGGAGATGCATTCTTCTAGAAGTTCCTTGTAGCTTCTGCGTCACCTATAAATACGGGCATGACAGATCTCCCCAGTTCAGTGTCCATCGAGCTCTTGTTAAGTGAATTTGCTGCATTACGCTGTGAATTGCGCTATATTTTGCTTACTTTTCAAAGCTGGTTTTTAAGTGTTGTGTGTAAATTCTTCGTTGCTGAGTCTTGAGGGACTGTGTACGATTTCCCTCGTAATTTCCCACTGATTTTCTGCCTGTGGAGGTGTTTTATTTTGTGTGAGAAATACAGCATTCGTGAACGCTTTTGTTCTAAGCGGACTGTTATCAGCACGCTACTGACTTTTGTGGAGCTGATTGTTCGATGAAGTTCTAGAAGCAATAAAGTTTATGTTCCATCCTTAGGGATGGACGCGAGACGAAAATTCGGCTGTCTCGTCTCGCAAAATCGCTGAAAAACTTTGTCTCGTCTCGCAAAAATCCCTATATCACAATGTAAAATATGCCAGTCTCGTCTCGCAAAATAACTGCGAATATCTGTCTCGTCTCGCAAATTTCTGTCTCGCAGTCCATCCCTATCCATCCTGACTGGTGGACCCTTTACTAGAACTTTCTATAACAACCGGACTTAAGAACGATGAACCCAGTAATTAGCAGAGAATTCTGCAACAATATTTAAGGTCATCTCTATGAAAATCAAATTCTTCCACTTTGAAATTTCGTTAAAAATGCAATGGAAAGTTGTTGTGATACGTCTAGAGCGCGCTCAAATTTTTCCAGAGGGCGCTGAGCTCAATTCAGCGCCCCCCTGGCTACGGGCCTGTATCTTGCTACACATGTACCTGAAGTACATCAATGTACATTGAATGAACTTTTATCATCTTAAAAATTAGTGCTCAGTGGCGCATTAATTTTTAGAATGTTTTCGTACTGTGCGCACACTGTGAGCTAGTTCACTGTTTACTTATTTTTTGTTTCCTTTTTTTCAAGCCCATTGAACGCAGAGTACGAAAGATGCTGCGAAACATGGGGAAAATGAATGCTCGGCCTTGCACCCGCGTAACTCCAAGGACGCTGGAAACCCTAGCAATGCATCAGATCAGTGTCTGCAAAATTTTCTTTGCAGATTCTTGCTACACTCACCGGCGTCGGCCTAAGATTACTGCAGCATATGGTTACCATGCAGGAAGAAACAAAAAACAGGGAAAAGGGAAGTGGGAATCCACCCAAGCCGAAAGAGGCGACCGAAAAGCGATTTGCGACGTACAAACTCCTTCGCTGGGAAATTTATTTTGCTTTACAAAAAAAGAAAAGAAATTATACAAATTCCCATAAATGGGATTACATCAGCCCAAGTTGCTCACAGGCAGGCTTTAAAAATACCACAATCAGAAAGTCAAAAATCATAAAACACATAAAAACACAATGAACATTAAAACACAAAAATGTTACATCACCCATATTTTTGCTAATTTTAAAGTAAAAAAACATAAAAAAACACATTCAAACAAAAACACTAAACACATAAATATTACATCACCGTTATTTTTGACCATTTTTTATTTAATGAGCTCTTATTTTCATGACAAAGAGCCTCGCACTGTACACCATTACGTTAGACATAATTACACACATTGATTTAATCTAATAAATACAAGAATTTATTTATATTATTTTTATTTTTATTTTATTCAGCTGAAATATTACCATATATTTATTTTATTATTACCACTATATAAGCACACACATACATACATATTTTTTCATTTTTATAAAAGTTGCCGACGCAAGAAGCCAGATAGAGAAACCATAGTTTTATCGAAAAAAAAAATTGGACCTGGAAAACTATAAATTTATTAGATATAAAGATTTTAATTAAATTATTTATTTTCAAATTTATAGAACATTAATAGAACATTAATTTTAAAACAAAAACATTTTATTTATTTTAAGCCATATTTCTTCCTTTATATACGTATTATAAGTGATCTTTATTTTTATATAATTTGTCTCTAATTGTTTTACATATTTCTTCTTTTTTCATAAGAATTTGATCTGACTATGCACATCGACAGCGGAATTGCGTCGGAAATTATAGCCCAGCTGGGGGGGGGGGGGGCAGTTGCCGATTATGTAACGGAATGGGTCCCCTAGTGCTCCACAGAAACAGTTGCTTTTGTTCAACTTTCCCAGATGGTACAGAAAACTAGGGAAAAATCCTTTACTAGTACAGTATGGATAAAGCAATCTGTTCTGGACTTTGATATCAAAATTTCCCTTTTTATAGAAATTATACGTGAATCTGCCAGTCTCTTCACCATCCCGCCAAATCTGCCAGTTATTTATTATTTCTTCTTTTACTTGTCTTTTAATAGCAGAAGTGGTGTACTTAATATTATTATTTATATTGTCACTATTGTTTACAAGTGGTTGTTTTGCCAATTGATGGTTGTTTTGCCCTGTTGGCACGCTCAATACCGAGCGTGCAAACATGTGCTTTAGCCCATGCTATTGTAAAGCAGTAGTTCTTTTTTTATGACGTTTATTTTTCTGTTATTATTTGATTATTTGTGTTTTGTTGTATTAATGCCGCCACGGTTGATAAACTGTCTGTTATGATATTAATATTATGATGTGTATTCCCTATCGCCCAATTTATTGCAGATAGAATTGCTAGTTGTTCTGCCTGATATATAATGTTTAAGTTATGCAGCCTGTTACTATAATCATAAATCAAAGTATTATTAAGTTGAACTGTAAAAACGAAAGCTGTCCCGTTGGTTATTCTTGAGCCATCGGTGTAAATATAAATGGAATTATTATTAGTGTTCATATTATTTATGATTTAAAAAAGGGGGGAGTGGGGCAAGTGACCCCTGTTGTCCTATGCTACCGACGACCATGGCTGCACCATATTGTTGCCAGAGCCAGCCCGACAAACTAGGCAACAGCCTAGAGTGCCGAACCGAAGAAGGCGGCTCTAACCAGGCAGCAAAGTCTTTTTTAGTTTTATCTACAGGGGAAAAAATAGTTCCCGCTGGCTGGCTCATCATTCAGTCCATCTCTCTTCGAGTAGCGAACTGGCCACTTGGAAGAGGCGGAAAAATGCACATGGGCTACATATAATTTGGGCCCTTTTAAAAATCCTACCGCTTCCCCGCTTTCCAAAAAGTCTTTTTTTTATTGACTGGGCCCTTAATGTTTTCCACACCAAAATTTTAAGAGCAGTCCGCCCAGGTTAAGAGGCAGTGACGTAATTGAGGCGTTCCACCCGGGCGCCGACTGCGTGGGTGCTCTGGGGCCCACAAAAAGAAAATTCTCATGGGTGCGGAGCACCCACAAAGTTGTCTATTTTAGTTACTTTTGTTGAAACAAATTTATTGAGAACTCAAGGTGAGAAGAAGGAATTGTGAATGTTGAAAATATAATTTCACTCTTCTATTAAAACAAAAAATTAGTTCCGTCTTGTTTTTATTCTTGAGCGTTTTTGGAAACTAAGGATCCACAAAAAATTTTTTGAATACCATGCACAGACAAACTTTAATACCAAATCAGAATCCTACCGAATCTGCCCTTGATTGTGCCATTGATTAACATAAGATGACGGTATAGATAACTCCTTAAAATATATATACATATTAAGCTAGAGACTCAGAACAGAAAAAAATCTTTCTTTGAAAAAGCTCGGCTGAAGAGGGGGCCCCCAAAGAATGAATTATTTAAAAAATGAAGTAAAATACTTGCAAATATGAAATTTTCATTTTTTAAAGATAACAACAGAGCATAAGAGATTAAAAACTTTGTTAACACCTTTCAAAGAAATGGCAGATAAATATACTTACAGATAGATGGCATCCAAAATTTTGTTGCGTGATTTTTCCTAGCGCTCAATCCTTTTCCCTCTCCTGATAGCCTCCTTACCTTTTATAACTGTAACACCATGTTCCTTGATGTATTTGTAAAACGATATGGTAAAGGCCACAGGCAACTGTAACTTCAAAATCTACCAGTTCTCCAATTTTTTTGTGAATTTCCGATTTTTCATGATTAAAGAGCTTTTTAGATATCCTTTTGAGTAAAAAGTGAAAAATATGAGACTTAGAGAAAGTGAGATTGATGTCATTCTGATGTCACGAGTTTAAAAATGACTTAGAAACCTAGTTATGTTAACAGAGTGTAATGAAAAAGGGATGTCAGACTTGCAATAAATCCGTAAGTAAAAGTTCCTAACGAAGTAATTTACATGAAACAAAAGGTCAGTTTGGAATACTAAGCGTGGAACATTCTTAATACTCTAAGTTAAAGATTTAAAATATATATCTGATCTTTCCGAAACTTCACATTTTCACTTAAGACAGTAGAACCCCTTAAGAGGTGATATTTACACAAGCACCAACTCTCTACTAAATTTTACACTTACCCCAACATGTATCTTTTAGATAAATTTAAACTTACAAGTCAAGCATTTATTTAAGTTTTTTCTGTTTTGAATCATTTTTTTTAAACAATTATTAATATTCGTTCATTTTGCATCATAAATGCAAGGGATTGCTTAAAAAACTTGTAATTACATAAATAACTCAAAAGGGTACGCGGAAATTTTTTTGCGGAGAGGGGAGGCTCGGATGTTTGCGGTACACCACTGCCAGTTACAGGACGTCAATGTCACTTTCTTAGTCAATCGGATCGGTGTCTTACTCTTTCGGACATTAAAAGATTTGTGGCATACGAAATTCGAAAAACTCGGTGAAAGGTGCATGCAAAGATTTTTCAAAGTTGACAACGTATATATATGTAAAGAATGTTCGGGCCTCTCTTCGCAATGACTTCGTCTTTTCCGAAAGAATGGCAGACGAGGCTGGTTGAGGTTAAACTGGATTATTATTTCTCATACTTTGTTGGAGAAGGATCGGTGACCTATCGACAAACTCCCTGCGTTATTCTTAGGCAGTTACTCTAGCGAAAATCCCTTGCAAATTTATTGCTCCTGACCTACATTTAATTGGGCAAATTCTAATATAAATGGTATAAAGTTTGTTTTGTGTCCCATGCTGATGTTAAGCAACATGCCAAAAGCTTGAAAACTCGTTTTCGGACTGCGAAAACAGTGCCTGGAACTCGAAGTCATCACAGGTTTGTTCCAAGCAACAATGGTGAGTTGACCCCGTATCAATTATCGACAGATGATGAAAATACTGGGTTCAGGGTTAGTCTCACTGTGAATAAGGAACACGCAACGAATATAAATACTGATGACTTGCAACCAGGACTTTATGTAGCTGCAGTATACGACGACAACTGGTTCATTGGCTGCATAAGTGGAAAAGATTCTTTTGACAGGTAGCACTGGACGACATTATTCTATTGACAGTGATACAATTAAAAATATTACTGTCGCATTTAATATGTTCAAGTCAGCTATAAAATAGTTTTTTCTTTTTGTAAAATAGCTTTTTTTCTTCTTAATTTGTCGTATTTCTGTTTAATAAGCTTTGTTCAACGTATTATTTATAGTATACAATTTCTTAAGAAGAGAAACATGTCTGTACTGTACAGACATCACTTATATAATTTTAAATTAAAATCAGATATGGGTGCGATACGCAGGTATATACGCAACATTATGTTTTGGATGTGTGTTGTGTGTATATATATATATATATATATAGAGAGAGAGAGAGAGTTAAATTGTAAAATAAAACCCAGATAACCCCAGGCTTTGTCAAAGAAACACACTTGAATAAGAAAAGAACCAAATAAAAAACACTATAACCAGCTAATTCATCAGAGGGAGACTGGTGTGCTTGTTAGTTACAGGTTTCTAGTCTGGTGTCAGGAGATTTTGAACTATTGTAATGACAGAATTTTTTAAACTCAAGTATCTTGATATATTGTCTCTTTAATATAATTATGGAGTTTAATCAACGGACACCAGTTCTCCCTGACCTCCAAAAAACTTCAAACAATGTTAAAATAGAATAGAAAGTGAAAAAACATACTGCTGCCTTACAACGTGGCTGCCGTCCTCCCAGCCGTAAATTAAAAATGTGAACAAACCGAGTCCGTATATCCTGTAATCTGAGCCACATTCCGTTCCAGTCAGCTTCCAACAGCCCTGCTTCCCCATCCATCTGTACCTGTCCAAAACTGCAATACAGCACTAGGCTTTAGCTAACATTTCATTTACAAACTGCTGTGGACGCAAAAATATATAGGCAAGTCCTAATTGTAACATATGGACTATTTCCAGGGGTTTATGCTATTTTTAAATTGTCTAATATAATAATTAATAAAATTTAAAGGAAAGGCATTATTGTAAAACAATTTAGCAGAAAGTAAGTATAGTTGCGAATCCCAAAAATAGCTATTGTTACATAGTCGAAAAAATCTTAGCATTTGTCCAATTACAATATTAACAAAGATTTTTCTGTGAAAAATTTGAGGTCCAGTGTGGCAAAGAAATTGTATCAAAGTTAAAACTCCTTTTTTTACCATAAATATCTATATATAAAAATGTATTACAAATATTCAAACTCACATACAAAAAACAGCAGAAAAATGGCTATTATTTGCTTGATTAAGCTTCAAACAAGAGGGATAGATCCTATCTTTGATTCTATTGAAATCACCGTTGATAACAAGAATGTTGTCTATGTATCGGAACACTGAAAAACTTATTGCATTAGAAGACATAAAAACATATTTATAATAAAAAAGCTGTAGGTTGGCAGCAGTACTAGAATAACTAGTACCCATACCAATACCTTTAATTTGCCGATATATTTTAGAATTAAAAATCATATAATTATTGTTTAAACAAAAATTGGAAATTGTGACAAAAAACTCTCGATTAATATTAAGTGAAGTTTCTATTTCAAAATTATCAAAAATACCTAAAAGTGATTTTATAAAGATCATCTATTGGAATATTTGTAAATAAATTTTCAAAATCATAAACTTGCAGACTTGTTATATCCATATTATTTAATTGCTGTGTTAAAGAGAAACTGTTTTTAATAGACGACAAAAAAAAAAAAAAAAAAAAAAACGTGTGAATAAATTTGCTTTCCAAAAAATTATAGATTTTACTTAATATATTTTGAAAAATGATGTTCACTGTTGTACTTATTGTATTTCTGGTGTTACAAAGAAACAACTGGTGTAGCAAAAAAATTCGGAAAGCTATTATATTTATTTATAATTAGTTTTAATTTTTTCGAAAAAGCAGAGAATTTTTTAATTAGTACAGATTTATTATTTTTATATTTTGTAAAAACCACTTTTTTTTCTATGTCTTTAGTGATAGTTCCAAAATAGAAAGCTTTACAAATAACAGCAAAATTATTTGAAGCCTTGTCCACTGGACAAAAAACAAATCTACTTTTGTATTTGTTACGTAATGGCGTAATTAACATATGTATGCTTTATTTAGCATTGTTCTTTCTTTTAAGTTCAATATCATACAGAATTTTAAAGATTTTTTGGCTGATGGGATGACTGCCAAAAACAACAGGGTTAAATTAAAAATAATTCTAAATTTTAACATAAGAATTATTTTTAATTTTACGTTGTTTGAATGAATTTTTTTGTTTGTTTTACGTCTTCCGATACAAGCACTTTGATATATTTTCTAGTTTTTGCAAATGCCTGGAGTAGTAGTTAAATTTATGATATCAATTTAAAAGACAAAGGAAAATTGACTAACGCTTCTGAATTTTCTCATCTTCAGTATAAATGTTGCATATGAAAATCCTCATATACAGGTACATACATACAATTTTTTTCTCTGCTCCTGAGCAGAAAGCCAAGATGAAATTATTTTGGGATGTAGGATTATTCCATCTTAATAACATATAAAAATTTAAAACATGTGTCTGTGATCAGACATGCCGAAAAAAATTCATGATGTTTTTTAGCAAATGCAATGCTCATGTACAAACTATAGAAGATGCGCAAATTTCGATAACATTTTTGGAATCAGCTTAAAAAGTTACCCCTAGAATTAAACTTTTCACTTCACTAGAACTTTTCACTTCAGTAACTTTTACAGGTAAAGAGTTATTTAAGGAACTCAGAAAAACGTTGGCGCATCTGCAGAAAGCTAAAAAATTTGCATAATTAATTTCTCGGTAATTAATTATCGTAGAACCTTCAACAGTGAGATTTTTTTATGTCTTAGCCTATAAATCATCTATATAAAATTTGAGAAAAATCTAAGTTGGTGTGTTGAACTGCATTGTTTTATCTGACGTGGAATGACACGATAATAAAATGAAAAAAATAAAATAGTATTTCAAAAATAATTGAGCCTGGTCCAGTGTGCCCCTAGGTCCAACGAGCCCCAACACCCCCTATAGCAAGAATACAAACATACTTTCGTTTTTATTTACGTAATGGAATGATGGAGTTTTCAAGGTTGACAGAGGAATCTTCTTGTCGTCCATTCTGGGGAACCCAGAAGGAAGTCTTTCAAGATGCGAGTTAAAGGCAAAGAGTCCACAAGTTTGGGCAATGTGCGGGACTTGTTCTTTACGAGAGCACTCCTCACCGAGCATCGGCATAAGTGTACTAGTGTTCTAGGTTTGTAAGGCTGCCGACCGAAAATTTCGGACCACTCTTCGACCACGCTGTCCACGGCTTGCTGCTGCTCAGGATCTTTTGCTAACTCTGGCCCTTGCAGGAAGCATATGAATTCCCTTATTTCATCGGGGGACACCAAAGGATCGGGAACTGCTTCGAGGAGCACTTCAAGGACCCGCTTGCTATCATACTGTTTCTCTTCGCTATCCCATTCGTATATCACTGCAAATAGTGTTCGGAGAATGAGCAGGATGCGCTCGAATCCTCTGCCGCTTTCTCTAAGCATACGGCCGCTGTTCCGCCGCAGTTCCACATAAATGTCATATACCCTTAGGAGAGGCACGTTCAAGCCGTTGCGCTCGTCAAGGATCACCCTAAAAGATAGTGTAGAGAAAAATAAATAGCCAGTTACCTAAAACACCGTTTCATCCACAAAACTGATAAATAAACACTAAAAAAAAGGCAGGTAATAAATTTTT
This sequence comes from Cheiracanthium punctorium, assembly GCA_038373885.1. Taxonomy (NCBI): domain Eukaryota; kingdom Metazoa; phylum Arthropoda; class Arachnida; order Araneae; family Cheiracanthiidae; genus Cheiracanthium; species Cheiracanthium punctorium. The sequence continues at coordinate 354,894 of JAWZYV010013516.1, forward strand.
GAACATCAAGCATTTTCACATCAATATAGAAGACCAACTGGATAAAGTGCCCGAATCTGAAAAAGTGCAGCCGTTGTCATAGATACATTTAACTACCAACAACATGGCGGTCGATCGAATCACCCATCTGGCTCCACATAGCTAGAGAAGTTTTCTGACACAGCCGCACCAGAAAACTTCTTTAGCTATGGGGAGCCAGATGGGTGATTCGATCGACCGCCATGTTCTTGGTAGTTAAATGGATGGGTGGAAACCGCTGCCCTTTTTTCAGCGTTGTTGGTACCATTTAACCATACTTTTTTACGAACAGCAGTAAAAATACTGAAATAAGGCGATTTCACGGCGCAACCACCGTGCTTCAAAGGGTTAAAGAAATGGTAGACTTTGAAATTAGAAAAAAATCGGGAATTCTTTTTTATTTACTTTCCAAACATATACTACCATGTAATTGACTTTACGAACGTGAACCATGTAAGGAAAGTAGTGATATGCCGTCCATGGACTAGGGTGATTTAGACTTGTCCCTTGAATGTATGGGTCATTTTCAAAATTTGGTGCCATTTGCTGTCCACGTGTAAAATATTTTTTCAAAAGGTATAAGAAAATTTAAATGATTTTTCTTCTTTCATTGTTTTTATCAGGCAGTTTCCAGTACTATAACAATAGATTTAAAAACATACAATTTAATAATTTTTTTTTTTAAGAAATGAGTAGAGAAGATACTGAAATATAGCTGTCCGAATCAGAACATAAAATGTGGTGTTATGCAGAATTCTTGCCCCCACACTAAAATTTCTGTCCTGACATTCTTTAACATTGTGAAATAAATTTTAAATTACATTATGAAAAGGGTTTTTTAAGGTTTTAAGAAAAATACAAGACTTCTAATTTATATAACTGTCCGGACATGGATGTCATGTCTGTCACCATACATTATTTTCAACTTTTTGAACAACAAAACAGAAATATGAGAATAACAATACCTGTTTACCATTAGAGCATGGTCTAAAAAGAAATATAAATGGACTTAAAGAGTTTTTGGCATTTGACTGAAAAAGCAAAAGTCTATTTGTGATAAGTATTTTTATTTCATGTCATGTTTGTTACCTTAATTAGTTGTATAAAATATATTTATTTATTTGTTAATTCAATTGATTAATTTGGATCATTAGTTTTTTAGTTTAAATTAATGTCTCTTTTCATGTTCTTGTGGAATGATTTATTCTCATGAATTTTTGTTCTTAAGTGACTTGAAATGTCATGTCTGTTACTATAATAAGTAATACCCATGACAAACAAAAACTTGTAAAAAAAAGGAAAAATATTTTTAAACTGTAAAGACTATATTATATGGACAAAAGGACTCTACACTTATGTAATATATCACTTTGTATTATTTTGCTCTAAACAAAGTGTACAAATTTCAAAGAAAATGTCCGGTAACAGACATGACAAATTTCATCAAGTCTGATAATGGAAAAATCTAAAAAAATTAAACAAAAGACAAAACGCATGAATAATACCCAAATAATGTTCAGAAACAATATTTGGGTATTATTGTTTCTGAACATTAATACCCAAATACCATAATATGAAACAAGGTATGTTTTATATTATGGAAAAAACTACTTAATTTTTGAAATTTTATTTTTGCTTCTTAAATTTCCAAATGGCACCTCCCAATTTTGAAAATGACCCATGAGTGTAAAAGCGTTTTTTGAATTTAATGATTAAGAACATAAAATTGCTCTGAAAAATGCAATTTTGCAAACCGAAACATCTATATCAGTCAGCTGCATGGTCAGCTCACCACATTTCCCCTCAATCCCCCCCCTGCATACACACACACATCCCCCGGAACAAGAAGCGTGCGCGCAGGGGCGAAGCGCAAGAGCGGAGCTTCTTTTGTATCATGTCTTATATAAGTTACAACTAGCACTGCTAGTATATATTAGTTTTATTTCTCGGCTTTTTTCGGGATATTTTGCAACTATCTAATGCTCGGTCTAATGTGATAACAAGAAAATGGCCCAGGAACGGGGCCTTAGGCCATTACCTACATTCGCACCCTCCTGGGACCGGCCCTGGCTTTGGGATTGTCTACATTAGCAGTAGCAAAGCCAGGATTTTTTTTTTTTGGGGGGGGGGGGGGCGGCTGAGATCTCAAGCTTAATATAACTTATATATATACGTACATTTAAGTGGTTATAGTTTCCGTTCCATTCTATTCTCACATTGTTTAATTTAATTGTACTTTGTATGGCTCAGCATCTATTATTATATTTTTTGTGGCTTGTAAATCTTGCATCTGTTGTTATTTATTTTTCATGCGGGGGTATGTCATATTTGCAGCATACTTTGTGTGTTTTACCAATTAGTTAAAAAAAAGGTTCGATAAGTTCTGGTTTCTAATTAGTGCATGTTTATTGTTCTGTCAAAAAACCCCCAATAATATGTGAGTTTAAATTTGTACTTGTTTATTGTTAAAAAAAATGAAAAAATTAACAAATGATCACGGGTAATATTCAAATGCGCTTCTTTAAATTAAAATAATCTTTGACATACCTCTAGGCATATAACGCAAATAGTTAGCTATAAGAGTAGTTAGATATTCCCATTAAAATATTATAAACCTAATCTATCTCATGCTATTTAATTCTTTTTAACATTACTGATATTTCTAGAATATTTTATTATTTCACTCTGAATTTATTTATTTAATATTTAATTTTTACTTATAGATCAACTCTTTTTTATTTCATTCTTAATTTTTTATTTAATTTTTAGTTATTGTTCAACATTTTACCTAAAATTCAGGCAACATATATTTTTTTCCTCTTCAATTGGCAACAGCCCTATGGATGAGCCATATTTTCTTCTTAATGCATATGGCCATGCCATCTCCATTTTTTTTTCTTTTTTCATTTTCAAGCTTGCTTTTTAACAGGATAGGCCCCCGTAGTTACACATTTAGCTTTCTTTGTGCTAAGTAACTACAAGGAAATCCTGTTAGTATTTTGTTTTTCTTTTGGTAGTAAGTATTCAGTTTGTGGGGCCTGACGAGCTTAATCGATGCTTACTACCTTTATTCATTCCAAACTGTACTTCCTCTTTCAATCAGTCCACATAACCGTTTTTCTTTTTTTTTTTTTTTTTTTTTGGTTTTATATATTTTACGCTTTTTGGATATGTTGTTTAAGTATGAATGTTTCCCTAAATCAAAACATTTATTATTCCATGGATAATTAGAATTTTGTATCTGCTGAGTGGATGAAACACTGATTCGTATGTTAAGCCTTTTTACTATATATATACAGTTTTTGTACGGGGAATAAGTTCTCTTTATTTTTCTTGAATGTGTTCGCATGTGGAAATAAATTTAAAAACTAAAGAAAGAAAAAACTTCATAAATAGCTTTTTTTTTTCTTTTTGACAAGCCTATATGAGGGGAATCTGCCTTGGGTGGAGGACTTTCTAAGGAGTTCTACCGTGTATTCACGTGACATCTGAAGGAAACCGACCATAACTCCAGACCGTCAGCGGGACCTTTACACATCAGGCGTCTACCAGGTTCCGTGCCATATCCTCTCGGCCATGGTGGGGCCTAAATCGAGTTTAAAATCTTTGCAAGTTGAAAAAACACACTTTGAAAAAAATAAGTTTGGCTTTGGTCCGTATTTGAACTTGCAATTTCTCAAGGGGAAATTTCAAATTTATCCACGGATATGCAATTTTCTCCATATCTTAAGATTTACCAATTTCGGGCGTGGCTGCAGCCGCCATCAGCCACCCCCTGGTACATTAGTGTCGGATAACTTACAGAACTTAACAAGAAAATAGTTAACGTTTGACGTTTTTCCCACCTCCCTTACGTCGTGGATCGTCGGCTGAATTGTAGCGTTCTGGATCAGCGGTTTTGGTCCTCACGTTTGAGGTTGAGTTTTTGTCTTATGCAAGCCTACACCGGGTGAGGGATCTACCTAGGGAAGAGGTGCCATGGGCGGGTGACCTTTTAAGGCTTCTAAAGCGTATTCACTTGACATCGGGAGAAAACCGACTACAACTGCATAAGACAAAAGCTCGATAGCCGCGAAATTAGCCAAAACTCGGGAGCTTCCCACTTCCGTCCTCTATCAGTGTCTTATCCACTCGGCATGATTTGAATGTTCGGATTATCGACAGAAGATAATTATTATTAAAAAGGTCGGATTTACTTTTCATTTTAGTTATCCTCTCTTGGAAAAAGAAGAAGGGGGGAAATAAATCACCAGTCGATTTCCAGGATTTGCGTAAACCAACTTATTCAAAGCGCGGTGGTGAAACAGGCAAACTTTTTTTCCTCCATAAGAAAAAGTCTTTATTATTTCTACCATTCTAAAAAGACAACAATGGAGGTTTTCTCCATGGTATAAACTTTTAAACGTAATAAATATTTTACTGCTGAAAAAGAAAATAAAAAAGAATTGTACTTTCAAATGAAAAATCGGACGAATAAGTGTGTGTGTATTGTATCGATGGCTAGATGTCTCCTTTAAAAATTTCGATGAGTAATACTGAAATAAAACCTTACGATTATGTATTGCTGATTGAAAAACCAGGGTGAAGCATTGGGGTGAAGCAGAATAATGCCACGCCCACTAACGAAGCTTTCGACCCACATGAACACACTTTTTGAATCTGTACGGCGAGCTTCAAAGACTGAATATGCTATTCTAAATGTTTCGATCACAGAATGTTACTGACTACTCTTAATAAGGTTGTTCCACCGGCAGAGATTCACTTGAGCAACTTTAAAAACGAACCAATACCAATGATGCCAAACATTCGAAAAAATGAACAACGCTTCTTCACCGGGTGCATTGTGGACTGACACTAACAGTGACGCTGTAGGTCTCATGCAATTTTCAGAAAAAGTTCATCAGCACAAAAATCGCCTCAGTGCTGTTCCGAAGGGAAAATTGAAAAATTCCGTATCTTTAACATTTCTTTCCTAGGTGTTTCATAACTTCAAGAGGTTCATTGCAACAGTTCAGAGTAGAGCTTGTAAAAAAGCATTCTAAACTTTTCCGAATGAAGCGCAATCAAAGCCTTTAAAAAGCTGTTCAAAAGTTGCTTGGTTAACAAAATAAATAAATAAATAAATAAAAATAAAATAAAAATAACAGCCTTAAACGTTACATGAAAATAATAAAAACACCGTAAGTTGTTGTCTAAGTTCTGTGGAATGTATTGCCATAAAAGACATTCTAGAATTGATAGGAAACAGCTTCATTTTAACTTCTCAAAAACAAAATTCCTTTAGAAAGTGATATTTTTCATAAGAGAAGTGCGTGAGGGGGGGGGAGGGGGAGGGGAGTACTATAAAGAGGGCTCACAAACTTCCTGAAAATTCTTTTTAGGCAAAAATAAATTGTAGACAGTGGCTAGTCCCCAACAGAAAGTTTCACCGCACGCCACTGAAAAAATGTATAAAGTATAATAATAAAAAAGGACTATGAGCTTTACATGTATTTGAGTTAATCTGAATTCATTTGTACTATTTTTTGTGATGCAAGCATTTAGTGTGTGTATGCATATTTGAGTGAACACAATAGCACCTAAACTGTGCATTCGATCAAGATCAAATTTGGTATAGATGCAATAGAGCCTTGTTCAGATGAAGTTAAAGGTTAGCAAAAATCTTTTTTTAAATTAAATAATAAAAGAGCAAAATGTAATAGGTGATTGGGGGGGGGCTGCTTTCCATCGTCTCCACCGAAATTTCGTGTTAAACGTTTTCGTCTTATCGAGGTTCGACTGTATTACAGAGCACCCTCGTACCATCGGCCTTGATTTCGATGTGCACTGGACATAGCTTTGATACAGTGCTACAAAAAAGAATTCTTATACATTACGATAGGGACGTTAATTCTTGAAAGCACGCTAACGTCTAAACTGTGCATTCGACTGAGTGCAAATCGTGTTTGTATGTGTACTATAGGTCACGGCACATGACCTGTATAAATTTCGGTGAATATATTTCTATAAGGCTGAAAAAAAAAAAAAAAAAAAAAAAAAACATTAGTGTCTATAGACGCGCACTTAGTAACGATCAAGTATTCGGAAAGTCGAGTGAACTCACTCCAGATTTTTATATATTGTTATTTTATTAGTTGTGCTGAATCTGACGCAAGATACCGTTATTCCCCTAAAGTATGTGTAATTTTTACAGGCAAATGATTTTAATTAAGAAAAAAGAGATTTAAATAAAATTATCCGTTTGTTACTGTATGTAAATAAAATTTTGAAAGCAAGCACTTTTTTAAGGTATCCGCTTACCCTGAAAGCATCGAATTTCGGCCAAAAAATCAATAATAAATTGACCGCTATATGTCCAGTGCCGTAACTTGGGATTACGAGACCCAGGGGCGAGAGTGAATCTGTGCTCCCTTTTAATCTTATAATTGGTAAAAACGAAAATAGGTTTGCACGTACATACATTTGTACATACGCAAAGACAGAATTAAACACTTTTAGCTAATAATAGATATGTAGAACACTTTGCAGACACTTTGCATCTTCTGAGAAGCCTTCAGATGCAACAAGAACCAGATACTTTTGCTCATTTCTGAGCAGGTGTTTGTGTATCAAGTAGAAAAAAGGGCAATAAATTTACGTTTGATAAAAATTCCGTCACAATTGTTAAAACGATTGATAGTTTTACAGTTTTACTTTGGAAGGTGTTAAAAAGATTTTCTATCAATCTATCTTATATGTGATAAATACCAATATTTATTCAATTGGGAATATCACGAAATAAAGAGAATTAAAAAAAAAAAAAAGAAAAGGCTATTGAAAGGCTATTAAAAAAAGAAAAGGCTATTGCTGTCGATCTGAGGTTTGAGGTTTTGGACAGTTTTCTCCAGATGTAACATGAATACGCGCTAGAGGTTATTTTCATTTTTAGTTTGAGTTTTTATACAAATAATTATTGAATCATTTGTATAATGAATGTAAAAGAATCTAAACTCTGGTTATTATACAAGTAAAAGAAAAGGAAGACCAAAAAATATTAAAATATTTTGCAAGAGGGGCTCAGACCATTGGTTTTTAGAGGGGGAAAATTAAAGAAGATAGTGTCAGTTTAAGTTGGTTAGTTCTGAGTTTTACGATATGCGAGAAAAAGCAGATCGGGACAATTGGTATTTGGGCCTTTGTATGCCATGCCATTCCTAATTTAGATCCTCATTAAAAGGAAAAAGAAATTTCCAAGCATTGACTTACTCTAGAAAAGTGCGGTTCAGCTCCATATATTTACTATACGCAGTGGCGTACACAAATGGTGTGGGGGTGAAGATTTAACCCCACCCCACCCCGCCTTTGTCCATGCATTTCAATTACAACAAAAGATAAAACAGGCCTTTTGCTTGAAATTACCTAAGTGATATGATAATTTTAAGAAATAAGAGGGGGCCCCCAAAAAGGATGTTTGCTTCAGAGTGGCTTTTTGAGACTCATATCATGTTTTTCTAGAATACAAATAAAGGAAACACAAGGTCATTAGTTACAGAACTTTGGTTCTAAAAATTCTGGCATATAAAATTAACTTTTCAAAGTTAGCTGTACATATCGTAATACAGCGGATCAGTTGTTGAGCTGTTAGCTATTTTATAAGCAGTAAGCAACTTTTTTGTTTTCTGCTTAAACAGTGTTAGGCGATCCGTTTTGAATATTAGATGTACAAATCTAAAAAGTTATAAAAGAAGAAAAAATCCAAGATTGTTGGGAAAATAGTTGTATGAATTTTGAGGCCCTTACGTGTGGGGGGGCCCCCGGGCATTCGCCCCGCCATGCCTCCCTATTTTTACGGCACTGTATATATCCCTGTTTCTAAAACCGTTTACTTTTTATACTACGACGTTTGGAAGGGAAGTTATTAACCATTTAACAACACATCGTTAGATGTGAACTAACATCAGCTAAGAACTTGAAACGCTTTTTCTCAGTATTTTGTTTTTTGCATTTTCTTTTCACTATTAACACCATAACTTCTATATTAATAAAGATTTTTAATTGAAATTTTCAGTATATGAAATTTTCAGTATATGTATAAGTATTATTGGCTATGAAATGACCTAAAGTAATTCTTCTTACATGTCTATTTGCTTCTTTTTTAAGGGTATTTTTTGGCAACAGGCCGTAAATTTGGAAAATATGAATATTTTGTCACGTAATTGGTCATACTTTATTTTCCTGGTAAAATTTCTTTTAGTTTTTTCGTCACTCCAAATATCATTGCATTATATACCTCACTGTTAAAAAGAATTACGATTCATTCAGTACGATCGTATGTTCAGTGTTAGCTGTTTTGATAAATTTGAGTGAAAATTTACTATAAAAACCACAATTTTTCAAAATGTATGACAATGATAAATAATTTTCTGGACAATTTTCTTTTTCGATTCTACAATTTACCTGAAAATTATTTACGAAAATCTAAATTGTAACTTAAAACAAAAATATTGTCCCAAATATATACATGTTCATTGCTCATACATATTTTAAAGCATCTACTAAAGGAAGTGAACCCCCTTGGTGTAATGGTTAGCGCAGTGCGCTGCCGTCCCACATGTCCGGGGTTCGAATCCCGGGCTAGGCAAGGTCGACTCACCGTTTCACCCCATATGGGTCGATAAGATGAGGGCCAAGCTTGCTTGGGGTCAAGCACTGGGGGCTTCGCGTCAAGCTGACCACCTGGCCAAGATATAATCCGCACGCCAGAGCCCTGGTCGCGAAGGTGCGTTTGCGTTGTGTTTTCAAGGCAAACTGCACGAGGGGTATCTGCCGAGGATGGGGGGGGGGTGCCTTGGAAGGAGGGGTTCTAACGCGGGGTTCTAACGCGTATTCACGTTCAGTGATGTGAGGTGGGTAAATACCCACTGGGTAGGTAAATATATTTTGGGTATTTACCCAAGGCCTGGGTAAATACCCAAAAACTGGGTATTTTAACTTAGAATGGAATAACTGTTCTTAACAACATTTATGATTAATACCAATTAGATTTCTATTATTGTTCCTTTTTTTAAATACAAAGTTTTTAATTTTAATTTGCAAGTGACAGCTTTGGTAATATCTTTAATGTGTTACATTGATTAATATACCTCATGGCTTATTTTAAGTTTACTATTATATCGCAGAGCTTATTTTATGTTTATTATATTTTAAACTGTGATAGTTTATTATGGTTTATTATTGAAGGGGTGATTGGATTATATGCATCTTATGATTTATTTAATGATCACTAAAATAAAAATTACATGCAAATAGTTACAAAACTAGTAGTTATAAGTAATAGGTTTAAAAACATATTTTTGACGGTAAATTTAAACTTTTATGAATATTTCAGATTGATCAACAAAATATTTCTATTAAAAAAGTCATTAATACCAATTTTTTTATAATAAAATTTCCGTTTAATGAATTTTTCAGAATTGCAAATTTGATTTTCGGTCTCCTGAGATTCAGATTCGTAATTCAGATTTTACTGTCTGTATATATTTAGTGTAGTTGAATTTCTCTTCCTTTTTTTCAAATTGTCAAATACACTGCTCCTTGTTATTATTCCTATTTACAATTCTATTCAAACAGTTATATTTATAGGCTATATTTAATCAAGTATTTTATTCAACATGTATCATATAGCTTCTTTTCATAATTATATTTTTTGAAGTTTTATGAAATTAAAAAGTTGTAAAGAGTTCCTAAGTTTTTCTTTTTTCTTTCTTTTTTTTTTTACTTTATACACAATATATATATGTGTGTGTGTGTGTGAATATCCTTACCCACCAATACAAGCTTTTTAAAACAATAGTGTTAATTCAAAAATAAATACCCTGGTAAATACCCATTTTGGGTATATAACCTTGAAAATAAATACCTGGGTATTTTACATCACTGTTCAAGTTACATCTGGAGAAAACCTACCAAAACTCCAGACCGTTAGATCGACAGCCGCGCGATGGAACCCGCGCGAACCCGGAATCTTCACACTTCGGCCGTCTACCATTTTGAGTGACATAGCCACTGCGCCATGGTGAGGCGAAGGCGCGGTTGCAGCGCAGGCCTTGGCCCCGAAGAGGGCTGTTGCGCCTATGTTTGACTTGACTAAAGAGGGATATTTTATTCTTTTTCGCTCTTGCTCCCGGGCGCGTTTTCCCAAACCCTCAAGACTTCACGCACTTGGCGAAAACAGGAACGCGTCAACGATTTGGCGAAAGAGAGGAGTTACGCGAGCTTGTAGTCGCTATAAGGTTGCAATGCTAGTAAGACCGCCTCAAGAATTTATGATGTAATAACAGGCGCGCTTTTCTGATGTGTTTAAAGAATGCAATTAGTTTAATATATTGGTAGAATATGAAAAGTATATAATATGATTGTATGTATAAAACATTTATTTATAGATAAAATTTAACTTATCGGCTCCGCAATTTTATCCTAGGCACTTTAAAATTGTTTATCGCATGTTCTTTTTGGCGCCATCTACTTTTTTTGAGCGTAATTATCAGAATAGGTTTATTGATTTATTGCATTTAATAAACATGTCTCCGATACATTTAAAGAATGTAATTTGTTAAATAATAAATGGTAGAGTAAGAAATGTATATAATTATACATTCTGTATTATGTACATTTGTGTTTTTATCTGTAAAGCCATTCATTTACAGATAAAAACACAACTTAAATGCTTAAAACTTTTCTATGAGCACTTCAAAAAATGCCTTACATTTTTAATTTGGTGCTACCGACGTTTTTTTTTTTATTTTTTTTAACGGAATTGTCTTAGTAATAGTAGATTTCTTAATTTTCTGTTGTAAGTTTAATTTCTAGCTTCATATTGAAACATATAGTTATTTTTTCCTTATTATTCAAAACTGAGAACATGTCAGTCATATTTCGTTAACATAAGTCAATATTTCGTTATCAAGCGTAATGAATTCACCAAGAATTTTTTTTAACTAATCTTCAATAATAAACTATCATTTTTATATATTGAGAAATTTTACTGTGATGATTCCAATTTTTATCTATTTGATTGGAACTTTATTTCTCAGGGGCATGTGTTTTAGGAGATAAGGATGGTTAATATATTATTAATATATAATTTATATAATAATTATAATATATATATATATATATATATATATATATATATATATATATATATATATATATATATATAAATCTCTGACGTTTTGACTGTTGCCAGTCACGAAGAATAGATTTGATTTCTATAAAAATAGTTGCGGGTGACATAGCTCCACGAGAATCTTTTACTTTTTATCACGTCATTTCCCGTAAAAAAAAATGGTCACGATTCTTTTTAACAGCACTGACATCTGCTGAAATATGGAAGAATGCGAGAACAAGTGGATAAATTGCCCAATGCTGAAAAAAGGGCAGCCGTTGCCATCGCTCGACTTAACTACCAGCAAGAGGGCGGACGATCGAAACGTTCATCGCGTGCCACAGATCTAGAGACCCCTTTTTTTGACGACAGCTGGCAGTGCCGCACAGCCAGCTGTCGTCAAAAAAGGGGTCTCTAGATCTGTGGCACGCGATGAACGTTTCGATCGTCCGCCCTCTTGCTGGTAGTTAAGTCGAGCGATGGCAACGGCTGCCCTTTTTTCAGCATTGGGAAAGGGTTGCGCCTCAAAGGGTTAACCCCAAAAATGCTTGAATGTGCAGCAAACACTTCGAAGAAAGCCATTATATTGATGACTTACAAAACAGACTTTTAGGTCTGCCTATTAGAGATGAGACGGGCTCAGCCCGAGCCCGAAAGCCCGAGCCCGAGCCCCGGGCCCGACTCGGGCTCGTGCTCTGTAATTAACGATTGCGTTCGGGCTCGGGCTCGTGAAAAATTTCTCCTTTGTTGAACATACTCCTTGAAACAGATTTTAAAAAGTGATTCATGGGATAAATAGACGTACTTATTTCAAAAAATAGCGGCACGGGGAACTAGAAGGTGTGTGAAGCTCCAAAAATTATTGTATCCTATTAATGAAGTAGTTAATTTTATTTGTCTTTAGCTGAAATTTCGGGCTCGGGCGGGCTCGGACTCCAACTTTAGTAATATTGCTCGGGCTCGGGCTCGGGCGGGCTCGGATTAAAAGTCTTCGGGCTCGGGCGGGCTCGGGCTTCAAAAAATGAGCCCGAACTCATCTCTACTGCCTATAAGAAAAATATTAAAAGATTCCTACAGTTAATTTACCTTCTTTTAAATTGGAAGAAAAAACAACTCCTAGATCAGAAAGGCAAAAAAAAGAGGAAAGTTTCGGAAGATGCTTTCAGTAGACTAAGTATAATTTAAGTCCTAAGAAAATACGATCAGAAGATACAATAAATGATGATGATGATGAAGTAAACTTGAATGAAAGTTCAACGAAAGACAGTTGTAAAAACTGTGATGCACTGGAAGAAGAAATCAGCAGTTTAAAAATTGAGTTAGAGTGTGCAAGAAGGAAATTAACAATATTAAAAAATAAAAATCGTCGTTCATTTAAAATCATGGCACAGAAATTAAAAAGAACCCTTCTGTGTAAAAAAAATAAAACATCTGAAATTGGAAAATTAAAAAGGAAAGTATGCATCCCGGATAAAGAGAACAGAAAATTAAAGAATCTAAACGAAAAATCTTTTTACTTTATACGAAAAATCTTTTACTCTATAATTAAAATATTATAGAAAGTACTTATATAATTGTTTTGCACCTTAAAAAATTAGTTAATAAAGTAAAACAATAAAATTAACTATTTTACATTAAATCTTTTTAAAAATATCAGCTTTAAGCATTATTAGAATCGACTTTATAGACGAAAAAAAAAAAAATAAATAAATAAAAATTAGTTTTTGTGTTTTTATCGGTGATCTTCAATTGGTCTTTCATTTCAAAAAAAAATTATCATCTTCAACACTTTTAATAAGACGGTGAAAAGTTTCTAGTCCTATTACAGCATCCGGAAAACTAAGTATTTCTGCAATTTCTTATTCAGTTTAGCTCATTTCTTAATTTTCTGTAACCTCATGAATTTCATGCACTGTTAGCATTTCACTGGCCAATGCCATACTTTTTCAGTCCTAAAAATTGATTTTTCAAACAGTAAGAAGAAAGGGAAAAAAATTAAAAACAAAACAAAACAAAAAACGAAAGTCACATGTAAACACGCTCTGAATGTAAACTTAGAAGTGAAAAAAGACTTTTTAAGCAGGAAAGTGTTTGGAACGAAACTTTTTAAACGGGTTGTTTTCACATTGTAAGAATAGGAAAAAATAGGGAACCGCAAATAAGAACTTTTTAGGCGGGAATTTTTTAAATGGGTTTTACTGTATATTTTTTAACATTTAAACACACACACACACATATATATATAAAGAAAGTTGGTGCATAATGTTTTATTTTGAATGATTCTTTGCTTTCTTTTTTTAGAAAACAATCCTATATTCATTACTTTATCTCAAAACAGAAAATCTGGTTTCTACTTGAATATATTTTTGAGAGCCTATGTATATTATATATTACTAATAGAAAGGGATTCACAGAAGCAATTGTTTTAATTTTTCCTAAAAATATATCACACTAAATCTTAAATGTCATAGATAACATTTTAAGTGAGAAAAATCTAATAAAAGTCATTGAGAAAACATTATCTCCACGACTTCTCCCTGATGAGAGGGTGGCTTTCGCAATGCACGTCTCTCTTCCGCCAAATCGTTGGCTCCCTCCTGTTTTCGTCAAGTGTGTGAAGTCTTGAGGGTTTGGGAAAACGCCTCCCGCGTCGTGAGAACTATAGTAATGGCATTTACAACGAGGGTTACTAAATCGAGTGGGCCAAAAATATATAAATGTTTCCAATGCATCCAAGATTTCTGAAGTTAAAAAAAAAAAAAAAAAAAAGAAATGTGTGGAAGACAGACACTCAAGAAAGTTAAAATTTGGATAGAGGAACAGGAAAGATGTTAAATCATAAACGTATGTTTTATCAACTTAAATACAGTGTTGCCAGACTTCGAAACCTTCTCTTCTAAACGGGATCGAATTCCTCCCCCCCCCAAAAAAAAAATTAAAACTTCCCCCAAATGTTAAAAATCTTATTCAATTTATTATACAAAATATATACACCAATTTTCATTGACTAATGGCCAATTATCATTGGCGGTTGGATGGGTGGGAAGAGAAGTACGGAGAACAAGATATCGATAAATCTGTGCGTCACAGTCAGTGCTGGAGAGTGATTTTATGGAGGAAAAATTGGAAATTCATAAGTTGTAGGTACTAATAATTTTATTTAACATGATAATATTTTATACTTCATTAATATTTTAATAAATTCAGTTATTATTACATTAGTGATTGACGTTCCGCAGGCACATAGACTTTAAAAAATAAAGTTCTCCTAACCCCCCCCCCCCGATTTCATTCCCCCCCCTATCTGGAGGGAAACCCACCAATCTGGATCATTGCTAATAGGTATCAGCATGGGCGCCGGCAGCATAAGGAAAGGGGGGCAAAGACCCCCCTGGATTTTTGTATGCATTGTTTTCCCTTGCTTTTTTGCTATTTCCAACATGGTAACCCATACGTTGAAGTAGTCTTTCCCCCCCCCCCCATGGGAAATATTCTGCCGGTGCCCATGGGTATCCTGTGACTTTTTTTGAATGAAAGAAAATGAGATCAAGAAAAATCAAAAACTTTCCTTCACTTACCAGCAAAGGAGCATCCGATTATGCCCTTGAAATTCAAGGTCTCCCACCGATCCGTGCCAAAGTCCGAATCTTAGGAGAACTCTCAAGAAATCCCAGCAGGACAATTCTAGAGACAATTTTACCGTTCCAGCCGCCCCGGCGTTGATGTAAAAGCAGTTCGCGAGATCCGGGGAGCGCAACGGCATCAAGACCCATTCGAGGACCGTAGGAGGCACTTCGGCGCCCTGCTCGCAGGCTCGGGAGAAGTCGTACGGGCGAAAGATATCCGGCATCAGCACTTCCTCCCAGTTATCTCTGCGCCACAAATTGTAGTAACGGGCTTCTACACAACGGGCGCCGAGCTCCGCGATTCGGACGGCTGTTCCCCTGTCTTCCAGGGAGCAACCCGCCAAAGCGGCCCACAGCATATTCGGTATTCTCCACAACGCATCTTCGCCCAAATTATGAGCCGAGAACTGAATGCCGTCAAATATTTCTGCCCAGGTTTCCTTTTCGGGCAGAAGTTCAATGTTATCGAGGAGAAACTGGATTCTGTCGATCCAGCTCATTTTATTTCTTTATTTTAACTCTTAATTGTACAGGATATGAAACAGACAAGTGTCTGGCCCCTGAGTTGCTCTTCTGAAAGGTGAACAGAGGAATCCCCTGCGCATTCAGTTTTGCGCATCTTTCTCCTCTCCTTCGTACTCCTTCGCGGAAAAGAAATGTGCAAGAGCCTCGCTTATATTTATTTTGTTTGTTATCGTTTTTGGGTGCGGAGGGAACCTTTTTTAAAACATTCGTTTTTAAAGCAGGTTTTAGCCATTCATTAGTAATTAACAAATGGAAATTTTTTATTCGTGCCAGGCATTCAATCAACAACTTGTCGGCTTCTGTATACTAAATTGTTAGTTACAAAAACAAGTACTTTGCTGTAAGAAAATGTTTTGTTTAAGTCATTAGAGCAGCGGTTCTCAACCTTTTCAATGTCGCGCCCCCCCCCCCCCCAACAAAGGCTAACTTACGGTGGTGCCCCCCCTCACATTTTTCAGCATACATTCAGGTTTTTAATCTTTAACAGTGAACAATTAGTCGAATTTTCTATAAAATAATGTTATCAGTAAAGTTTGAATGAACATTTTAAGCGAAAAGGGATATATTTTTGAGTAAAAATGAGAATAAATAAGAAGATTTTTTTTAAAAACATGCATCACTACTTGCTCTTTGGTTTTTCTCGCCCCCCCCCCTGCAAACGCTCTGCGCCCCCCTTGGGGGTCGCTCCCCACAGGTTGAGATACGCTGCATTAGAGCATAGTGATATGAAACACATACCACACATTTAAGCTTTTTCTAAGGGGGGCAATGGCCCCCTTAGAAAATAAGTCTAATAACAACTTCACTAATATCAATCTAATATCAATTCATCTAATATCAAATAGAAAGTCCTCCTACCAAGGCAAATAGTCTAATATCTAAGTCATTACATGCTAGTATGATTTTACTACCAATTGTTGTTCAACCACTGTATCGGTAATTAGTTTAAAAAATAATGTTTTTATTTTCAATGGCATTTTGCCTTGTATAAATGATCATAATTTTGTGTTGCGGGCAAAACAATGTTTTGTGCATGAAAGAGTTAGTAAGTTCTTAATCAATTTTAAACTAAGCTTTGAACTTTTTTCAAATTCAAGTTTAGAGGGTTTTAACTGTGCTATAATATATAGAACAGTTATATTAGCTCTGCTGTGCTAATTATATCTATTGTATATTGGCTATATTGTGCTATTATACTCCAATTATTATTTCTCTGTTAATACATCCAAACCTTTTAGTCCGTTCCGTACAAGTGCAGACAAATACTACTCATTCAAATCGCCAAGAGGTCTCACCATGGCACAGTGGCTATGTCATTGAAAATGGTAGACGACCGAAGAGTAAAGTTCCCGGGTTCGGGTCCCATCGTGCAGCTGTCGATCTAACTGTCTGGAGTTTTGGTAGGTTTTCTCCAGATGTAACGTGAATACGGGTTAGAACCCTTTAGAAAGTCCTCAAGGCAAATCCCCCCCCCCCTTGGCAGATCGCCCTAGTGAAGCGTTGCCATAATCACACACGATCACAAAACTTCAAGAGTATTATATTAATATTATAAAGTCAATATCATGTGCACATCAGTAATATGTTACACTTAAAATGTGTTTAAATTTTTATATAAAAAGAGTTGCTTTTAATGGAACATAAATGATAATGATAAATTTGTAAATCAATGTTTAAAATGTGGAACAAATTCATTTTGGATCATTAAAACAATTATTAGGATAAAGTTTACACGAGTTATAAAAATTTAACCCCACAAACCCGAAAGTTATATAACAATGTACAAATAATTTTTAAATAAATATTCAAACTTGTATTAAGCCAGTGGGAATGTGTATGTATATATTTATATATAAATAAATTTTTCTGTATACTCATTACTTTGAAATTTAGTATCAAGATAATTTATTGTCAAATGATGCAAAATTTTTAAATTAGAAAAATGTTTATTTATTTATTTATTTTTTTATTTATTTTTAATATTTTCCAGAAGAAATTCGAATTTTGAGTTAAGAAAGATTTTTCATTATAGCATGTAATAAAGACTTTTCCAGTAATGCATGACAGAGCATTTATGGATCACAGTTTCTCAGAGAGCTAAGGTTATATAATAGTTTTATGTAATATGCTACAAACTTTTCAAATTAGAATTTTTTTTTCAGAAAAAGAAACTGGAATTTTTAATTAAAGAAGAGGTTTCATATATGTAATATGAAGATAGGTTTTGAGCAACAGATAATATGCAATTACTTTTCGAATAATGCAAGACAGGGCATTTATTTGTTAAATTACTCAGATGTACTTGGGTATTAAGGAAAAGTAATCATGAAAACACTTTTATAATGACAGATAAGATGAAAATTGTTGGGCAACACAGAATAACAAATCAAATATTTGATTTTTAATGATAACATTTGTATTTTGTATGCAATAATACACTGCTTCAATTTTGTTAGGTCCAATTAATTGCTGTGCTCATCAGGGCCTGAGAATAACATTTTCTGCGCAGAGCACGTTTAAAGTTTTGTACCCCTACATACAGCTGGCTAAATTTTTGTGCCCCTATACATGGCTCTAAACTCAATTTTTTTTCTATTTCTCACGTGAGCCTAGGGCACAGGCCCCAAGTACCCTTGCGATAATAAGGACCTGGTGTGTATTGAAAGGTGAAACGAAGCATTATGATTGAATCTTGCAACATTTTTCCATTTTTTTTTTTTTTCTTTGAGTCAAAGGTTGCCTACAGCAAGGGAGAAGGACGTTCAATTCCTTCGCTCCGCCGAAGCCAATATTATCGCTAACTTCTTTCTTTCGTTAAAAAGTGCAAAAATCGATCAAAAAACGCTAGAATCGTGTGGAACGTGTTAAAACGAAGATAATCGGTGTGTGCAAAACAACGTAAAAGGTGTGTGCGACCCGCAATTAAGGATATTAATTATTTTCCGTGGTGCTCCAGCGACCTCCCCGAGAGCGTCGTGCTAGAGTAAAGGTAGGGGGGGGGGATTCATGTTTATCCCCATCCCCTCTGAACTACTTACCTCGGCCTAAAAATCTCTTTAAGTGTTCCTCATCTGGTACCCTCTCTAAAAGTGAAAAACTTTAGAAAAATATTAATTAAAGCAATAGTTATTCAATGTTAGAGTTTCAATTGTTCTTTCTAATTTAGCAGCGACCCTATTTAATTAGGGGTTCATGTTAAGCGTAAATTCTGTTAGGCATTGCCTGTACTTTTATCTGCAAAGACTTCAAGTCGCTATCTAATCATCTCTTTTGGTTTAATTCCAATAAATCACCTTTTCTTGCGCACAGGCTCCTATTAACTAGTTCATTAATTTCCGAATTTCTTTACTGTTTCTTTTAATCACTTTTATTTTAAACCATCCCTCCTCAATATTTTATATCTCCTTAATATGCTTAAGAAAAGCAATGTTTTTGCCTTTGGTATAAAATGTACGTTATAGCCGAAGTACGTACTTTTGTTAAGTACGTTTTAACCGAAATTAAACAACATTATAAATATAGGACTTCAATCGGGACCTAGCTTTTAGGTACGTTATAACCGATAGTACGTTATATCCAGGTCCGTTATAACCGGTGCGCTCTGTATCTCCAATTTGATTAATATCTAATTTATTTATATTTCTATTAAGAACTGCTTTTCTACTGTACTGTAAATATATTTTAGTCTCAATGGTGTGTCTCTTTTAAAGTGTACCTGCTCATCTCATCAGCCTTAATTAGTGCAATATGAACTCGAAAGTCGTCTCTTTCATTGTTTTTACCAAAAAATAGTGTTTTCTCCTTATTTCAAATGATTGTATTTGGTACTGTTGTTTACAGCATGAAATTATTTTCATTTAGACTCTAATTTTATGAATTTTCATAATCTTTGAGTGGCAGTGACGTACGCAGGATTTTTTTTTTTGGAAGGGGGGGGGGAGGACAAGGTGTAGGGGGATATTCGTGCAAAACAGGCGCAAAATAAATTCTACTAATATATAAATGTCAATTTTTGTATGTATGTTTGTTACTCTTTCACGCTGAAACGGTTTGACAGATTTGGATGAAATTTGTATTAGACAGTAAAAGTCTGTACAAGGCAGTTAAAGTCCTGGGTTAACATAGAGGCTACTTTTATCGCGCGAAAAAACACTGTTCCTATAATATACAAAAGCTACCTTTTATTAAAAAAAAACCAGAGTTTCTATTTTACAGAGACGTCGACAGATGACGCAAACTTATCGAATACGTAGTTTCTAATAAATAAAACATCAGATTTTCTTTTTCCGCAGGCGAATTTGAAATAATTGTTAGACGGTTTCATTTTATGTTATGAAATCTTAATTGAATTAATCACGTGACAAACCATACGCATGAAAAAGGTTTTTTTTTTTTTACGGCGTGCAAAAATACAACCTTTTTTAACTAGTAGATCTGCAGCATTTAATATACATTTGTAAGACACCCACTGTATTACGTGACTGATGCTCTGTCATCGTTAAATGATGCTAAAATAATGAAAGCCTCATTTTATCGTCTTTTACGTCTGACTAAGATAAAGAATACACCCGAATAAGTTTTTAAAACTTTCATTCAGTTCGAATTGGGCATTTTATTGTTCAGCTCTTCCCATATTCTATTTCTATTGCATTACATCCAGAAAAAGTATGTTAGAAATATCAATTTTAATTTTTTTTAATCACACTCATGAATAATGATACGCTTTCCAACTTAATGGAATAAGGAAAGAAAATAGGGAAGACGCATGGATTATGATACGCTTTTAATATATAGCCCTTTAGTACGTATTTAAAATCTGAAAGTGTTTCAGATTTTCTTACTTTGATTTTTCTTTCCGTTTTTTGATATTCTGAAAGACAGCTAGTATATCCAGAAGCTCTTCAGAATTAATATCGGACGAAAATAATTTGTACCTTGTTGTAGGTTCTTATCACGAAACCACCTTAATTTTGTAACCAGGGGCTATCGGGCACTCCAAATGTCGCTATTTCGATATGAGACTTGCCTTCATTTTCATTGTCTTTCGATGTCGAACTGGCAAGCGGTGTCACTCCTGACTCTTTAATCGAGAACACGATTTCTTGAGATGTAGACGCAATATTCTCAGTATTCGCACTGCTGTCATTTTGTTCTGTTTTAGATGAACTTACTACAAAAAAGCTTTTCAGAGTTTTAAATTTTTTCATTTTTCAAATAATTACGAACGGATTACAGTTATTTCAGCTATATATTCAACCAGACTTCGTGCGATTGCACGGAAATCTGTAATCGATTACAAGAACTGATTTGGATCACGATTACTATTGTTAACAATTTTCAAAATATTACTGCTAGTGAATGTTAAATTAGTAAAATGGCAGTAATCTTGATGTTAAAGAAATAAAATAATAATAAAAGAATTCGATAATAATGCAATTTTATTATATTTATTTTTGTAAAATTTGTAAAATATTACAGTTGATTGTAAACGATTACAGGGGATTGCAATCGGCACTAAGTCTGTATTCAACCAAAAGTCGACAATACAAAAATAAACTTCACATAGATTTAGCAGAGCCAACTGTTCAGCCAGCAATTCTTATCGCTACTGATCTTACCCAACGTCGGCTACACTGAAAAAAGAACAACGTAGAATCCCACGTTTTTCTCAATCAATCAGACTAGAATCAAGGGTCCAGATATTTCAACTAGCCGAATGCGGGACATGTGTTTGAATGCATAGAATAGTCCTGACATTTCAAGAAAGCTGCATTTTCGACCTCGAATGACCCTTTCTTTTTCCAGTGCTACTTCAGGAAAACGGGGTTAAAACATCTGGAACTATTTCGCACCTACAAGAAAATAAGCGAATCAAGATACTTTGGGCCGTCCAGAGAAATTTGAGGCTATCCTATTGTTCGAAAGAAGGGAAAAGCCTGAAGCCAAGATCGTGCACAATAGTAGATTTTTCAACGAATGGAGGTCTTTATTAAAAAAAAAAAAAAAATCTGCTATGATCTTTGCCCGAATAAATTTTCAATCCCAGTTGGCCCAGATGAAAAGTTAGGGAAAAGTTAGGGATGAAAACTGAAGGAATTTGTCCTCTTTCAAAAACCGGCCTCAAAAAATAGGCCATTCGTTTTACAAATATGTATATAAAATTACCTTGAACAAAAAGAAAATGAAATATTTGATGATCTTTTAAAATGAAATATTTGATGATCAAACAAAAAGCCCACTTTTATTTTAAAAAATCTTTTTAAGGCTGAAAACTTCGGAGCTCGTGCCCTCTGGGCCCAACCCCCGGCGTTCGCCACTGCTGAGCTGTATTTACGCATGAAAACAGTTACTATTTTCATTCCCATTGTCACATTTTTACGAGAAAATGCTGATGTCACGTCCCCTAGCAAACGTTTTCCCGGTTTGTCCTTGAATGACCTCTAAATAGATTCTCTCCGACTGACCTCTACCATGCTTCCGGTGACGTCAGTGACAGGTTTTAGTTTGTCCTTGAACTCGAGTAGTTGGCTTTATTCTCTAAGTCCATTGGAGGTCTCTCTGATTTTAATTCCATATTATTTTAAGTTAGGAGGGGCTTTTCTTCTCTTTCTTTTAAATACTCTTCCCTCCCCCCTCCGTCTTTTTAATACCTTATTTTACAGTCAGAAAGGGCTTTTTTCTTTTTTTAAATTTAATATCATTATTATTACTATAACCCCAGACTCTCAACCCTCGAATCGAATCTAGATCTCCCTAGATCCCCTAGATCTCCTCGAAGTTTCCAGATAGTTTGTCACCTGTCAGGACTCCAATTTTCCACTTTTTGGAGGTCAGCCCCAGCCCTATGCAGTAGTATAACGAGCTCAGGGGTTCACTGCTGCCCCCCCCTTTTTTTTAGCAATTCTTAGAAATCAGATAAGTCGGAGTCTATTAGTATTTTCAAAGTTAAACACAATAGCCTGAGGTAACTTTCACTAGTGTACAGCACAGCCAGTCAGTATCTAAGGCAACAAAATTAAAGTAAATAAAAGGACCCAGTGACCAGTGAACTCAGCAGAATACTTTTAGACAGACCAGAACTCACGTGGTAAAATAGCAGTAGTGTAAGATGGCTGCCCATGCACAAGGTCACCTGTAAAAATACTCAGATTTTACTGATCTCACAGCGAATAGCAGATGAATCAAGAAAACAATAACGTTCCTCATTTACAAGGCCAGTACTTCTCCTGATCTTTCCCATAGACACTCTCTCGAAGCGGTTACCAAACAATCTCGAAACTGATTAACATTGAGAGTACCAGTAACGCAATCTTAGAACATTGTGAGTACGAGTGGCAATCAAGCTCACCAAAAAGGCAATAGGTGACTCACGTCACCAGCCGCAAGGTACGACAGGGCAAGAAAATCTCCAATTACCAGACAAGAGAAGAAAGCAGCCTCCCAAGTACAGAAAAAAGAGGAAACAACTTTGAATGGCATCATGCAACTATTAATTAGCGCAAGAAAATCGTCCAACAACGATAAAGTACACATAAAAGCATTGAGATCAGAGATCCAGAACCTGCAGTACATGCAACAATTGACAGCAAACGCACAGCAGGATTTCACGAAGGTGTTGCAAACTCATAGAGAACAAAGCCAGTTTACAACACAGGAGCTGCAGAACTCAATAAAAGAGGTAAAGGAAGCAAGCGAAGGAGAGACGTATGATATTTGGTAGCACAAAAAATTGCATTTTTTTGGTAACACAACAGGTACCACTGCTGCGCAAAGATGCTGGCCTTCCAAGCAAAAGCCCTTATCACTAGGGGGCCACCTGATACTAGGAGCAAGCAAGTGCCGAGTTGAATCCTTCAGGCGAATAACGCGTTGCTATAACTGCCAGATATACGGACATAAGGCCCATAATTGCGACTAGCCGATCCATTGTGCAAATTGTAGCGGAAAATATGCAACATCCGAATGCAGTAGCGAATTCACAAGCTGTATTAATTGCAAAGATTACAACAAACGGAACCCTGAAGCCAAAAGAGACGTCCTTCACCAAGCGCACTGAGCAAGATGTCAAAGTTTCAAGAACTACGCTGAACAGTTTCTTCGGAGCAGGGCAGCTCCTCCATGGTAGTCACATGTCCTAAGGAAGAAATTCTACACACACTGAAAAACACACCCTCAATTTATGCATCAGAACAGCAGAAAATAAAATTCATCCAACTGAATCTAAACAACAGCAAGACTGCCAACACACTACTGGGCACCTATATGAGTGAAGAAAATATAGACATCGCCCTAATACAAGATGCACACGTTAACGTTGACAATACCCTAACAGCAATTCCTACATCATGGACCAGGTTATCATCCACAAACAGCAGGGCACACGTCACAATACACTCATGTCCATAAATTAAGGATAATTCAGAATCACACAGAAATTGATCTCTAAAATAAAAATTTCACCTGTGGAATGATCACACACATCTTGAAGAAGATTATGCAAATTACAGGAAACCACCAGATGGCGTGGATGGTACGTTGACGGGTTGGTCACAATGACGAGAGTGTAAGAGAGGGGTATATAAGGAATGGTGGCAAAGAAGTAAAATTGTTCACAAGCGCTGTGAAAGCCTTTCAGTGAAAAAACCGCATAGTTATGGCACAAAGGAGGCATTTGGATGATGTTTTACGTGGCAGAATTATCGGACGACTGGAATGTGGACGTACCCAGCTGGAAGTATCCGAGGAACTTGGAATCGCCCAGAGTGTCATCCCCAGGCTTTAGCAACGATTCCAAGATGATGGTAATGTGAGTAGACGTTACAGCACAGGTCGCCCCCGAGTTACAACGCCGAATGAGGACCGCTATTTGGCAGTTACTGCCAAAAGAAACAGACGGAGTGGAGCATCAGACCTGTCTCGTCAGCTCTCTTCAGCTACCGGTACGACAGTTTCAAGGCAGACCGTGTACAGACGCTTAGGGCACATTGGTCTATATGCTCGTAGGCCTGTCAGATGTGTTCCACTTACCGCAACTCACTGTCGCCTGCGATTAACCTGGAGTAGAGAGCATGCATTGTGGACACCGCAACAGTGGTCTTTTGTGATGTTTTCCGACGAGTCCAGGTTTAGTTTGGAGTCTGATTCTCGCCGGACATTCATCTGGAGAGCGCCAGGTACCCGTTACCACCAAGAGAACACCATTGAAAGACACCGTTACGGTGGTGCAGGATGGCTCGTTTGGGGAGGAATTATTCTTGGTTCCAGAACTGACCTGCATGTTCAGAGTGTAACGGTGACAGGCCACATCTATCGGGATGCCATTCTGGAACAACATGTACGTTTGTTTCGGGGCGCCATGGGTGCTGAATTTGTGTTTATGGATGACAACGCCCGTCCTCACCGTGCAAACATTGTAGACGAATGCCTTCAATCGGAGGATATCACCCGTATGCATTGGCCAGCATACTCACCGGACTTGAATGCAATAGAGCATGTGTGGGATATGCTTGGCCGACGAATTGCAGCCCGTCAACCCCCTCCCACCTGTCTACCGGAACTTCGGAGTGCATTGTTTGATGAGTGGTGTAATATTGCCCAAGATCAGATTGATCATTTGATACTCAGCATGCCTAGGCTTTGTCAGGCCTGTATTGCATCGTCCGGGAGATATACTCCGTATTAACCATCCTACTAACCATGTTATACTGTTTTTTGTAAATAGGTTCTTTTTTGAAATTTGGTCAAGGGAGTAAAACTTGCAATTTTTATTAATTATGTCAAACATATAGCATCTTTTTTGCTCTTTACTTTTTGTTTAATAAATAGACTTTACAAATAAGTCAAATTTGTTTTGCTTCTTTCTCTTTCTTTGCCTGACCTTCATTATCCTTAATTTATGGACATGAGTGTAAGAAACACAGCACTAATTACAACACAATACAAGCAAACAAACAGCGCAATCTTCGTCTCGATAACCACAAAAGAAGACAACATTATAAATGGCTCCCAATACATCCCACCATCTAGGGACATCGACGAAGCACTGTCCGAATACGAAATGGACATCCCGGGAATACTACCTTACATCCTCGGAGTTGAAATGAACGCACGCTCTCGTTCCTGGGTCTACGCACAAGAAGATGCAAGAGGAACAACTCTTATTGAACATATAGTCACTCATGGACTCATTATGCTCAACGAAGAGGACTGTCCACCAACATTTTTCAAGCATGACCGTGAAGATGCGGGTAAGGCTGGTCCGATGTAACCTTAGCGAACCATAAAGGAGCAGCGCTGGTCTCAAACTGGAGCGTGGAAAACACATTCAATGGTTCAGATCACAATAACATCCTATTCGACATAGCCCAAAACCCAGAATACAAGGAACGGCGTCACTACAAAACAGAGTATAGGGGCCATAAAAAGTTCACACACCACCAGCTTCCAGGCATTCAATCTCTCCTCCACAATATAACGGTAACACAAGACGCATCAACACTTGAAGAACACACACAAAGTTTAATAAAGCCCATACAGTTAGCAGCCTCTAAATCCATCTGTAAAAAGGTAGTCAAGAAGACGACGGCATTCAACTAGTGGACCCCACAGCTGCGTAGTCAAAAGAAACAGACTCAGGGCCCTCTCCAAAAAACTCAAGAAAAAAATCCAAGAAAACCCCCAAGACACAGAGACAATCAAAGCACAAGCACAGGCGATTGTCAGAGAAAGGGCTGCATATAAGCTTAATCTTAACAAAGCAAGGAAAGAAGCTAGGAAAGTTTTCTGTACAAATAGTAAAAACGTATATTGTGATATCTACAAAGTATCTTACGGGAAGGTGTTTATTCCAACGGAAATCAAATCATTTTTCGACCGACCAATTGAATCTCGAGAGTCAGCACTAAGACAGCTCACATAGCCCTATTCGGTTCTGGTAGCCCAACATCAGAAATAAGCCATACAGCAGAATATCAACCAGATGACAAAAAATTCAAAAAAGAGGAAGTCAAGGCAGCGCTTTTTGCTTTAAACCCAAGAAAGGCACCGGGTCCAGATTCCATTGACTTCCGAATGCTGAGAACTGTCCAAAACACTTTCCCAATTCTCTTAACTGCCTGGGTGAACAAATGCCTTGAGTTGGGACACTTTCCATACTGCTTAACGAAAAGAGAAGTTGTCTACTTTCTGAAATCAGGAAAAGATCCAACAGAAGAGAGCTGTTATAGTCCCATCTGCTTGCTCCCAACTCTAGAGAAGCTTTTAGAAAAGTTAGCGGCCCAAAGGCTCACATGCCACTTAGAACACAATCACCTGCTATCGGACCGCCAATTCGGCTTTCGAGACAACAGATCATGCGAAAAAGCTCTGTCGGACATCATAGAAGCAGTTAAGAATAACATCAAGGAAGGTCGCTACTCGAACCTCAAAGCTTATAAAAAGCCCTTTAAACGGTCACAGTTATTGTTCTGACCTCTGAGCGTTAGCCGGACTCTGCAGTCACCCAGTACCATTTAACACATGATTGAAATATTGTTGCAATCCCCAAAATGTGATAGATAAGGTTTGACATTCCTGATCTTCAAACCTACTACTATCGTCGCTCAA